>JAEIFR010000173.1:3600000-3970000 GCA_018904105.1 Zaprionus tsacasi | reverse complement strand
CTGAAGAAAAGTGAAAGGCAGTACCACTCTGTCGCACAGTGGGACGCAGCTGGTAAAATATTTGATAAATTGTAATGAGAATTATTGAATGAAACTCGATGTAATTTATGCAATTAAAATATATATAAAGCAATATATATAATTTTTAATTTATTCTAAAAAAAACTACATTTACCAACACTGGAAATTATATAAAAATTATATGAATCAGCTACACACTGATTTGAATATTCTTTTTGCCAATTTTGGTTTCTCTAGCTTTATTTAATACAGAGATATATGTGTTCATACAGACAAACTGCTCTAAATTTGGTACTTTTTGCAAAAACGTGCTTGGGTATAATAATATTCAAAATTTATTACCCCAGCCGTAAACAAATTCAAACTTCAATATGCATACATACATATATAGTACTCTTTCTTCCTTCAATAATTTATTTTCTCCTTCAATATCAACTGCGGTCTACTGTGCCAGGGCAAAGACGCGACTGACCTGAATTATTGGCGGCATATTGCCACTCAACCCTCAAGACTCAAGACTTTGCCGCAACGCTGAAGGCAAAAAGAAAATTCTACACACACACAGAGTGAAGGAGAAAAGGAGTAAAGAAGAAGAGGAGAGGGCAGAAGAAAAGCCATCGTGTCAGGAACTTTAATTTTTTCCCTTTTCTTTTTTTGGCAAACAATTTTGGGGCGATTTAATCAATTTCAACTAAAAAATTTAATAGTCTCAGCAATGAATGCCCCGACAGAAGAGAGATGCAGCAGCAGAAGGAGCAGCATCGCAGCGCAGCGCAGCGTCGCCTCGCCTCGCCACGCTGCGACAAGGCTGACAATTGTTTGTCGAGTTTGTCAAGTGGAAAGAGTCGAGTTGAGTTGAGACGGAGCAGGAGCAGGAACGACGACGACAGCCTGCGTGATTGTGCCTTGAGCCAGTGTGCCCGTGCCCATGCCCGTGCCAGTGTGCCCGTGCCCGTGTCGGGGTCCTTAGAAATGCGCTGTAACTGCTGCTGCTTTGTTTGTTTCGCTTTATTTCACTCTTCGCTCGCCACAGTCGTCGGCTTTGTGGTTTAATAATGTGTAAAGTCAAAGTTATTTGATATACCCTAGAAAACACACACACACAGACACACACACATGTGTAGGTAGTACCATAAGCGGTCTGTCTTCTCGTTGGCACTTTGTCACAGTGTGCACACACACACACACACACACACCTCTCTCTCGAGCTGTGCTTCTTTAAATTTATTGGGTTTTCTGTCTGCCATTATTTGTTAGGTATAGTACTTCCCCATCTTGGCCACGTTCCATTTCTCCTTTTTCCGTTAGAGCTCTCTCCCCCTCTCTCTCACTCTCTCTCGATTCCAACCGAGCAGCAGCTCGTCCGCATTTGCCGTGACGTACCGAAAAATTGAAAATAAATTGAATGACGTTTTTATTGATCCCGATTTTTGCTCTCAATGTGCTCCAAGTGCTTTCCCTCCTCTTACCTCTCCCCTTCCCACCAATTTCTATCGCTATTTCATCACCCGAGTTACCCATTTTGACGTTTACTTGTCGTCTCACAGTGTGGCTACAAAGGAGACAAAAGTGAGAAGAGCAGCAGCCCGCAGCCCCGCAGGTTCTTAAGGGTTGAGACTTTAAGTTAAGAGACTTTAAACTGAAATTTAACTAAATATAAATTGCTTAAATTATTATCACAGATTTCTTAATAAATTCTTAAGGTATTATTTAATTTATACTTTACAAAACGAGCCAGAACGCTTTGATATATTATATAGTTTCCAATTTTCAAGTTATCGCAATCAAAATAAACACAGTTTTATTTTAAGATATATTTAATATGCTGTCCAAATTTCATTGCTATCAAACCACTTTAACATATGCAAACAAGCCTTCAAAATGTGTTTATTATTTTTATTTATTTATTTACTTCCTTTCGACTTGATTCCCACGTATTCCAGCTAATAACTTGATCAACTTTAATCAACAACTTTTCCCGAAGTGTTTAAAACACAAAAATATGCTTATGACAGACTCTCGTCACGGCCCAATCCCCAATGGGATATCGAAAAAATCCATTTGATTGACAATCATATGAATATTTAATTCATAAATCAAAATGAAATATTACGTATACGAAGGAGGATGATAAAAATCAAATTTGTTGACAAGTGAAAGTCCGTTTGGAGATGACTTCATAAAAAAGGAGTAGAGTCTATAGATATATATAAATATAGAGAGACAGTGCACCCTGTGCTAATCTTACGCTTTCTCTAGGGAACTCGTAACGCTTAATACTATCAAGTTTCTAGCAGAATTCGCGCAATTTATATTTATAGTCGTTGGGCATTAGTTTTCATTTGCTTGCCAAGTCTTGCAGACGTTATAAGGAATGTGTTCCCTTCTTCTTTTTTTTTTTTTGTTTTATTTGCTCCACAGGGTGCACAGGGTGTGCACAGGGTGCTTGTGCTAGGGTTCGAATTGCGAGAGTGAGCGAGGTCTTTGGGACTCAGACGACAATTTGTCAAGCTTCGTGACTGTAATTTTTACACCCCTTTTTCTGGCGAGTGCGCCTGCCCCTGCCCCTGCCCTCTCTCCCTTTCCCCTCTGCCACTGCTTCATTTGCTGGCTTAAGTAACTTAACAACTTTACGCTTGCAGCTCGTAAACGCGACATTCTTCTCTTGTGTATATTGATAATGCGCCATTTATTTTATTTAAGACATGCCAACTCGCTCTCTCTCTCTCTCTCTCTCTCCTCACTCTCTATCTGCCCTCTCTCTCTTTCGCTGTCGAGTCAGCAGCAGTCACGTTCCGGACACAGCCAGGACGAATGAATTGTAGGTTTTAGCAACTGCGAAATGACTGCACATGTGAGCGGGAGAAGGCGCTGCCAACTTGCTGCATCCTTGCCGACTCCTGTGCAAGGACATGCCACAACTTGGTGCTTGCCGAGATGCCTCTGCATAATGTATTAAGTGCTGGTGCTGGCGCTGCTCCTGCTCCTGCTGCGGGCCAAGCCAAGCTACTGAGTTATTGACTTGAAGTTTGTTGCAGAATTTCAAAGTGCAACGTATGTAAGGCATAACAAATTAGTGGCAACTCTTCTCCTTCACTCAACTCTCAAGAGCGAGAGAGGGAGAGGGAAAGAGAGGCAGACTCCCCAACATACCGTATACAACGGCCACTTGAACAGAGATTTCCAAAGAGCTTAAGAGGTGACTGCAATCTCAAGGATTATGCGGAATGCTCGAGTGTCAAACTGCAGCGCAGCAAAGCTTCCCCTGACTCAACTGAACTCAACTGAACTGAACTGACAACCAACTGCAATCGAAATCGCATAAGACCAACCCCTCCAACCGACTGCCTCCCTCTCTCTCTCATCACAACATAAAGAGAAAGGCCCCCCTACTAGTTAAGAGGAGTCTCTTTTCTGTCATTCAAATCGATTTCGATACTTTCTAGACGCACAATACATAGTTATGTATTGTATAAAGGGTTTATTCATCATTGTGAAGACTTTCGAATAACAAGTAAAGAAAGCTAATAGATACTTCTTCTTCAATTAGACACTTCTTACTTAAATATTTATCTTAATAAACGATTTGCTTGTGCTATAAGCATGGTATTATAAAGTAGAAACATTCTTACTGTACGTATGGCATAGAGAAATCAGCATACCAAATTTGTTATCTCTAGCACGCATAGTTCCAGAGATCTAGACGTTCATACAGACAGAAAAGTAGAGAAATTAACGTACAGTTACTTCTAAATGCTGCCTCTGTTGTTTTATTAGCTAAAAATATTCCCTTCATCATCTTACAGGGTATAGTCGAGTTTAAAGTCAAAGCGCGCGAAAGGCGCAAGAACGTAAAATGGGCTCATCCAACCGGATAAAGTGGCACCCGCCTCGAGAACCTCAAGCTCAACTGGGGTTAGTGGGCGGGTAGGGCTGCAGTGGGTGGCTGGGAAAGCAACGGTGCCAAATTGAAGTGTAAAAGTCGTGGCGACAAGAAAATTATAAACCGGAAAATGTTTTATATTGTGACCATGGTTATTTTTTTTCACTCCTTGAGTGTTTTTAATACCCTAACAGTGGGGTATATTTAATGTAAACTAAAATAGGTACTGTACTACTATAAGGTATTTTTTAGATTAAAGTTTTCTGTCTCTTTTTATAAATTTTCTTGATTAAGCTCGGCAGTTACACTTAGAAACCCCAATAAAATGACTTATAGGGTATACAAATTTCGTATATACATATTACACTTATTTTCTCTTTTTTGTTTTCTTGTGTGTGCTGGCTCATTGTGGTTGAATTCAATTCAGGGGAAATGAACAGTAAAACGAACCCAATTTTGGAAAAAAAAACTCACAGAATGATTTGCTAATTTTGAGAGCGACAAATATGGTATGTAGCTGGCATTATGAAGGATATATAGAAAAAGTGAAGCCAACTGGAGACTCATGGTCGATTAGCCGAAGGGAATGGCAGCTAATGTAGGTAATGTTGGGATTATGTCAAAGGTTCTTGAAATCCATGCACAGATGAGCTTTGCTACAATTGACCTATTTAGAGTTTTTTACCTCTCTCTTTGTATGACACCCCCTTTGGAGCAAATGCCAATATAGTAAAGTTCACAATGGGAGCAACTTAACTGTAAATTAGTGTCGTAGCCCCCTCTTGCTGCAGTCTGGCAACGCTGCAGGCAGCTCGTAGCAACCTCTTGTGCCTAAAACTAGTTGGCAGCCAATTATATGCTGGTTGCTTTGCTTGCACACTTAAACCCGTTAAAGAAATAAGGAAACTGTTGATGAAACTAAACTTTGATGGAGTCTAGTTGCTCTATAATGAAAATAGGTGCAGGTTTTCTTTAAATAAAACTTTCCTGAAGCCTTCAACGCGAACTGAACGAAATGAGGAACGGAAAATAATAAAACTATAGATTTATATTTAACTTTACTACACTATAATTAGTAAATACTTTACAGTGTTCTTTATATCGAGACACAACTAATTTTTCAAGCTACAGACGCATCAAAACTGTAGAAATTCTATAAAACTTCGATATATTGTGAATAAATCCTTAAGAAATCTAAATATTGTGTAGAACATACGATCTTACGAACTCTGAGAGATTTGCAAACATTAGTTTGAATTTCTTGGGATAACTATGTAATTATTCCTTGAAAGATCCCCTTCGTAATGATTCTATTAAAACACTAGGCCACTTAAGCACACACAGAGAGAGCAGAAAGGGAGAGTGAGAGTGAGAAAGGAAAACATAATAAACGGAAAGACTTCTTGAAGCGCCGCTGTGTTACTGGCAGTGTCTCAATTAGGAACCGCTGCTCTTGAGGACAGGCGTGAAAAATACAGAAACAAGAGTGTGCCACAACATCAACCAAAAAAAAAAAAAAAAAAAAAAAAACAAGAAAAACACCGAGTAGAACAACAACAAGAGGCACTTACAAACATCAGTTTTAACTATTGTTTGCACACTCGACTCACAGCGTGGTACCGCTGGCTAAGAGCACACAGGGTGTGTCGGGTGAGGGGGTGCCAATTTTAAGGTTCAGCCCTCCGCAGTCCTCTCCCTCGCCCTCTCCCTCACTCTGGTATAGCTTTGAGGCTTTTGTTAAAATAACAAAAGCGTCTGACTTCCGCTTTCCGCCGTGTGCCGCCACCGCCGCCGTCGCCGTCGCCGTCGCCGCTGGCCACAACTCGCCATCTGCCACTCGCAAGTCCCGTTAACCAAACAAGGCTCACAGCGAGGGCGCCTAAAAAGCGGCTAGCATATTTTCCCAAAACCATAATTTGTATATCCTGACAGAGGGTAGGTAGATTCATTTTGTCCTAGCAACTTTATAGCCAAACTGAAAACCATATCATAAGGCAAATCATAAATCATAATTATCTATTGTATCATCAATTATATGCACAATTTTAAAATATCCATATTATATAGATTTTCAGAGTAGAAACTACTTTTTAACATCGGATTTTTGTGGCTTCAATTACTCATAACTTTTCCAAAAATTATTAGATTTTACTCGGAAATGACTTTTTGATCACGGTATTGTAGCTGAAATAATTCTGCATTTCAATTTGATTGATTTGGGAACTTCGATTTTTATCGACTTTTTCCAACCAACCCCCTTATAAAAATTTCGAAAATTTTTGAAAAAATTTTATTGTGATTGTTTGCTTAAAATCAATTAGGATGTTAGAAATTATCATAAAAATCGATTCCTCGGCAAGTTCGGACTACAAATGTGTAAAATATGCTTATTTTAACGAATTTCAGGGGTTGTCTTTCCTCTTTGACATCGCTATTTCTGAAAAATAGATTTTTTGTTTTTTACCATTTTTCACTTATAGCTTTTCCAAAAATCATTAAATTTAGTTCGGTAATTACTTTTTGAACATGGTATTGTGCCTACAACATTTCAATATTTTCCATATTCAAAATAAATATAAAAATTTACACTGTATTACAATACGATATATTGTTATTAAAACATTTCATGTATTTTATATTATCAAATTCAAATTACCTTGAAGTTCTCCATGTCTAAGAGTTGTGTCGCCTAAGATCACTCAAGTTCGTTTGTAAATTGAATTAATGATGAATCTTTTGCATATTTTTATCACTTATTTGTATATTATATGATCACTACTTCTTTAATTTTTGATTTATAACTTTAGCTTTCAATTCTCTCCTCGATCAACGACACTTACGGGAAGGGGGTAAAGCGCATTGATAGAGCTTACATTAATCAAAAAGCTCACTCACAATTGAAGCATGAAAAGCGCACATTGCAGTGTAGCAAGCCAGGAGCGAGAGAGAGACAGAGAGAGAGAGAGAGAGAGAGGGACAGCCACCAATAGATTTAGAAGGCGGCATACAATACTGGAAGCAAGTAGGCAGACTCGGCGTCTCTTCCTTTTGGATGATATATAGAGTACTCAAGCCGTGATGGATATTAAAGAACTTAGAACAAATTAATATATATTTATAATATATAGATAAAAGCGTATAAGCTACGGTTCATACATGTACACAATTGAAGCGAGTGTGTGTGAGTGGACTTCTCTGAGACGGTACGAATTGGGGGTTAGATATGTGTAGGGTATGGTATGGTAGGTAGGTAGTTGGGTAGGTAGGTAGATAGGTACTCTGTACTGGCAATACTGACCTTAATACTGTCGTAGCAAGCGGTAACCTTGCCATTCTGCACCTCAACATTGGCCGGAGGATGGGCAAACTTGCATTCGGTATCCTGGCGAGAGCATTTATTGCGCTGGAACTCACGGCACACCTCCAGTTGGAGCCAACGGGAGTCCTTGCCATTAAGGAGGCTGTTCATGTTGACAACGTTGGCCATTATGAAGGAGTGAAGAGTGTGTGATCTATTCTTGATCTATATAGATGAGGAGTATATAGCTTTTTCTGAGCTTAGCTTAGCTGGCGATTAAATAACGATTTACTTTGACTTTGCTTGTCTTGTTTCTTTTCTTTTTTTTTTTTTTTGGGCAAAACTAAACAGTTCTTAGCACAGATCAGCACCTATACACACATAAGATATACATAGATATTAGGCATATATATAGTATATAGTATAGTATAACTGTAGCATAAATGGTAGCGTATTGTTTTATGAGTTCTTGTCATATGCTTTAGCGCGTTTTACACTTGAATTTTGTGTGGATTACAAAGCTGGGGATAGCTTGGATAGCTTGGGTAGTTAAAACCTTTGTAAATTTTTTTTTTTTTTTTCAGTATTTTCTATGTATTTGAAATACACTTTATTATTATTTGCTCTGTTCTTTGTTTTTTCTTGTTTTCTTTTTGTAAGCTTTTCTTTTTAGGCATTCGCTGAGTTTACATTATCTGAAATGAGAGTAAAAGAGAGAGAGACTGGCGTTAGGGTTTATACCAAACATATTAGCTGTTTGGATGGGTTGTACACACTGTACAGTGAGTATTACAATAAGTAGACAGACAGAGAGATAGATAGAGAGAGACAGGCAGAGACAGCGTTGTATGCGAGTGTGTGTGTATGATAATATCTATGTGTGGTATGTGTGTGTGTGTATGCGTGTGTGTGTACAGATAGATATATAGTTAGTAGCGTGCAAAGGTCTTGTTAGTATATATATTTATTTTTTTCTCTTTTTTAAGAATGCAATGCCTTATAAACTAAAAGCTTGACGATTTCTTTACGCTCAAAAATATACAAAATAAATATATATATATAGTATAATAAGCCTATATGCGAACCAAGCCAGCTAGATCGATACCATACGCATTTAATAACCTGTTTTTAGCTGTTTCTTTCTCACTTTCTCTTTCAACCTCAAGATCTATACTCGTCTAGACAATACAACTTGCGAAAAAATCGAAATGAATCAATCATAACTGAATACACTCAAACTTATTTGTTGTCGTCTGCTTTGATCCTTTTATCTCCACTCTCGACACACTCGCACAATCTTATCTTATCAAAAAAGTATCAAAAAGTTACTCATTCATGTCGAACCAACGAAATACCTAAGAACAACGTAAAAGTGAAAATAAATTGGATATTATGGGGTAACAAATAAATTTCAGTTTATAAAACTTAAGATTTCTCGTTGTTTTCTTTAAACAGAACACACTGTTTTTCTCTTTTCCATATATTTCCGTTTTACGCCGGGTAATATAATCAATTTCTAAACAATTTTAGTTTTTGCTCCACGGTTATCTAAATTATCAATGGTTTTCGTTTTTCACTGAGATAAAAATAACAAGTGACGCAAGCTACAACAGGCAAGTGTGAGTGTTGAACACCCTACGCTCTTTACAGGGTATGTATTACATGTCTACACATTTGATATTCCTTCTTCATAAGGTATGACTAACATTCAACATCATTTACGTGGGCAGTGAGAGTGCTAAACAAAACTTGAGAAACCAACTAATTCGGTTCATTAATTTCAAGAATCTTCTTTCCAAATTTGGTCTCTCCAACTCATTTACTAGTTATAAGGTTACTTCTTTGCAAGAGGTATTTATACTTTAGAAATTACTTAGGAATTTATTAAAGCAGTTAATGAAATAATAAGCATACATATACTTATCCAAACACATCGAACTAGCTTTATTTGTCTGTTTGAACGCTAATAAGTCGCTCTATATGAAGAGTAACTTTATCAAACTTTATAAACATGCTTAATATAATAAGTCAAAGAAGGTAAGGGTATTTAGATCGTCGACAAGTCTTGTTCTTCTTTTGATATGGTGACTTCACCGACTTTAATCATTAAATTTCTTGAGCTAAGCAGCAAAATCAAGATTATCAATATCTATGAGTCGGAAGAGCTCTACTCCACAAAAGAAAGTGAGACTAACGTATACAATTAGACTTAATTAGATCTATCATTTAGGTTGTTTTGGGTGAATCGCGTGTGCTTGCATGTGTGACACTGTGTGCTCTCTGTGTGTATTTGAATAATTCTGAAAAAGAAAGAAAAAAAAAAGCTAAAAACTTTTTCCCCCCATCACACTTTCATAGCATCAATTTTTAAAGATCACTGCGCCCACACACATCAAGAGTAACCAGCCGAGCGGAGGAGGTGCCTCTATATGTAGTATATCTGTATATATCGAAAGATAGATAGATACATACAGACAGCTAATGCCAGGCATGTCTAGGCATGTCATTGACGCAGTTTTGGATACATGGGCCAAAAGGAAAATTTATAGGCGGGCGAGTGTGAGAAATGGAAATGGCTAACGAAAATAAACTCGCCTACAACTACAATGTATGGTAGTGCCGGTCCGAATGGGGGGTCGGGGAGGGTCTAAGAATAATCGAAGGCTTCGATGATTTCGATAGTCCGATAATAACAGCATCCGCTGACCTACAAACAACCTTTCCCACCCAGTTGCAGTTCAAACAGATACAAAAACAATATATCGAATACATTGCTGAAATTAACAGGAATTAAAATATAATTAAAAAAAAGAAACAAACAGAGAAATACATATTTATAAAACAAATGGAAGCGAAACGACGATGATATAAAATAAACGGTAAACAGACCAAACAAGTTCAACGAGTTTCGAGTCTGGTGTCAAATTTTGGTTACGTTTTTTGAAGGTTATCCCAACAGAGAGCAGTAGAGAAGAGTGTGAAAGAGTCGGGCATTTGCATATACACAGTATTTTTTTGTATCCACATATGGTTATTTTGAAGTTCATACATACTACTATATATGATATATGTTTGTGTGCACAGGTCGTTCGTCAGCGCGCTCTTATTTATGAAAGCTGTGACAACAAAGACGCAAAGACGGAACAGAAGCCGTCAGTCAAAAAAAAAAAAAAAAAACGATATGCTACCTTTGGCATATCGAAATGTTTGTTCTCTTGTTCCCATAGCAACATTATAACTGAATTTAGATGATTTGGAGATTATTATTTGATTACCAATTGATAATTGACAAATCTTTCATTTGATGGATTCATAAATTGATTTAAACACCCAGATCTCAGAGACTAATAGAGGTAGAGTCATGAAATTTTAGAATAATAGTCGTATATAGTGCTGCTATTTTTCAAATTTTAGTTTTAGAATTTACACCTTGAAAATAATTAAAAATCGAATTGCCGGCGTATTTATCTAGTTGGAATATTCATTTTTGGTATATACAATATTTAAAACAATCCAAAATATGTCTTAAAATTTAATAGAGATCGGTTCATATATATGGAAGTATTTTAGGCATTGAAATTTTTACTATTTTTTATAATATTACAACCAAACTTACTTCATCTGAATTACATCATAAATGAAATAAATGTTATATCCCTTATGCATTACATATGTCAACATTAATTACAATATATAGTTTCATAAAAGTTTTCTACATATCGAAGGTAACCCCTGCCTCTCTTGCCCCGCCTGTTTATATCGATTCTACCGCAGAGACTGATCCTTAACTCGATAAGTTGCGCATTACAGTTTGCGTTGCTTAACCCGCATAGCCCCACTTCATTTACTACATATACGTATATACTATATACCATATATCGTGTATTGCGGAATCGAATACTTTGCTGATAAGGCCCGTCGCAACTCACAACTGATGACGCCGCCGTCTGACGTCGACCCCGAAGCCGTCGCTGCTGCTGCTGCTATTGTTGCTATTCACAGTTTATTGTGAAAAGTCAACTATGTGTGGGTGTGTGAGTGTGAGTGTGAGTGTGAGTGTATTGTAGTTCCGTAGATATGGGCTTTACTCGGGTAAATATTCATATAGGCATGCAGTGTGTACACACACTTCTCCATATGTTCTCGATCCGCATTGGGCAAGTGGTGATTAGCGGGCTTCAGTGGAGTCTCCTGTATTGGATGACGTGAGTTTACGTAGAGCCCGCATACATGTTACTTGGAAAGGCCTCACATAATCGCGCGACCACAACAGAATTTGCAAAAAAAAAAGCTTGAGAGCCAAGAAAGACGCGAAAAACGTGGGCGAATCAATAGGTACAGCTACCCCATACTACCCCAGTCTTACAAATACTAAACGAAGCCCCATAAAAAAAAAAAAAACAGAAAAGGTATAAAAGAATCGGGAAAGCTCTAAAAAAAAGAAAAAAGAAAGAAAAACACAACGATGCGGCTTCGACAGTTTGCTATCAACAAATGCGATTAGATAAAAGTTAAACCACCCGATACCTTAGATGTGTAGGGCGTGCAGTGGGGTGAAAATGTCACGCCCCTATGCCACCTGGCACACCCCAACCTCAACTGATAAGTCTGAAGAGTTTTCCGCTGACTCAATGAGGTTTCCTCAGCGTATTTAAATATCGATGAAGGTATTCATAATCTATACTCATATACGGAAGAGAAAGGTATAGAAAGTAGGGAAACATATATTAATAATGTCTGTTTGTATGCCTTTCTGTCTGTCTGTCTGTCTGCCTGCCTGTCTGCCTGCCTGTCTGTCTCTTTGTATAAACGCCTAGATCTCGGGAACTACAAGAGCTAGAGCTATCAAATTTTGGTACAATATTCTAAAATGTTGCATGGACATTTATAAGGCACACACGCCTCCTGCTGCCTACTCAAATTGATAAAAATCGAAATAAAACGTGCATTTCTAGCTTATACAATAATTATCTACAGCCAAATAATATGTGAAAATTTGCCAGCGATTATATAATAAACATAGAAGTTATTATACCATCATGACCTTATACAATGGCCATGAAATTATAATCGAATCTTATTCTTAATTATTTCTTCATCTTCCTATTGATTTTGCTAGAGTTCCATCATATTTTCATGAAGTCAGCAGTTTTATATCATTTCTGTTTTGTTTCGAGTGTCGAGTTACGAAGATTTTCAGATTAAGCGATATATGTATGTATATGCAGCATTCCTTAGAGACGGAAAAACGTGCCAAACGTGCTGAAAACTGTAATACTCTGCACATGATTGAATTTCAGACTTTTCAAATTGCTTTTCAGTTTATTTAGCGGAAAACTCAAAGATAAATTGGGAAAATAATAAAAAATAATAATAACTAATAAACAACTATATAAAATTCTTTAATGCAAATTTAAATCAATTATAAATTAATTTTTTTATTATTTTCTTTTTTCATATTGAAAAACTAATCTAATCTTTGTGGAGAAACGGTATCTTTAATTAAGTCAACCCAAAATATTTTTATTTTGTGTTTCATTATCATTTCTGTATTAAAATGTAGAGCACACACACATACAGACACACACACACACACACACCCACAGTTGTGTTTATTTTGAATCGATTTCTTGAGGGGGCTGCTAATTACATCAGAGTCTAAAATCTGTTTTTTTGGAGGCGCATAAATATCGTTGCGAGTGAGAGAGTGGGAGAGCGGGAGAGGAAGAAGAAGAATAATCCCAAATTTAGGAATAGCCATGGTCAAGCAATTTCCCAACAGAGAGAGAGGGAGAGAGAGTATACAAAATATTGAAAAGAGCATATGGGAGCGCCATGATCTCTCTCTCTCTCTCTCTCTGCTCTCTTGCTTAGTCTTTCTTATAGCACACATTCAGTCATATTCATAAGCTTTTGCTTATCTTTAAATACTATCGCACGCACACACACACTCACACACGCACACACACAAGACGAAAACAAATTTTGAATACATTTTTCGTAATTATATTTTGCATGTGCAAAAACTTATTCAACTTAAAAATAAACCCAGAAAGAGACGCAGTACGAGACGAAGAGAGACAGAGAGAGTGAGCGAGCGAGAGGGACAATAATTAATGTGCAGCTGTGGCAAATAAAATGAAATTAAACTTTGAACTAATTTGTTTAAGCAGCTTGCAGATAGGGCCACCCCTTTGACACCCCCCCATCCCTCTACTTTACAAAGGTTAAACAATTAATTTAACTCTCAATTGATTTTAATTTAGCATGGGGCGAGAGCTGCAGTACCATGGGCACACAAGGGTTAAAGCAGCGACGCCTTATATAATATGATGCTGCCTTTGGATGCAAAAATTTCATGCACGAAATTTATTTCTGTTTTCTGCCCAAACCGGGTGAGATAGGGAGCTACAGGGGGATATAAAGGGAAGGGGAAAGGCATCTCACAGCTGCAGCTACATCCAAAAAATGTGAAACAGCTGTCACGCCTTTCGGGTACAAACGATCAGCACAAAACACGTTGCATTTTATTTTTATTTTTCTTCTTTTCTGTCTCTCTCTCCTTTTGAAAAACACGTTGAAATATACTATATATACATCATATATATGCATATTTATACTAGCGTTATTTATAGTATACGGGAAGTACTACAAGCTTATTAAGCTATGGTCACACTAACATATTAATACCAGACCATATACCATGTATTCCACCACTCTCTGTGAGCTTTTATTTTTTCCATCTATTATGCTGATGTTGTTGCGCCCCAAGCGACGTGATATTTATAGAATCGGATGAGCACATGTTTTCAAAAATCAAAACTTTTCTATGTGTGTTTTCAGAAATGTGGAAAAAAATGAAATGAAAAGTAAAAACGAACGAGATCAGGGCAGAGAGAAAGAGAGATTCGTGGATATAAACAGAATCTTTAGAATAGAAAACTGTAGAAAAGAGGCTAACAAATTTTGTTTCTTAACAAAATAAAGCTAAAGTTCGTAATAATGAAACTGCATTAGTTTTCTTTAGAAATAGGTACAATAAAATAGGTACAATTCATACCAAATGAAAAATCAGATTAAATTTCTTTCTAAAATATAATTTGCAATTTTAACGCAAATAAAAGCCAGATTTGACAGAAAAAAGCCAACTTGACATCACAAAACAGAATGAAACACTCCAGGACAATTTGTGGGTACAACTTTCTCACATTTTGAGTACAATTTGCAATTTGAAATGTCAAAAAATCGCTTAAGAAATTTGTCCAATGACTTTTAAGTTTTCCCAACCAATATTGTGCAGTGTAGTACCCACTCCATATACCATATACCATACACCCATCAACCAGTATAGTAATATGTTGCGAGAGTTTTGGCATGGCTTTTTGGACGAAAAATCGAATCGATTAGTCATGCCGAGAGCCCTAAGAGATTCCGAGAGGCAAAGGCAATGGCACAAAACAAAAAAAAAAGCGAAACCGAGTCGAAACTGAGAAACCGAGGAGCTCTGGAACCGGGTTCACCTCTGGCATTTGAGTTGGGGTTTGCTTTGTTATATTATTTTTTTTTTTCTTTTCGTTTTGGTTTTTTTTTGTCTACCCGCGCAACTTTCGAAGATGCATATCGACACATTCAACAGTCCCAGCAATTTATTTAGTGTTTTCCAGACGACTTCGCTGTGTGTTTCATTTATTAAGTTTTGACAGCTTTTGTTCCAATTCAATTGCCATAGGAAATGACAAAAAAAAAACGAAAGACTAAGGGTAGAAATTACTGTAGATTATAATGGGCGAAAAACTAGCGAAGAGAGCGTAGAAAATAAAAGTAAATACTGAACTTAGTTGAAACCGACGACAAAAGCCTGCGGCATACTAAAAAAACTTGATTTTTCTTACAAATAATGAACAAATATGAAGAAAAAGCTTTATACTCTATGGAAAATATGTAGGAAATACCAGAAACTTTTGAGAATCATTAATAACATGACAATTAATATCATGTTTTAGCTTAATACCAACGAGAGCAAAAAGAACATGTAGAAACTTGAATATTGCTTAATAATGGTATAGTACCGATTTATAATAGAGGCTGTGGCACCAATCATACGCTTGATTTATAGAAAACTCTTTTTAATGATTTCTCAATGATTTTTATAAAGTTTTGAATTATGTATTTTAATTTTCTGAGCGTTAATAAAAATTATGGTAAGAAAATTAATAAGAGGCAAGTTGGGGATATAAAATACTAGTCAAAATTAACCTCAAAGCAATTTTAGACTTAGTAATGAAGTTCTTGAACTTGCAAATGATTTTTCTAAATATTTTAATGCATTGTCCCACTGTGCGGCGCTGCAAACTAATGCAAATTCCCTCGCTTCTAACCTCAAAAATATATTAAAATAAAAAAAACACTTCAACTCGTTGATCAACTCACTGAAAGGCTGAGCCACACACACACACATACACTTGCAGTTTACCTGTATGCGTGTGTGTGTGGAGTATTGAGTCCAATCGGGAGAAGTAACTGAAAATAACCTTAAAACTCGATAAGCACCTTAAGTTAAAGCCGCTAAGAGAGAAGCTCGCCGTGTGCTCTTATTCCTTTTGTTGCTGCTGCCGCTGCCGCTGCTGCTGCTGCTGCTGCTGCTCGCGTTGTTGCTGCTGCTTTGTTTTAGAATCTTCTTCTTTGCTTTGTTTGTTGTTGCACACACGTTGCCGTTGGTTATATACGCGACACACACACACACAGACAGCTGAGTGAGCGAGAGCGAGTATGAGATAGTGGGCAAGCAGAGGAGAGATGGAAAGCGAGCAGTGTGTGTGGGGGGGGGGAAGTAAGAGGAGGAGGCGCAGATGCGTTCAAGACTTTCGCTGATTCTTCGTCTGCTGCTGCTTCTTCTTCTTCTTCTTCGTTGTCTTCTTCTTCTACTTCACTTGCTTTTTGCTTGTCGCTGCGGCTGCGGCTGCTGCTGCTGCTGCTGCTGCTGCTGCTGTTTTAGCGTGACGTCATTAAAATGCCGGTAAAAACGCACACACAGTGAGTTAGTGAGCGAGTGAGAGAGAGAGGAGACGCGGCAAGAGAAGCAAATGCGAAAGATTTAACACTTTTATTACGAGGCCACTCGAACTTTTCTTTACGTTTTCGTTTCGTTTCGTTTTCTGCACTTCTTTTTTTTTTTTTTTTTTGCTTCTTACACCCAAAGGCGACTCACACACACGTACACACACGGGCAGCTACGAATATTGTCGCGCAAACACACACGCACACACACAGAGAGACAAGCGCGCACAACACACACGTGAGAGGGGCACGGGACGCGGATTGATGACGGTTTAACGGGCGCGGGGGGGGAAGAGACGTCAAAATCGACAAACAACAACGAAAAAAAGTGCCGACTTGCTCAGTTGATAAAAAACACGAAATTCTTTAGCTGCTTTTGCCTCTTCACTATTGACAGCTGTTTGGCATTTGAGTGTGTGTGTGTCTGTGTGTTCGTGTGTGTGTGAGTGAGTTTTGGTGAAGTACGCGTGATTTACCAAATTGCGATTGTGCTCGGGATTCTTCGACGCGTTCTTGTTGTTGTCGTTGTAATTATTTTTTATTGTTTGTTTTTTTATTTTTCAGGTAAATATGACAACACTTTCTGCGAGCAAGGCAACTCTCTTCGATTACGATTATTATTTACTATTATTTTATTTTCTTTTATTTCAGCTTTGTTTTGTTTTGAGTTGTAACAGCCTTATTTTTTTTTTGTTAGATTTTTGTGTTGTTATTTTTTATCGCACACACTTTTCAAAATTCATCAACAAAATGCGCACACACGTCCGCCTTGCTCGGTGTTGTTTTTGCTTCTGTCCGTGCGCTGTTATGCCGCTGTTATGCACCAAAAATGAACAAAAAAAAACACACACACACACACAGAAATATATTCCAATCAGTAACCGAAGCAGCCACAGCGACGCGCTCTCTCGCCTGCCTGGCTGGCTCTCTCACTCGTTTTGCGCTCGCTCTCTCGCTCTCAAGAGTGACGGCAACTGTTGTTGCTACTGCACTGAGTCAGTCGCGGCTGTTTCTCTATTGGTTTATTTTGCTGGAGTCTTTTTCGCTCTTGTTGTTGCTGTTGCTGCTGTGAGAGCGCGCGAGAGCGCTGAGTGGTTTGGTAACTTGAGCGCAAACTGTGAGTGCGGCGCTTTGAAGTTTGCAATGTGGAAGAAGTTGAGCGTGTGTGTGTGTGTGGGTTCAAGTCGCTGACTCGACAATATACGAAGGGTTAACCGGCCAAATGAGCACAACAGAGATTTCGGCAACAACAGCAATCGTAACATTGAGCCACAAGTTGAGTTGAGTGCGAGCTGTGTTAGCTCAAGACATTCGAATAATTATTTAACCCAAAGAGACCTTAAGTGACGTTGACCGTTTATTTATGTGTACAGTTTATTTTTGGCTTTTTAGTGCATTTTAATTTTCAATATTTTCGTGTCACACACACACACACCCCCACTGTGATAGTATCGCATTAAAAAGTGAATGCAAATGGCTCAAAGCAGGCAGAAGAAGAGAGAGAACAGAAACCACACGCGAGCGTCGATCTAGCGGCGAAGAGAGTGAAAGCGAGAGAGAGAGAGAGAGAGAGTGAATTTATACGCCCCCGCAATGTTTTAGTTCTTGTTGTTTTTGTAGCCCTGCGCAGGGTATACGCTCATAGGCAGTCCCTGTTTTATTTTATATATATTCTTGTTCAATATGTAGTCGTATATACTTTAATATTGCTTATAAGTCGCTAAATTTTAAGTTTGATCTTTATGAAACTTGGCATATGTGTTCCTTATTGCGGCTAACTCTATAAGATCTCAATTGCAGCTATATATCATATAGTTATTGGAAAATATCGTCCCATTTCGACTATTTTTGCACTTATTTTGATTTATTCCCTGTTTTTAATATACTGTAGATATTTTATTATAATTGTCTTACTATAATATAATATAATATTCTACCGAATTGAAGTTTACTTTTAAAATATACTGTAATTTAGGTATAATATCATAATTTCATGAGATATTATCTTATAAGGTATAGTTAAATTTGATCTTATTCATTTATCAAAATAATGTTTATAATTATTTATGATTTTAAAGGTATATCTATAATGGTTCTATACGTAGACCCACTGGGTATCCCAACGTCGAGTGTTGCCCCCTCTCTACTCTGTTTACTTATCGTGCATGTTTCTAATATTGTTAATACAATTTCAAGTATTATTAGAAACTAATGAGATTGTGTGTGTGTGTGTTGTGTGTTCTATTTATAAAGACGCCTTTTTATGGAACCGGAGCCAGAGTTCATTGTTGAAGTTATTATGGTCGACCACGTGTAAGTGCCGCAGCGGAGGGCAAGAGAGAAAGTCTATTACGATTCAGAGATCGCTTGCAGCTTCATCATAGTGTAGAGATCGCTCTATGCCTTATATGTAGCACCTTCGAGTAAGAGATTTTCCCACATGCGTGCAGAAAATACAATACAGTAAAAAAAGCTACCATCTTCCTATTTGAATATATTATGCCAAACATGACGATCGTCTTTTATCTCTTTCTTGTTTTTTAAATTTTAGATGATTGTAAGTTGGTAGAATTATGTTTATATATTTAAAAGACGAAATTTAAATGTTAAGCAATTAAAATAAATGATAAAAATTCATTTAAATAACTTTTTAATCAAGTTCTTAAGATTTGAGGTAATTTTCTGTCAATTAAAATACAGAAGAAGCATAAGAATCTCAGAAAAAACTGATCCCACATAGATTTCACAGCCTACTTATTTTAGGATACTAAAAACTCCATACAAAAGTTTAGTTATTTTATTATTTAAAAATTTTCCTTATAAAATATATATTCCTAGCTTATTATAAACCATAATATTCATATGAAAACTTAAAAACCTTGACTTTATAAAGTAGCATAAAGTTGAAGGTATCGTTATGTTTTTAAAAATAATAATATTATAATAAATTATAAACGGAAATAAAACGGGAACTAGTTGGGAATTATTAAACGAAATGATTTTATTTTTCTTAATGTGAAAGTCGTGCAATTAATTAATGCACTAACTATTCTTTCTCCCTCTCTCTCCCTCTCTTTTAACTTCATTTTTCTGCTGATTGTGCTTCCGTTATTGCGCTCGCGTACACCCAGCAAACACTTGACCAATATCGATCACTACAAATTCGTCGGCTGTACTCGTCGTGTTGCTGCCGTTGCTGCTGTTGCGTGTTGAGTGCGGCTCGAGGGTCAGTTGTGTTGCTACAGAGACACAGACTCCACACACACACACAGACACACATGGACACATGCACACGCAGAAGCTGAGACGAAGACTGGAACTGAGGCGGCAAACCGGTTCCAGGCAAAATCAAAAGTTGCGCAGACGCGAACGCCGACGGCAGCGTGTCGGTTTCAGCTGCTGCTTGCGCAGGCAGAGGGAGAGGCAGCGGCAGCGGCAGAGGAAGCAGGAGGCAGGAGAATAGAAGCGTGGCTAAAGCTGCGCCTTCGCCTTCGCTTTGTGTGGATGCTGCGATTGGAATTGTGTGTTTGCGGCGAGAAAGTAAATCACTCGAGCGCCTACCGGACGCCATTGGAACTAGTTTTGCGCTGTATTCCAAGAACACGTTTCAAGGCTTTGCCAGGGTGTGCCAGTTGTGTGTGTGTGTGTGTGTGCGAGAGCACAAAGGAAAAGGAGGTCGCAATGAGTGCGCGCGCGCAAAGTCGCCTGCGCAAGGATTGGCTCGAACAGCAGCGGAGAGAGAGAGAGAGAGAGCAGAGAGCGGAGTAAAGGGAACGCCTTTTGCAAGGCAAAGAGATCACGTATTTCCAATTGGAAATGTCAAAACTCAAGCTTACAACAGGCAAATTGGAAATAGGAAATGAAGGAAGCAAGAGACGACTTGCAGATACTCAGTAAATTCAAATAAAATAAAAAATTTAATTCATTTAAATTATTAAAATTAATTAATTTAAAATATGAATATTATTTATTTTTAATTATTATTATTTATCTTTATTAATTATTATTTTTATTATACTAGATCATACCCCACCTTATAGAGCTTGTTGGCTAAGCCACTGGAAACCAGTTTAAAATGCAGTGTCCAATACGCGGCTAGGTGGGGGGAGAGGCCCGCGCTGAGGAGGAAGCTGGTGAGGCAAGAGGCCCCAAAAAGCAGAATCAATCGTGATGACGTCGTTCTTACACACACACACACACAGCGTGCGCGCTCGCCAGACTCGTTTGCATACGCTGCAATGTGTGAGTCAGCTTCCACTCGCGCCACGAGATCACAATTTTACAGCCAGACCAAAAAAAAAAACTGCTCCCGCCTTCGCCTTCGCGCGCGTTCTCACTCTCCCGCTCTCTGCCAGTCTCACTGCCTTTGCCTCTCACGAGCGCCAAGACACCTACGCATGTGTGCGCCAAGCCGACTAAGTTGCCTCCCCCCCTCCGCTTACCCCGTGAGCAAGAGAAAAGCACTCAACTCTCAGCGTTGAGTGAAATTCGTGTGTTCTCTTCTTTGCGTAATGAGCAAAAAAAACTGTTCCCACTTTTGAGTTTCCTTGAACAGTTTGTTGAGACAAGACAAGACAAGACGTTGGGCAAGTCGTAGGCAAATTTGAAGCTGCTGTTGAGCGCAACTCTGCGATACCCTGTAGACTGTTTTGAGTAATTATTATATTATTATTTTTAGCTGTTTATTTTAGAGAATTTTTATAATAATAATATACTATAATATATTAATCCAATAAGATAATAAGGTAAAAAAAAGCCCTATATTATTATATTATTGTTAGATTGATTTTACAACACACAATATAACAATAATTACAAAAACATAAAAAAAACCTTCATATAATCAAATTTTTGGTATATTTTAACATAATATACAGTATATAGAGAAGTTAAATTAAATTTAAATATTTTGATATTCCCTTATTGAGTTAAATACTATAAAAGATCAAAGAATTAAGAATGTTAAATATCACAGCAACTAGAAAAGCTAGAGACACCAACTTTAAAAGACAAGCAGCTATATATGCGAGAAATATCTAAACCAAATTTCAGTTAAATATATCGATAAACACCTTAGTTATACCATATGAGGAGAGACTTTTCACTATTACGAACAGCGTGCTTAATTGTTGTAGCTCTCCCCCTTTTTCCTTCGTCTCTCAATCCCTCTCCCTCTGCCTCTCCCTCCCCCCCCAGATATTTATTTCTCCCCCTCTTTTCTATTTGTCTTTAAGGGGGCACTACGATTTGTCAATGGGGCCAAAGTTACTTACATAAATATACAACAAATAAAAAAAGGGTATCACCTGTGACCCTGCGTAAAGGGGGGGGTGGGGATGTAGGGTGTTTAGGTGCAGGGTATGCGCTGCGGGTCGCTTTTTTAAGCTTTCAAATCCGACAATTAAATTATTACATGGCAAAACATGCGCCGCAAAAATATTCAAAACCCGCAAAAAACAGGATGTAAACAACAATAAGGACACGGGAAATGGGAGACGACAACAACAACAACAGAAACAACAACAAAAGCAACACACAACTATCCTAATAAAAAAGAAAGAGAAGAAAAAACCAAACTGAACCAAAACAAAATTCAACGCAAAAAAGGCCAAGAATGACGGACAGCGAGCGGGGGGGAGGGTGAAAAAATCGTTAAAAAAAACACAAACACACCCACACAGACACACACACACCCACATGATCGGACAGGGTGACATGGGGAGACAGTGGCTACTTGGTTAGAAAGAGATAGATAGACAGATAGAGAGGGAGGCAGATATGAAAAACACGCAGCTGGAGTCATATGTGTGCGCTGTGTGTGTCTCTCCTCTCTCTCTCTCTCTCTCTCTCTCTCTCTGTGTGTGTCCTGTCAATTCCGCATGTCAGACATGCCTACATACATAGCTCATGGCAATAATTTGAAATTCGATTACCATAACCAAGTTCCCTGAAAACACACACAACACACAGCGCGAAAAAGGAGGTGTTTGTTGTGGATAGCGATGGGTGGAGGGGGGTAGGGTATAGAGGGGCAGTTGCAGGCATTAAGGGCACACACATGAAAAGCCAAGGCAAACAAAACACGGTCTATAGAGTGGGTTATATGCTCTAACAGCGGGTATATTCATTTTAAAATTCAGAAAATCAGTATATAGCGTATATAAACTCATTTTTATAGAGTATATATAATTTATAAGACCATTTTTAATATAATATCAAAGCGTTAAGATCAAACAAGTATGGGAAAAAATTATGAATATACAGTAAAAGCAGCCCTAGGCTCAAATTGGGTACAATATGTTGAATAGGTCGAAAAGGTCGTTTAGGTCGAATGGGTCGCTCGGCAGATCCCTCAAAAACACTATTTGAAAACCATTAAAAACCGTTATAAAACTCAGTCTTATAATAAACAAATTTTTAAAAATATATATATACTTCACATAGGTACAATTTTGGTACAATACGAGGTCGAATCGGTCGTTTAGTTTGTATAGGTTAAATAGGTCTAAAAAGTCAACCATTGAAAATCGTTATAAAACTCAGTATTATAATAAAAAAAAATTTAAAAATTTATATATACTATACATAGGGTATACAGCATTCGCTATGCCGTGCATAACCCTACTTTCTTGTTTTTTTTTCCCCCACTATGAATGAAAATCTTTGAGAGATTTGACTCGCCTGTCGCAGTCAACAGGCGGGACTGGTCGAATGCGATGCCTACTAAACTGCATACCAATGCAGGTGTGTGTGTGTTTGTGGGTAGGGTGTGTGTGAGTTGGGTTTGGTATGGGTTGCCTCTGCTCGAGGCAAAAAACTGTGAATGACGAAAACGTTTGGTAAAAGGTTGCAACAGCCGTGTGGAACGTGGCAAGAAATGTGGCCAAAAAGCCAAAACGTGAATTTATGAGAATTCTGGAATAAACAAATATGAAAGAAGAGAGAATGAGAGAGAGAGAGAAAGAAGGGATACAACAGACCGCCAAATACTACGGCAGAACAAATATAAACACTTTGTTGCGCAAATTATGCTTTAATAAAGGCGCTGGGCGTGGCAGCCCAAATTTGAAATATACTTGTAGCGCATATATAATACAGGAATCTTTATGCCAAATTTGGTATCCCTAGCTCTTATAATAGCTGAGATCTGCGCGTTCATACAGACAGCAAGTGGAATTAATCAGCTCAAGCGACACGCCCTGTACTACAGGGTATGCAAGGCAAGGCAAATATACGTGGCCATGACGGACAGCTCAGCCACACAGGGTACAGAGAGACACACACAGGGTGACACACACAGGGCGACACACACAGGGCGACACACACACAGGGCGACACATGTTGTTATCTTGCCTCAAGTTGTCGTACTACAAAAAACGCCGCTGTGTATGGAAATATACCGTTTGATAATTTGCAAATTGGATCTGCCAATAGGTCGAAAAGTGGGAGGGGGCGTGGTCAGTTCAAAAAGGGGGCGGCATGCATTAAAGTCTAGCTAGCTAAGTAATCCCGGTATTCTTTAAGTCAACCCCTGCTCCACTATGAGATTGGGTTACCCCTTTCTCTCCCACTGTGTCTCAGGTTTTTCCTGAGTTTTCCTTGCCCCGTGATCACCTGCAGCTGTTGCCGTTGCATTATAATGAATAATCAGCAGCAGCAGCAGCAGCAGCGGCAGCTTACGGAGTTTAATTAAAGCCAGAGTAGCCGAGTCCTTTTCCCTCCATTCGCTATGGCAACTCTGAGACGCTGTAGGGTTAAGGTGAGACTAGGAATGGGGGGGAGGGGGTACATTGCAACACACTCGATTTCTTTTAATTTAGTCTTAATGACCAGAAAAAACAAAACCAAGTCTGTATCCTGTTTCCGGATAGTTTCGTAGAGGGTCTTATCAAATTTCCTTAAGGATTTTTCTCAATTTCAAGTGTTTCATTTGATAGAGTTCGCTTTTGGATTATTATAAATGCAGATAAGCATTTTTCCATAAAATTCTATAAATCTCATCTGGTTTTGGCAGAAAAAAGCCAAAAAATTATGCACAGAAAAATAAAATTGGCAAGAAAACTTTATTTAGGTAAAAGAAAGCTAAAAACTAAATTTAAAAATTATATTATACGCCGTTTTTTTTTAATTATCGATAAAAAATAAGTCACATACGATAAATTTTTTAGAAAAAGCCTTAAAATAACGTGAAACTGGAAAAAAAGATATTATATATTATATAGCGTGAAAAAGCCAAGAAATTGGATTTGTTTTGATTATAAATTGTTTGATATTTATCATTATAAAAAAAATTAGTATTATCTTAAACAAAAACCGTCTTAGTGCAGGGTATACGCGAGTCGAGTGTGCTAGCTGTCTATCACTCTCTCTCGCTCTGTCTTTCTCGCTCCTTCTCTCCCGCCTTCAATGGATTTAGTTTTTGCTTCCGCTTTGGCATTTCTGTTTACTTTACGCTTTCTGCTTACGCGCTCTTTCGTTGTTTGTGGAAAATTCCAACTGCAATTATGGAGAATTTTCGCCGTGCACAGCATAAAAGATTCAAGTCCCCCTACACTAGAAATCTATGGAAATATTTGATAAGTACAACTACAAAGATATTTGGTCAAGCTCCCAGAAGGTAAATAAGAAGGCAGGCAAAAGTAAACTGAAAGAGAGAGAGAGAGAGAGAGAGAGAGGGGAAAGGAAACTTTCCGATTCATCTAGTAGGCTGAGAGATCCACATCGAGGCCTGTAGGTATGTTCACTCTGATAGATTTAGTTATTATATCATTTCGTGTTCGAAGGGAGCCATACAAATTTCCCAGTTTTCAAAGTTTTCCAACGCACATATTTTTATTTTCCTAAATACATTTTTACAAATTAATTCTAAATATCTATATAAATTTGTAGAAAAATCTACGGATATGACCAAATCGAAATTAATAATACGTGTTAGTAATAACTCCTTTCTAGACTCTTCTTCTTCTTCTTCTGTCCTTGTTAACTTATCCTTCGTATCCTTCTTCTTCGCAGGAGATTCGCGGAGGTGGCGATGCGCCCGAAGTGGATATTGAAGTGAATACTACTGGAACTGAACAAGATGTAGGAGATAATCAAACTGATGGAGGAGGAGCACAACAGCAAGAGCATCGAGCGGAATCTGGAACCCAACCAGCTGTGATGGTAGTGCCCAAAAGGAAACACAAGTCCAAAACTCGTAAACCTCTCAAGAAGAGTGTGATACGTCGCCTCTGCAAGCTGCCCTCGAAGAAGGGTCGCTCCTGTATCAGCGGTGCCGCCGAAATCATGTATATCAATCCAGAATTTGATTTAGAATCCAATATCTATAGCCAATCCAATTGCACTTTGCCACAAAAACTCTCTAATCTCAAGGTTCGTACCCAAAGATACAAGCCAAAGCGGGCCAAGTCAAAGCCAAGGTCAACGCCAAAGTCAAAGTTGAAGCCAAGGACAAAGGTAAAGCCACATCGTAATAGCAAGGCCCGATCCATGAATAAAACGTCTAGACCCCTGCATGTCAACAACGTTACCTATAATCCTCCACAATGCTTGTGCACCGAGATAAACGGTGAAGTCTATAAGGTCATGGATTTACCCGAGGGCCTGGAGGATTTGAGTTCTTTTCTACACGGCAATCGAGCTGGGGCCAATACACGTGACAGACGTGGCACAGGAGGGGAGTATCGGTCCACGAAACGTCGAGAATTCTAGAGAATTCACTTAAAAGCTGCTTTGCCGCGATATCATTTTTAGTTAGTTAATAAATTAATAAGGTCCTGTCAACCAATTTAATACACTTCGATTATTTTGAAATTGTATATAAAAAGCAGAAGAGCTGATTAATTCCACTTGGTGTCTGTATGAACACATAGATCTCAACTAATACGGTAGCTATAAATGCCAAATTTGCCATGAAAGTTCCTACATATCATACTCATATCGAGCTCAATTCAAATATTTGATAGTACGCCCAACGCCTACGCAAATCGATATTACATAGCTTCCCAATTGAAAACCAAATGAAACAATAGAAATAAATTAATATGTACAGTACATGGTACATGTAAATTTCTTTTGAAAACCTTATTAAATGTTACATTATTACTTTTTATATCGGATTATCCGTTTTAAATATGCGGCTCATCCCTTCCAAAGTTGTAGCCGTATCCATACCAGCCGTCAGTGTAGAGAGTTGTTTTCCTAGTGATTAACTTTTTACCAGTATTAGATTTTTTAGGATGTACTATTTTATCGAATATTTTCTTGAAAAAGCCGTCCTGCGGTTTCACATTGTATATAATTCGTCGACATTCCTTCATTCGGTCGTTCCACTCAAATCCATATTTACACACAACAGGTTTTTTTTTTTTTTTTACAGGCACGCATGCGAATTTAATATCATGCCACACTTTTCCTTCGGGACAATAGTCAATCTTCCCAATTACGGTTGAAATTATAGAGAAGCAAGCTATAACGAACACACAAATCGTTAAATACCCCATTATTCTGGAGCAACTGATTTACGATCTTAAAGTTTTCACTTTTTTATATGAATCTTGAATTGATACGTCTACATAAGCCGTGAAATTCATTTCGTAAGGTTCTAATCGAATTTGTATCGCTTAAATTTATTATTATATGTATAACAATATTATGAGTGGAAATACAGCAGTGAAAAATATGGTTTGCAATTCCTGGAATTTCTAAAATACTAGACAGAATATCCCAGAACCTTCAAAACTGTCGCATAATAACCTTAGTTATGATCGTAATATCTCTTTGATTTAGACTGAAACAAATAAAACAATATATAACTTAGTTCAATAAATTGAGCAAAAAAACTGGCGGGGTGGTTCTAGAAGACTGAGCCGGAGTGTATGCTTGCCCTGAAATGCAGGAGATTCCATCGTGCCTGCCCTATTCTCCTAGAGTGCCCTTTTTAATGAGTAAAATGAAGTAGACTACTTGTCGAACTCAAAGCTGATGAAAAGCTATGATAGAAGAGCAAGAGGGAGAGATAACGAGAGAAAGAGAGAGAGAGAGAGAAAAAGAGAACAAGAGGCAGGTGCTTAAGTATGTGAAAAAAAAATTAAGAAAGTAGATAAATTAGAAAAAAAGGAAAGTAGGGTTAGATGGGAAACTCAAAGAGAAAGAAACACATACGATGAAGATGTTTTCTTTAGGTTTCAATTTCTAAATATATAGTTGATTTGGACGCTTCAACATGACGTATGCGTAACCAAATGTATTTTCCGTAACTGAACGTGAGAAAAACAATGAAAAGCGCCATCAAAAAGCCGCAAATAACCGATGGATTGACAATGAAAAGTTGAGCTTAAAGCGTTCTCAGTGTGGGAAAGCGATGTTGAGTCCTCAATGACCAGGGTAGTCACCCTCATCCACACAATATGCCTGGTTGTCGGTCTGTCGGTCTGTCTGTCGGTCTGCCCGTCTGTCTGTCTGCTCGTCTGCCTCTCTGTCCATTTGTTTGTCTTTCTGTTCGCATGCTTGTTTTCTCCTGCATCGCCAGGTGCAGCCAAAGTATCATCTTACTCGCCTAACTTTCGCCTCCCATGCCCAGTGATAACAATTTATCTCTGAGCTGATTTTACCTTTGCCTTTTACCAGGTCTGGGCAACACTTTCAGCCAAGTTGGCATCAAGTTGCCGTCACCGTCACCGTCACCATCGCCATCCACATCATATCGACTGACTTTCTTTCTCTTGGCTTTTATCATCTCATCCAAAGGAAAAACGCAGCAGCAGCAGAAAAGAAAAAAAAGAAGAGAAACCACCGAGAAAAACTAAGGAAAATCAGTTTACTTGCTGTTGCCCTGCCCTTCTCCTTCCTCCTCTTCATTCTCTCATTCTTCTTTGGCGACTTTTGCTTTTAACCATTTAATTATTTGCAAAATACGCAGCATCGCATCGAGTTACCAGACGCATGGATCCGATTACCTTTTACCTGTGCGAAACGAGGTCTAAAATTGTAAAATCAAGCAAAATATAATAGAGTCCAGAGACAGGTTGCATTTTAATATAATATATAATTAATTCCGCATTTCTCTAAAGTTTACAGATCAAATCAGATTCTGTGAGTTTTCTCTAAGAGTTTCCTGTGAGCTTTCTCGGCACTACTAATTCCCTGGCCTCTGAGATTTACACACATACATATAATATATATATATATATATATATATACATGCTGATGCCTTTGTCTAGCCCCAGAAGCAACTGGCGCTACTCTACCGGGCCGAGATCCTTGTTTGTGCGTGTTTCGTTTCGTTTGTTGCCCCCCAAAATTGGGTTTTAGTGGGTTTTTGTGTGGCAAATAATTTTTTTTTTTTTTTTTTTTTTTTTTTGTTCTGCTGCCGTTACGCTTCCATAAACTTTAATTTAATTTTGCACCATGCCGAACACCACGGGCAGAGAGCAAGCACAACACACAAGCACAGAGAGAAACAAATGGTACAAAGAAAATAATAATAACAAGAATCAGAGAGTGTGTTCGTCATGGCAAAGGTTTAAATACTCTTGCAGACTTTCGTGTCAGTTTCCAGTGATTGTTCCTATAGCTATACACATGTATTATAGAGTTTTATAATGGTTCTACTCGCACAGGGTATCATTAGTTTGTGGCATGCAGAAGAAAGCATCTCACAGCTCTCTCAGTATATATATTCTTGATCAGTGTCTACAGCCATATGCATATATTAATTTACTATGATTCCTCCAAGTTTGATTGCAATCGCTTTATAGACATAGAAGTTATTAAGTTACTTCACTTAATGCATTGAAACTTCTTTGGCAGCGCACAAAAGTATGCAACATAAAATAATTTACATATATGTGAACGTATAGATGGGTAGGTGCTAAGTAGATAGAGCTAGCCTCACATACATTTCAAGGCACACAGTGTAAAATGCATATTTGATGGTTTTTTGATTGCCAGCCCCCAGAAAAAGGCATCCCCTTTTGAAGCTGGATAAAAACTTGTGATGCTGCCGCATAATGCAAGGCGCAGTTCATGTATCACGTGAACACTATGGGGGGCGGGGGGTCCATTCCTTGCTTATTTTGGATGACATGGGGAGGTATTGCAGTCTAGATGATGATTACGTCAATCGGTATCTATTTCCATTTTCAGACGAATTGTAAATCTCACATTGTCTCTGCTTGAAAACGAAACGCATTTTCGGGAATATCTGATAGTTTCAATGGCTGGTTGTGATTGTTTTATGAAAATATATTATACGATCTGTCTGTATTTTGTGAGTAAGGGTTATGTGAGTAAGGGTCCCCCCTGTGAAATTTTCATAGAATTTTTTTTTTCAAAATTTAAAATTGCCTTCTTTTACTTTTAATCGATTGCGAAGGTCAATATTAGTATAAAACAAGTGTTTAAAATTGTTTAAGAGCATACTTAATTTTTGACCAAAAATCATGTCAAAATCGGCTAAAAATTGGACATGTAAGACCCTCGGCAGGACCAGTATCTTCACTTTCCTCACTTCATAACTTTCTTAAAAATCAAACGATTTTCTTCGGGTAAAGCATTTTATTCATGGTTTCAGTGATAGAATAGAATGGCTTAACAGTTTTGGCATTTAAAATATTCCAAAAAAATTTTATTTTTTGTGATTTTGGTAAGGGTCCCCCTGTGAAATTTTCAGAAAATTTTTTTTTTCAAAATTTAAAATCCCTGCTTTACTTTAATGATTGTGGAGGTCAATATAGTATAAAACAAGTTTTAAAATTGTTTAACAAAATTTTCCCAAAAATCAGCAAGGCAAACAAAAAAATTTTGGGCCCAATATTTTTTATAAAATGCCCTACTATGCGGGTCATTTATTCAAGTTTTTTTACATATTAAAATTCCAAAACGAAGACCCCGACAGGACCAGTATCTCACTTTCCTCACTTCATAACTTTCTTAAAAACAAACGATTTTCTCGGGTAACATTTTATTCATGGTTTTAGTGATAGAATAGAATGGCTCAATAGTTTTTGCAATTTAAAATATTCCAAAAAAATTTTATTTTTTGTGATTTTGGTAAGGGTCCCCCTGTGAAATTTTCAGAGAATTTTTTTTCAAAATTTAAAATCGCCAGCTTTTACTTTTAATCGATTGCGGAGGTCAATATTAGTATAAAACAAGCGTTTAAAATTGTTTTAGAGCATACTTAATTTTTGCCCAAAAATCATGTCAAAGTCGGCTAAAAATTGGACATGTAAGACCCTCGACAGGACTAGTATCCTCAATTTTCTCACTTCATAACTTTCTTAAAAATCAAACGATTTTCTTCGGGTAAAGCATCCTATTCATGGTTTTAGTTCTAGAATAGAATGGCTTACTAGTTTTTGAAATTAAAATAATTTAAAAAAAAATTAATTTTGGTGATTTTTGTAAGGGTCCCCCCTGTGAAATTTTCAGAGAAATTTTTTTTTCAAAATTTAAAATTGCCTTCTTTTACTTTTAATTAATTGCGGAGGGTAAAATTAGTATAGAACAAGTGTTTAAAATTGTTTTGGAGGATACTTAATTTTTGGCCAAAAATCATGTCAAAGTCGACTAAAAATTTGACTTGTACGACCCTCGATAGGACCGGTATACTCAATTTCCTCACTTCATAACTTTCTTAAAAATCATACGATTTTCTTCGGGTAAAGCATTTTATTCATGGTTTTAGTTCTAGAATAGAATGGCTTAATAGTTTTGGCAATTTAAAGTATTCCAAAAAAATTTTATTTTTTGTAATTTTGGTAAGGGTCCCCCCTGTGAAATTTTCAGAGAATTTTTTTTTCAAAATTTAAAATCGCCAGGTTTTACTTTTAATCGATTGCGGAGGTCAATATTAGTATAAAACAAATGTTTTAAATTCTTTTAGAGCATACTTAATTTTTGCCCAAAAATCATGTCAAAGTCGACTAAAAATTTGACTTGTACGACCCTCGACAGAACCAGTATGCTCACTTTCCTCACTTCATAACTTTCTTAAAAATCAAACGATTTTCTTCGGGTAAAGCATTTTATTCATGGTTTTAGTTCTAAAATAGAATGGCTTAATAGTTTTTGCAATTTAAAATATTAAAAAAAAAAATGAAAAAAAAAATTTTTTTTTTTCAAAATTTAAAATCGCCTGCTTTAAATATATGCTGAAAGGGGGGATAGGGGTAAATAATTGTATTAAAACTGGTTACGTAATACTTGAATGAAAAGTGATTTCCATCACATCATTGTCAATGCAGTTTTTGTCATCAGCATCATTATCATTGGCAAAAACAGCGAAATGCTATATGGATCTAGAGTTAAATGTTGGAATTGGAAACCCTTGAAGTATCTTCAAAATCTGTGGCGTATGCGGCGTATGCGTGATGTGTGTATATTGTAGCGAATAATACATTCTAGCAAATAATATTAAGATGTATAGTATTTATATTGCTTAGGAACAATCAGTTAAGCCTGGAACCAATAACTATACACGCGTATAAAACCTTAGGCCAACCTAATGTAGTTTTCTTTCTTTACTTTTTAGAAGTCATTTGGTAATTTTACAACTTAGCTGGCGCCTGCCTTATTCCGTACCCAAACCAACTGTGGCGCGTCGTCATGGCGCTTACTGCCGCCACCGTAATCGCAGTTGTTGTCGCTGTCGGTGTCACTGTCGGCGCCATGCGGCACAGTGGGCGACATCAGCGATTTACCCGCGAAAAAATTCATGTTTTAAATTTTAATCTTTTATCTGCAGCGCTAAATATATTTTAGAAGCTTATTAAGAATATAAAGTTTTTTATTTTTTTTGGTAATCAAGACTGAAAATCCCACTGTATGGCAAGCAGATTTCATAGAAAGAAGCCCAGTCGCAGATTGCGTGCTGTGTCGCAAAAATGGCGTTTCGTGTTGCCACAAAATTTGTTAAAATGTTTTGCCAACTAACCAAATAAAACAAGATTCATTTATTAATATAGTATACACGTGAGTGTGTGCGTCACAGTCACAGGCAAAAGCAAAGAAAGTCATTCAGCAAAATCATAAAAAGATTTATGGAGCTTTCAAGGCAAAAGATGTACAAGAAAATACCGAAAAGTCATGCTCATGACGAAAAACGAATGACAACAGGAAGGAAGAAGTGCTTCGAAATGTAGTACAAGCTCGATAAGGTGGGAGGCGTATAGGCGAAGTTAAATTGCGGAATTCAATTAAGTTGAGCTATGCATAGTCATAAATATAAAAAGATTGCTAGAACAAACTGTTCTTACATTATTTTAAAATAGTTCAATATAAATAAATGGTTATAAAAAATATATTGTATATAAATATTGAAAATATATGTGTGTAGTGTAAACCTCTTTTAGACATTTTTTAAACCTTTTTTATACCTTTTTTTCTGCAGTTCATAAATAAAATTAGGCACACCTTTGCTTAGGAATAAATGTTCTGTATCTATAGGTTTTCATTCCATTGTACTTAAAATAAAATATCGTTTTTTCAACAAACTTAGCAAGCCTCTGCTTTAAAGCTAAAGGCCTGGGCCTCCGACATTCCTCTATAATCATTTGGTTTCTTGAGCTCCAATACAAAACAACATATTCTATAACATAAGGTTTAGTTTATTTAAAAAAAACTGAGTAAGAATTACTGGTGTCCTGTTTATTTCGATTCGCTTCAATTGAATTCCTGTGTCCTCCCATAGTATTCCACGATGGCTGAAGAAGCGGCAAAGACCACTACAGGCGGAGCCGGACTAGTACAAACCAATGCCTACCTAACTGCGGCGGCTGTGATGATCTATACAACTCGTGCCATATGGCTGAAGCTGCGAAAGATGTTGGCTGCAGAGAATAAAGAGAACAAGGACCAAGAACTGCGGAAAATGAAATTCATCAAGCAGAAGGAGAGTGAGAGCAGCGATGCCAAGGTGAAGGATGAGGAACCACAGGAGGAATACGATGCCCAGCCATCTGCAGCGCAGGTTCCCAGCCAGATCATCGATGTATATCCGGGATAACTCACACACACACACAAGACATACACACAAACATACACACACACACGCACACATATGCATACATTTACTATACGTAAGGTATTAAATCTTTGGGGGGTCGCAAGCTAATTGCAACGGATCACAGTCAATCCTGTGGTGCATGTGAAACAAGGTCATCTATATAAATTTTTTTTGCTGTTGCCTAATTTTTGTTTGTCGTATGTGCTATGAAGACAAGTGAGGTGAAATCAAATTAACAAAATTAAATGTGATTATGATGGTAGTCGATGGTTTTTGTTCTTATTATACCCTTCAACCATTGAAAATGCTCAAAAAAGGGTATACTAACTTTGTGCAAATGTATGTAACGGGTATAAGGAGGCGTGGCAGACCCCATAAAGTATATATATTCTTGCTCAGGATCACTAGCCGAGTCGATTGGGACATGTCCGTCTGTCTGTCGGTCTGTCCGTCTGTATGAGACAACAGATCTCAGCTATTAATAAAGCTAGAGACTCCAAATTTTCCTATATATTATAGGCAGATCAAGTACATGTCAAATGTTTGATGCCACGCCCACCGCCCCCGCAAATCGGTTATTTGCGATTATTAAAGAAAATATTAAATGTATAACGTTCTGCTTCACTATACATAAAGCTTAATTATATATGAACATATCCTCCATCTCTGCTATTCCAAAAGATGGAGACACTAAATTTGTCACAGATGGTCCTATATACTATAAGCTCTTAATGATGGTTTGAAATTCAGCATGGCACATCCATTGCTCCCACAAAACGATAGGGGATAGGCGTGGCACCAAAGATTTCAAATAAAATTTTGGCACATGGTACAAGTTAAGTACTGAGCGTGATACTGAGCAAGAATTTACATACTCAATGGGGTTTACCGCGCCTCTGTGTGCGTGTTACATAAATTCGACTGACTGAAGTTCTATCTATATATTTGTTGAACAAGAATATATCATTTAAAGTATAGAATGTACCCACTGACTCATTATAACTGAATTATCGATATAAATCCAAAAAATGAATTTGAATTTAAATGTCTCTAACGTTAAATAAATCATTTTTTATAACAATCGTAGCAAGCTTGTGTTTTGTAGCTATGGGCCTGGAGCACACACTCTACGTATTATTTCCATTCGATTTCCAGAGCTCAAATACAAAACAACAATTTCTGTAACAAATCAAACACAACAAATTTTTTTTAAATCAAAAACTAAGTAAGAATTTTATGATCTTGAATGTGTAACGCCTGTATTTTTTATAGAATCTTGTAGTATTCCACGATGGCTGAAGAAGGTGCTGCAACCACTACAGGCGGAGCCGGACTAGTACAAACCAATGCCTACCTTACCGCGGCGGCTGTGATGATCTATACAACTCGTGCTCTATGGCTGAAGCTGCGAAAGATGTTGGCTGCAGAGAATAAAGAGAACAAGGACCAAGAAACACCAAACACAATTGATAAAGAGAACAAGGACCAAGAAACACCAAACACAATTGATGGGGTCAACCCCATCCTCAAGGATGGACAACTAAAGGATTGCGGCATTCCATTGGATCTGAACACATCCTAGGATATTTTGGTTATTGAGGGCAAGGCGAAAATGGGGATATCATGTTTTTTAGTGTTAAAAATTATATAATTTGCTTCGATCACTGGTTTATTTAAAAAGCTTAATTGAAAACAAGCTGGTATGGCTACAGTCGAGCGCTCGACAGTAAGATACCCTTCTCCCAATTTTTAAAATCCGTTACAAACGTGTAAACACACTCATAATTTCAAACAGAAATTTTGCACAAAATACTTCTACACACAGCGACGCACGTTAAGAGTGACGTCGACGTCGACGTCAACTGCTAAAGTAGCGCGCAGGCTGCTGCTCGTGCATTTGTACTGAAAACGTTGACTTGAATAACTTCTGTGTTATTGGTCCGATCAGATTGAAATTTGGAGAATATGTTCATATGGTATATAGCTTTATACATACCAAAGTAGAACTTTATAAGTTTAATAGTTTGCTTAATAATCACAAATTACCGATTTGCGGGGGCGGTGGGCGTGGCATCAATCATTTAACATAAACTTCATCTGCTTGGGAAATTTAGGAACCTCCATACCAAATTTGGTGTCTCTAGCTTTTTTAATAGCTGAGATCCGTTGTCTCAAACAGACAGACGGACAGACGGACAGACAGACGGACATGGCTCAATCGACTCGGCTAGTGATCCTGAGTAAGAATATATATACTTTATGGGGTCTGCCACGCCTCCTTATGCCTGTTAAATACATTTGCACAAAGTTAGTATACCCTTTTTTGACCATTTTCAATGGTCGAAGGGTATAAAAATCATTAGATTTCTTTGGGAGATGGCATTTTCTCCTTGATTATAAATTAAAACATGAATCTAGAATATTCGAAAATTCTCTTCTTCCATGCTTCTACCTTCTTAGGACTTTCCAGGACCCTTAACTTCGTTGAAAATAAGCAGAATCTCACAGGAGCTGTAATTTTCTCCATGATTCGGACCCCTAGAATGATTCTAAATCAAAACATGAATATGGAATATTCAAAAATTCTTTCCTTCCAGCTTCTACCTTGCCAGACTATTTGATCCCTAAATAACCCTAGAGGACACTCCAGAACAAGTAACTTTGTTTAAAATCATGAAATATGAAATAATATTTTCATGAGATTATTTTGCTTTCGAATCCATAACATTAAATACGTATTAAAATAAAAACGTATTTTTCCAACAATCATAGCAGGCTTGTGGTTTGGAATTATATGCCTGAGACTCAGACTCTCCCCTTTTTTTTCATTCGGTTTCTTGAGCTCAAACACAAAACATCAAATTGTGTAACAAATCAAATCTATAATAAGCGAATACATTAAACTTATTTTTTTTTTTCATAACTATGTAAGAATTACTGGTGTTCTGTTTGTTTCGATTCGCTTCAATTGAATTCCTGTGTCCTCCCATAGTATTCCACGATGGCTGAAGAAGCGGCAAAGACCACTACAGGCGGAGCCGGACTAGTACAAACCAATGCCTACCTAACTGCGGCGGCTGTGATGATCTATACAACTCGTGCTCTATGGCTGAAGCTGCGAAAGATGTTGGCTGCAGAGAATAAAGAGAACAAGGACCAAGAAACACCAAACACAATTGATAAAGAGAACAAGGACCAAGAAACACCAAACACAATTGATGGGGTCAACCCCATCCTCAAGGATGGACAACTAAAGGATTGCGGCATTCCATTGGATCTGAACACATCCTAGGATATTTTGTTTATTGAGGGCAAGGCAAAAAGGGGATAGCATGTTTTTAGTGTTAAAAAATGTATAATTTGATGCGGTTGAGGATAAGAATGAACGAGAAAAGAAGAGCCTGCCGTTGGATCTTCGCACTGTGTAGGATGTTGAGGAACTTTAAACAATGGGGACAATGAGGAACGGGAGAAGTGGTTGAATTGTGTTAACATGATCCTAAATTTAGTTTGTTTTTATACTTGTTTTTGCTCCGATCGCAGATTAGTTAAAATGCATAAAAAAAAAATTATTTAATGGCGCTAAAAATTGATAAAAAATGAAAAATACAAATTTTAAACTGAACACCTAACCCTAGTCGTAGGTAATCTCTCTTTATTATATGAACAAGACTTGCGATTAAAAATTTGTTTTTGCGGGCTATCAATCTTTCGCATTATTTAATAATTACTGGGACGAATTGCGCAATCGCCGCTTCTTGCGGTTTGTTGTAATTTCAATTAAATTTTGTTTTTGCAACAAGAGCTGGCATTATTATTATTATTATTGTTGTTGGTGTTGGTGTTGCTGGTGTCGGTTCCAGTATTATTATGCTGGCAACTATTTCATAACATGCCACAAACATGTCTACGTCGAACGCTTTAAATAAGTAAAAGCTCAACGAAGAAACGATTTTCTTTTCTCTTATGGCAATGCATTTTAATACCCAGCCCCCTTAAGGTAGCAGGGTATATTTGGTGGGTGTAAGGAAAGGTTATATGATTACTAAATGTACTTAAAAACTATTTTAAACACTATTTTAATTAGTATATTCATATGATAATATATTTTGTAGTTTTGAAGCTGGGTATTTTATGGCTGATGCGACAGAGAGTTTAAGGTCTTGTTTTTTCCAATTTTCTATGTTGTTCACTTCACATTTTGACTCAATATCGACATATTACATAGATAATTTCTGCCTTTTGGTCTTCGGTACCACAGACAAACGCGCTTTCATCACAATTAAAAGCGGCACAATCAATAATTATGACATCAGCCCCAGCCAACGTATCGTATCGTATCGTATTGTATCTTATGGTATATGCAGTTGGGTGAGGCTTTTTTCTGCCCCCCAGTGATGCTCTCTCCGAATAAACGTGACTGGGTAAAAGTCGTCAGTCCGCGGTTCGATTGGCGGGTAAGTTCGTCACGATTATAATGAGAGCAGTCAAGTTTCCTGCCTGGTTTCGTTTTTTACTTGAGGTTGCATGTTGTAGAGGTTGTAGAGTAACTATTTATCGGCTATCGACAGTCAGTGCAGACCCTGAGGTAAATCGAGCTAGGCTCATAGTTATTATTACTTTCAAATTTAATAATGTGGCAATTATTAACAGTGAAATCTTCACGAAGTATGAGAGTATAGATTATTCCTGAAATTTAATAAAGATACCATCTTTGATTTCATATGCTTATTGTAAATAACTTGGGTGTTAGAGCACATCTCTCTAGCGTAGTATCATCTATCCTTTGGCTTACGGCTGCCTTTTAATCTGATCAGTAATAGTAATAACAACAGCAAATACCATCATCATCATCATCATCATCATCAACATCATCCACCCTCAAGTCATAAAACACATGCTAGTCAAACCCGACTTCCTTCTCCCCCGCCTCTCCCTCTTCAAAGAGTTAATCCAATGAGAATTTGCTTTAAGCCTGCGAATATCTTAGTCTCATTGATTTCATACGATATGCCGAACAGCCGAACATTAATCGGATTACAATTTTTATGCAAATTTGTGTGCTTGTTGTGTCTCAGTTCTTGTCGTTGGGTATAGGCAACTTAACTTGATTTACTACTATACTAATGCTTCGATCGTTTTGAAATTTGGAAACTAGGCGCAATTAGTATTTATCTTTGTGTATGTAGAAGTAGATAGTTAAAAAATATTTACGTTGCCCAATAATGACAAATTATTGTTTTGTGGGTGCTATGTACATGGCATTCTAAATTTCATATGAATAAAAAAAGCCTATGGTATACAGGAATATCTGTGCCAAATTTTAGTGTCTCTAGCTTTTGTAATAGCCAAGATCTGTGTCTTCATACAGACAAAAAAACAATATACTTTTCTTTCTACCATTTTTTGGGGTACAAAAAGACAAGACAGGTGCAGAAATTTCTTGTCGCGCACAAGGGGGGTGACTATGGCGAATGCGAATCGGTTGGGCCCCATTCTGGGTTTGCTGGGGCGGTGTTAATGTTTGAACGGTTCGCGCTTTGAACGGGTTCCCTCTGCATATAGTACGTATATATGCAGCTTTATGAGCGGCAGGAGGAACATGTGGAACTCCATGAAGCGAGTAGCGAGTGAATTTTTAGAACGCAGTAACCGCAGTAAATTCACACAATGAAATCTTAAGCGCTCCCCCGAGGCTACAGGAAACTTCTACAAGGCTCAAGCGCAACTTTTACCGTATAAAGAGGTGTGTGTGTGTGTGTGTAGCATACTTGAACAATGCCACATTTATATGCCTCGTATTGCAGATACTCACACACACACACACAGTGAGAGAGAGAGGGGAGACACAGACATATTCATATGTTGACCTGATGGGGGTAACGAGTGGGAGGCAACTTGTGGGGTGCTTGCCGTTTGACCGGAAGTTCCACGAAGTTCAAATTATATGTGCACACAGATACACACACACACACACACACACACATAAGACGTACGCCTGTGGTCTGTTATTCATTCGTTTTTGCAAATAAATGAACCGTATACTAAAACAAACAAATTCAATTGAATCACTCTCTTGGGCATTGCAATTGAATGTTCCCATTCCTGGGACCCGGTCCGGCTCAAATCTATTGGAATACTCTATCGGATGGGATTTTTTTTTGGCGTCGCGTCGTCTGCACTTGAGTTTCCTTGTTCCGTGTCTCTCTCTCTCGTTCACTCTCTCTGTGTGTATTGTTCGCCTTAAAAAAATCCTAATCAAAATGTTCAATTTGTTGGTAGAAAGAAAAAAGCACAGAGCGATGGGGAAGAAGAACGAACCCATATTAAGTCGGAAAATCCTCGAAAAATACATTACTTCTATTTTAGTTGATACAGGGCAACCCTGGCAACTCAGCAATCGTCTGATTAGAACTGTTTGCCATTTGTTGGTTCAAGGCCAACTCATTTGATTTAGTTCTTTTGGACAACAATCAAGTTGTATGCCTTAAGCAATGTCCAACAAAATCTTTGAACTTAATTTCGAGTCTGTTAGAATAAGATGCTGAAAACTACCTAATTTATAAGGAACTCATTCAATATAAATTAAGCACTAGTTCCTTTATAAACAACTAAAGAATAAAGAACAAGTTCAATGTAACTTCGATGTGACTTACACTATTATATGCACTAGTTCTATATTTCTTATAAATATAAAATAACTTCGATATAATTTTTATACACTAACTTCAAACCAAAATTATCAGCTATTATACATACACCAAATTTTGTTTTCTACCCAGACACTTTTTTGTTTTTTTTTTATTTTTAATTTTTTTAATAACATTTTTAAATTTTTTTATTTTTTTTAAATATTAAAAAATTTAGATTTTTTTTTTTCCTTAAAACTAATTCTAATTAGGGGTGTATTCACTTTGATTTTTTTTTTATTTTGAATCTAAATCAACCTGTAGCCACTTGTTAAATATGAAACTAGTACAATGTATAATTTTGGAACTAGTTCGATTCATTTAATCATTTTATTTCTCTTCTTATGCCCTTTTTGAAATGATATACCCTGCATGCATTGTGAGCTGAGCATTAACTCAGTTCGGCATACTCAGGGGCCTGAAATAGCCCTCTTTATCCATATGTGCAACGCGTTGCATTTATCCGAAATTGGTCTCTAGCGAGGGGCATAGGCGGCGACTTGCTTGGACTACCATGATAGTAGGAAGCGGAGAGTTTCGCTTGGCGATAATTATGTGCAATTTACTTAATGATGATTTGTCTGGCCGATGAAAACAAACAAAACGGGTGAAGAAATGAGATTTCTACTGCAAAGACTTGACTTGTGTGTATGTCTTACAAACGGTCGATCTTTGTTAGTTATTAAGATATCACAAGCAAACTTGGCACACATATTTTTTAATATCTAAACAATAAGCTGACAAAATTTCAATGTTATATCATACGAGGGCATATAGGAAGCTAATTTTGAGTTTAATTTCATTTGTATTATTATAAAAGAATAGAAGACCTAGTCGTTCAGGGCGTAAAACCTTCAACAGTTTTCTTTCTTGTACATTTTCTTTCAATAGAATTTCCAATTGATTTCCCTTTCTCAGTTTTCTTTATTTTCTATCGATTACTGGAGAGAAAACCCTTTGTTTTCGTTTTTAAAGGGGGATGAACAAGCACATCCGGCATAGTCTAGAGTAATTTGCCAATTCGGCAGCAAAGTTTGCTATGTTAATGACCTTATAGAGGCAATGACTGCACAATTAATTAACTATTAGATCTGGCTGAAACCTGTTAGCCGTTAGCTGGGACTATTTTAGTCGGTTACCATCAAGAACTTGTGGCTGAAGGCACTCAATCGGCTGCCATCTGCATGACGTCAATCATGACAAATCAAAGTTTAACAAATATAGTAACCAAACAGAGAGAGAGGGGAGAGAGAGAGAGAGAGAGTAGCGAGGCAAAACATCTCCAAATATCAATCCACATATTGACGAGACTTGGCTAAACACGTCGCAGTTGCAGCTGCAGATGCAGAGAGCGAGAGAGATATATAGAGAGAGAGAGAGAGAAGTTGCGAAAATGTTTCTACTTGACTGATTTTCTGGCTCCACGCAATTTTCCCACTCAAGTGTAATTTGCGGTCGTCATTTCGATTGGCTTCCCTCTCCCTCACACTATCACTTTCCCTCTCCCCCTCCCTCTCTCTCTCTCTCTCGCACACACTCTCCAACATGCACATCCATCTAGTGCAGTTTTAGTTTTGGACGGAACTGCCAATCGAAAGTTGAACAAGTCCATTTCGAGGCTGCATCGGACTCTCCTATTGTGCGGTTCGCTTGATGCGGACACTGAGGTTGGCTCTGAAGCAGTCACTATGCGACTACGACTCCAACTCCAACTACGACTACGAATCCAACTACGACTGCGACTGCGACTGACTGATTTTTAATCGCGTGCGGTGAGGGGAGACGCACATGGCATAATAACTGTCGATCGAGAGTGGCAAACATTTGTTATAACATAGTTAAGACAACCTCAATGGGAAATGGGTAACAATGTTAGTATGATATAATATTTGCAGGCACTAATTACGACTTCTACATACGAGTGTGTTATATTATAATCGATTATATGTTATGTCATTATTAATATGATATTTTTGAGAAATACTATATGAATGCGGAATGAGGAATATGTTTTATAGTAAAAAGATTAAATATATTGCTTTTTTAAGTATCCAAAGATTAAATTAAGTTATAAAGGCTTTAAAATGAGATAAATTTAATAGTATGGATATATATCTGAGGAATATATGCCTAAAGTACATACAAGAAAGTAAAGATTTAAATACTTAAAATAAAAAAAGGCAATTTCAATAGTTTGTAAGAACAGTGGGCGTGGCATCCGAAAATTAAATAAATACAAAAGGTTTTAAGACAGTTAGAATGTAGATATATATCTTAGGAATTTATACCTTATATTACGTGTAAGCCCAAGCATAGCAAATTCATTTTATCGATTTGTATGAGCAGTGGGCGTGGCAACCAAAGATTAAATAAAAATCCTAAAGGTTTTAGTTGGTAAAACTTTGGAAAATCGATGGAGTCAAAAGCCATATAGTAGTTGAGCCTTCTCTCTCTCTCTCTCAATTTGTAAAAACTTTAAAAAACGTCGTACCCAACAACAAAATACGAAACATCAAACTTCGAGCTTCATCCGTGATCCGTAAGTCAAACAAATCAGTCGCCAGAAAGATTAATGACAGCATTATTGTGTCGGCTGCATAGTCATCGTCACGGCCGTAGGCCAGCATCATCATCATCATCATCATCATCATCATCCACATCATGATGGGTAACTTCATCATGGGATTTAGCAGCAGGCGAGTGTCTACAGTCTGGCCAGGTCAACGTTGAGTACACTGTGTAACCCGCTCGGGCCTTTGGGGCTGCCTGTGCCCTTCCTGCTTCGCAAAGGTTGCAACGCATTTTTCTTGCACATACCCTACCCTGCCCTACCCTACCCTGCTATGTCTGCCTAACAGGCTTTACCCCCCTGTCTGCTAAATATTGCAACCCATTGATCAGATTTTGATAGACTAGCTCATTAGCTGAGATATATAGGAGGCTGCAATTTTAATGTCTCTATCAAGAGACTGCGAGAAAGAAATGCAGCTCTATAGTATGGTAACCTACCCACAGTTATTCGCCAAATAGGTCTATTTAGGTCTAATAGAAAGTTTAAACTTATTTGTCGTGCCTATTGAGCTGTGTTTCCCTCTATAGTATAGTTTCCTCTCAACTAAAAATGCCATTTTCCCTATGCAATAACAAAATAGTCCATTGTGTGACAGGTACCAGGTAACTGCCCCGCTATACCTCGGGGAGGGAGCTACTGCCAACTTTTGGCATGCCAGAGAGAGAGAGAGGAACATTTAATTAAATTCCTTTGCACCTTTAGTGCTGCGCTAAAAATTCCAAGGCCGATAGAACTTCTAGGCAAATATCTACAACTAGAGAGCAATACCACGACGACATTTAGCAATAACAAATTAATCTTTGTGGTTTGTGAAACAGGGAAACAGGGAAAAGTACAGGACAGGACACTCTTCCTCTTCGAAGCGAAGCATTCTTTATGAAATTGTCGCATTGCCGAAAGTTGGCAACAAAATGGGGTGGGAGAAGAGAACATTGTAGGGCTGATTTAGAGGGTACTATGTACAGGTCGGTTCTATTCAATCAACTGTGCGGAAATATGCTGTGGCTACACAGTCTTACTTACCATGAGGACAAAGTTTGAATTTGCGTTCTTAAGGCTTTACAACGATAACCAGCCCCTGCTATCCTGCTACTCAAATACCCTACCCTACTCTAAAATTTGCTGGTAATTGCACTTCGTATTCAATTTTGCAAATGCACCTTAAGTCAGGTCACGTAATCAGAAAGGAAGGAAACGCATAACAAAGCGTTTCTTATTATCATGAGTTTCGAACTCGGGATAAGAATGGGAAGAGAAAAAGAAGGAGAAGAAATTTAGGAACAATGTTTAATCGATAAGTTTTCAATACTTTTTGCCCGTTTAGGGATGAAACAGAAATCGAAAATAACTGCTCAAGCTACCGAAAGTCTTTGGTTTTCTTACCTACTTTACACCTTTTAGCCAATTAATACTTTGGCAAATGGTTTGCTGAGATAATACTCCATTACAGCGATTATCTCGGATGATTGCCATCGTATTTAATTTGTAAAACTATAAAAATTAAACTTAAATTGTCCATTATGTTTATTGTTAGCGAAAGCGAAAATAAATTGAATAATTTCCAAGGTATTGCACTACAATATCATAAAACTTTTTTATAGTTCATAAAAATCCCCCCTAGAGCGTAAGGTTACAAAGTGCGTATTTTTACGATTATTGCAAATTCATATTTCAATTTGCAAATCTCTTCTCAAACTATAAACCATAAACTAATCTTATGTAAAATATCAATAGGTCACACTTTCACTTTTACCAAATCACATATACGGTGGGCGTGGCAACGAAAATTGCAAATACATAAATTCACTCTCTGTATGTTGGGTATCTTTATACCAAATTTTGTGTCTCCTATCTTTATACAACTCGAGATCTCGAGGTTCATACAGACAGGCGCATGGAAAAACAAGCTAAAATGGCCTTATCAACTTGCCCAAAAATATATACCGCTTAGTTTTCCATCGTTTATGAAATTTTCCGAAAGTAAGCATACCCTTTGCCATATACATTGCTCTATAGGGTAGATAAGTATACAGTTCTTTCAGACCATACTGCAACAAATGTCGAAAATGTTGTCTAAGTTAAATAAATTTCTGGTGGGAACGGTTGGGAATGTCAACAGCTAATGGTAAGTGACATGTGACATGTTTAAGCAATTTAATTGTCCACTCGTATCTACAACTTGTTCAAAATCTAACAATAAATCCCGACCAAAAATTTGCCAGCCCTGCAGTAGTCTGTCTAATAAGGCAAACTAAGCCAGGCCAGGCAAAGACATCTAAGGGGCACACACACACACATCATATACTGGAACCAAGTGAGGAACCTGGAGTCCGAGTCTCAGGGAACATACAGGGGAATGCACAGGATGCAATGCAATTTGTATGCCCGTCAAATACGGATCGTTATTTCGAAATTTAGAACTGCTCGAAATAATTCCAGTAAATTTTCTTGCAAACGAGCCTGACGCAGTAACAACAACAACAACAACAACAACAACATTTCTAGCTTATACCAAACAGGACCTCCCATACACATCCCGCATTATAAGAACCCTGCGAAAATGTCAATTGCAGTTTGCGTCACCTCAAAGGGCGAGGTTAATAAGTCAAGTTGGATTTTCTGTTTGTTCAACCGACTATCTAGATTTAAAATATGTAGAATATAGACCATACAAGATATTATATAAAATTTGCTATACCTAGGAGTTCTATGAGCTTATAGAAATTATATGATTGCCGTTTAATATCAGTACTCATGATATAATAGCAAAAATTTTATTTTTTCAATTTTTTTATGATAAAATATGCTTTATATGAAATTAAAATTCCAATTAAAACTTGAATTTGTATAATAATAAATTTAAATAAAAATACAAATATGAAAATATATATAAAATATATATTTTTTTAATTAAACGAATATTTCTTAGCTCTACTTTAATAAAATTTAGAGTCAAATTGCAAATGTTTCGGACACTTTTGTCGCCTGACATGGTAAAGCCATAGTACGGCAGCCAAGGCTACCACAATCCGTCGGCCTGCTCATCCCTCTCCATCCCCCTTTATCCCTCCCAATCCCATCTTCCCTCATTCACGATGCACGTGCATTAAAAGTTTAACGTCAAAGTTGTTGGTCCTCGTTGCGCTTCGCTCGATACCCGCTACCCGCTTCCCCCCGCCTGGCTCCGAGACCCTACTTATTTCCCGGTGCCCGTTACCGGGTGCAACCGACGCGAACTGGAAGTGGTGATGGCATCGTGCGTGGTACACGTAACCAGAGCCCTGACGAGGCAGCAGGAGAGGAGGAGTCTAGGCGTTACCCAAAAGCCAGGTGGGTGGAGGAGCCAAGAAGGTGACGCAACGTGTGCCACCATGGCAAGTGGTTGGGCCGCTCGCTGTAGTTTAATTATGTGGAAATCTAGACAGGCACTTTGCCCAGACAACGATGCAGCGATGCAGCGACGATACTGCAGGAATCAACGCGTCGCGACGTTTTTGGCTCCTCGATCTGCTGACTCGGGCAGGTGCCAGGCGACACGTTCTACAACGCACTCGCTATTTGTGAATAATTATCGGGCAGACAGAGAGACAGAGAGAGAGAGAGAGAGAGAGAGAGAGAGAAAGAGCATTCACATGTATGGGCTATACTAATTCGGTTCTAGAGACAGGTCCCTAAGGTCTTAGAGGCACTTAAATATTACAAGTTGCCAGATAACGATTGTCTGTATATTGTGGAAGATATTTTATTAAGTATTGCTGCGTAAGTGATCGTAACTAATATCGCATTCGACATTAGATATACTAGAAAATTCCTAAATGATTTGAAGATATATAGGTACTGGTACAACCCATAGTTTTCAAAAGTTTTCAAGTAAATTCCATATTTTGCAAAGGTTGAAAATTTTATATTAATTTTTAGTTTTATATTAATTTATGCAGGGAGAGGGTTTATTTTAATATATTATTTAGATATATAGAAATGTATTATATGAAATATTTACAAAACAAACAAGTTCTCTAACTTTCCTTCTATTATATTAACATAGCTACCTATTATATGCGGCTGTCTACCAAATTTCAAACCAATCGTACGATAAACAAAGCAGTTATTCAAGTTAATAATTTCCACAGTTTTGATTTGCATTTGCACAAATCTGGTATACCCTTCTTAATGAGCATTTTGGAAAAGGTCGAAGGGTATACAGAATAAAATAGATACTCAACTTTTGTGCTGACTACGCATAAATTCTAATAAACCTTATTCCCCGTTTCTACGGACTGTGCAAGACAGTCGTTTATATCAATTAGCCAAGTCTGGCGAGGCACAAACAGCGAGCCAGCATGGCGTCCAGCATATGGTTTGCCTGAGATTCTTGTTTGCTCAGGTGATTTTTGTGCTCCCCGAGAGGGGAGGGAGGGGGCGTGGTCGGGCTTAGGTGTCCACATTAATTGATATATTTGTGCTTTTATTTTGTTTAAATTCAGGGCAAGTTTACAATGCGTATACGTAATCTCTGATGACTTTAAGTAACTACAAAATATTTACGACTTTTCAGTGGATCTTAACTGATTTGGCAGCGTATAGGGAGGGGGAGGGAGCGTGTCTTGTAAGCAGACCGAAAACAATTCAAGTTGCTAACGCAATTTCACACTTTAACAGATACAAATTGCAACATCATAGTCCAACCCACATAAAGTGATATTCAACCGATTCAATTCAGCGACAGTGGATGAAAAAAGGGTTCATAGGGTAGGAGGGGGTTACACACAGACTCTGCTTCGCCTTGCCAGATTATAAAGATGATGATGGCGCCGCTTTTCCAACTGCTACGGCTGCTCCTGCTCCTGCTGCTGCTGCTGCTGGGCCATGAAATTTTATGATTTATGAGTGAGTCCTGGTCGACATGAGTTGAGTGTGGAGTGGGCAGGGAGGGTTATAGGGTAGCACCCGCTCATCGAAGGCGTTTGCTTTGTTCTTGGCGCCTTTTTCCACTCTGACTGCCCCAACGAACACAAAAAAAAAAAAAAAAAAAAAAATTGTTGCACTTTTTGTGCGACTGAAAAGTACTGAAAGTACCGCAGGTTTAGGTCGGTGTGCTGTGGCCATTTGATAAATGAGTTTTACGCTTTTGCCAGCCATGTCGAGAGTATTGGAATAAGATGGGGAAGGTGTGGGGGGGGGCCTTAGTTATGAGCGATGCGATGAGAATGGAGGGCGATACGATATCAACTTCTCAATCTGTCAGGGCGTAGCAAATTGATCTGATGACTGTGGTCAGGAACAACAATAATTTTAACCCAAAATCGAAGAGAGTGTAGAGAGTGTAGAGAACCCTTTAAAAGGAGGAAAACTAGAAAAGCAATTAGAGCTTATTAAACTTCTAACTCTGCTACTTAAATTAAAAGAATAGACGTACTAGGTAATTATTATATACGTTTTAAAGAAGATACTCATGAAATTCATTCTTAATCATTTTTCCCTACATTTTTTTCTAATTAACTAAGTGAATTTGTTGCCATTTAAAAGTCATTTCATACTCGGCAATGACTAACGTTAAGCATTATATCATTTTAAGCACCATAAACAATTTCTTTTATTATCTCTCGCTCTCCCTCTTCTTCTCTCCTGTGAATGGGGAGTACAGATCCAGAGGAATCATAAATGCTTGATTGCTATGCACGACTAGAGTTACCGTTTAGCCTCCGCCTGCACTTTTATGATTTTCCTCTTTTTCATCTCTTTTATTTTTGAACGTTCTTGTTGCCCCGGCAATGAAAAAGTCAAACAGTGAGCAATCCCTACGTACCCACAGCAGCAGCAGAGGCAGCAGCAGCAGACAATCACACTTGCATTCAGACACACACTCACACTCACATTCATACCCGCACTCACACCCGCACTCACATTCAGATACACCCGTACAACTCTCCATACACGATACTGAAATTTCAAGCTCAATTGCGCGCTCAATGAATAATTTAGTCACAAATTTCGGCGCACTGTTTGTGTGAAAATGCTTTTCCTTCGTTTTTCACTTTTCACTCACTCCACCTACGCTTATTTCAGCCATAAAATTTATACGTTTTTCCTAAAGTTTGCCTCATTGCTTCGTTCCTCAACGTTTTTATAGCATGTGCCTGTGCAATGACAGTGCAGCTACAATGTGTGCATATAATATGATAGATATATATTCTTGAGCGTTTCTAGGCGATTCAGCAATTTTCGACTCTGCTTCTATATATTTTCTCGTTTATATTCTATCTTCTGAGTTTCAGCCTAGTTTTTATTTTTAATAATATTTCCTTTAACAAAAAAAAAGATATACGCTTTCCATAATATTTTATGATGATTAAAGAGTATTTTAATTTAATTTTTTTTAAATAAAATTCTTGATTTATTATTATAATTTTTTAAATCACCATAGTGTCATTAGGCTGCTGGAAAAAAATGAGTATACCTTCTGCCAGTATATATGCACCTCATAAAATATCAATGAAGTTAATTCAGTGCGATTCAAGCTCAAATTAACTTATCAATTCTCTTCTTCAGCGAGAAGAATAAACCACAGCCTGAAGTTCACAATGGGCAGCTGCATATTTAATTTTGTCTGTGCGGCTTGTGCCATAACCCTTGAACTGGGTACTTGCTCAAAAATACACACATACATATTTATAGATATAGATATAGATATATGTTATAGAGGACTCAGAGTTTGTCTTCTTAATTAGTGGCCCAGTTGATGTACACACTACTACAAAGCACAGACACGGTCTATGGACTTTACACACACACACACAGACAAATATGTATGTAGGCCGAGTGTCGATTTGGCCATCTTTGTGTTTGCCGAATCGTGTTTGCTTTGTGCGGATTATGATTATTATATGACTATTATGCGTTTGTCTTTCGTAAGCCACAATTTGTCTCAATTTGTAGATGACACTTTGCACTAAAATTTAAGTAAATAAAGTAGATGATCCACTGAGGGGCAGCTGCCTAAATTGGCTATCTTACTGTCTGTCTGTATGAACGTGTAGATCTCGAGAATTAGAAGAGCTAGAGGCATCAAATTTGGTGTTTGTATTCCCATGTATTGTTGTGTTATAATGTTTATTTTATAATTTAGTTAAGCCATCTTAAATCCTTAAAATCTCTATATATTTAAAGAAAATTGTGGTATTTATTAGTTGAAGGTACATTTGATAGTTAGATAGTTGACTGGCTTAAAATTGTAACAAAATCGAGAGAGAGTTACCTTCCCCAAGAACAATGTACCACAATTTGGGGAACTTTGTCAAGTACTAAAAGAGAGACACAGAATTCCTGGTTGCACCATCAATAGACAAATTAACATTTCGACAAAGGCAACCTAATCAAATGTCACAATCACGCATGACGCTGTCCAGACCAGGATGCGGACTGCTTATCCCTCCTTGCTGGAATCTCCTCTCCACCTCCCCTCCACTGGGTGACTTTCACTTTTGTCAGTTTCAAATTATACTACACGTGGGAAGGGTTTGGGATGGTTAGCTAGCTGGAATGTCGTAATTTAAGGCTTATGTAGAGGACCGGAGTGTCCGTTGCAGGCGCCTGCAACAATCGGCTGATAGTAGGAGCAGGGTGCCGGGTACAGGGTGCTGCAACTGCAACCAATTTGCATCTTTCAAAATCGTGTTTGTTAAAATTTTGTGGATGCGCAAAAATTTGCATACGACAATTAACACTCGAATAGGCGGTGAGCCCCCAGGACCAAGGATGCTTCACACATTTGCCGCATTCAAGGATCCTGCATCCTGCATCCAGTAGAACCCCCAACCAGCCCAGGCAAGGCAATGCAGCAAAAGTTACAGGCGTTGCTGCTGCTGCTGCTGCTGCACCTGCCAGATTGTTGTCTACCCCAACGGCAGCAGCAACAGCAACAGCCAAAACAGCAACAGTAGCAGCAGCAGCAACATCAGGATGGAACAGGAACTGCAGGGTCGCAATGTCGTTATAAGAAGGGGATATGCAAATACGACTCACGACTTAAGCTGACAGAGATTCTATTATTCAATTGCAAAGGCAAACTAATGAGAAATACAAAATATTTCACTTCGTATAGCATGATATTTGCTTCCTCTGGTTCCTCTGTAGGTTAAGCCAACATTTTGACTACCTTGGCAGCTACTCAGCTATACTACCTATAATGTCTAATTCAATTATGTTATTTGTACAAAGTGATTTCATTGAAATTCATAGAGAAAGTTGTACAGGCAGATAGATAGATAGTTAGATATGCATTTGTATATACTTGCAGCATGGTAAATCATTATTATATCTTAATTTATTTCATTGAAATTTGAATAACCATGGAAAATAATTAAAATAAAGATATATAGTTCATTTAAATTTGATTTACTTAAGCTATAATCAAGTTAACCATATAGCCTGTCTGTATGAAACCCTAGAACTCAGAGATTATAAGAGCTAGAGTCAGTAATTTTTGTGACAATGCACGTAGACTGTCAAAGTTTGATTTACAATGTGACCACGCCCCCTCTGACTGCCTTAAGGGATAATAATCAAATTTCTAGAGTTATTTGAAAGCTATAACATTTGTTTTTGGTGTGTACAATACTTATTTATAGCCAAATAATTGCTGAGAGTTTCATAACGATGCCATAATGAGCATAGTAGTTAAAGCTATATAGTAGCTGTTTGTATGAACGCGCCGATCTCTGGGCCTATAAGCGATAGAGACATCAAATTTGGTCTGCAGGTTCGGTTAAACCAGACGCAGGTTAAACTATTAAAAAAGTAATTAAATTTATGCTCAGCTTACAAAATCTGCCTATATTTCCTTAACTGGTTTATGCAGCATATACTAGCTAAAGGCGATCTCTCTCTAGAGTTTTTTTTTACTTGTTTATTATAATTTCACGATGACTTTCTTGAAGTGTACACCATGTGTGTGGGTGTGTGTGTGGGGGGTGTGTGTGGTGTGGGGTCTCACTTGACTTGTCGTGAGTTTTGTTGACGTTGCGTTACTTGGCTGCCTTTCGCGACGCCTTTCGTTATCGCTCTCTTTCATCGTGTCGCTTTCCCAACGTCTCCCGCTGCGTTCTGCGACATGTGTCGCATTCACATTCCTTGCATCCTGCCAAAGTTAAATGGATCTCGTAATTGTTGTCATGGCCTCAATGTCGTTTGGCTTTGCCAGCCAGTCAGTCAGCCAGCCAGGGATGCAGGTCCTTACCGTACCCGTACCGTAGTACCCGCACTCCCCCGACAGCGGGCTGCCTGATTAAACGTCGTAATTGTTTTCTTTCTTATTTGAAGCTTAATTATATACAAGCGTAGGGTATATTCGCTATTAGGAGAGCAGTTTGTAACAAATCGAATAAGATATTGCTGAGGTATATTATCATATGATATAGTATTTATATTTTAAGGTATTTGGGTTAAGGTTTCTCTTCCTGTTTTCTGTTTAAAATTGGAATACTTTCTGTTTACAAATTCATAGCAAAAGTCTATAGAACCTTCGGTTTATCTTTTCGGTATAGTATCATATGATATGGTATCTATATTTTATGACTTTAGACTTTAATTTTGGCTTCCTGTGTTTCTGTTTAAGTTTCATACAAATCGGAATACTTTCAGCTTTTAAATTCAAAGCAAAAGTGTATAGAACCTTCGGTATATCTATTCGTAACTCTCTTCTTTCTTGCTTTTTATAGAAATTGTGGCTTAATTGCAGCTTTTTAAATGCAATTGAAAAGACATTGAGAGTCGGGTATGTGTCCTTTCGAATGGATAACGTGACATTTTCGCTTTGTGTTCACATCTTGTGTGGTGTGTATGTGTGTGTGTGTGTATTCTGCACTCTTGTCTTTTCAGGGATTTTTTATTTGGAACGTTTTTCTACCGTCTACCTGGACTTACACTTTCTGGCACAACACTTGACACGTACAAGAGAAAATACTTGGGCTGCGTCAGCTTCAGCTTCAGCTTCGGGTTAAGGGGAAACTTGATGGACAGATCGAGCTGCCAGCATGCAAAACCTACATATAACTCAGTTACCTCTGGGTTGTGGCAGTAGTAGTAAATATTGGGTATTAATCGTATAAGTAAAGTTGAAAAAATAATGAGAAATTTCCAACTTACCTGAGCTATTGAAAGCGTTCAACAAATCTGAAAGAGAAGAGCGAGAAAGCAATAGAGATTTGTTTTTTTTTTTATTGCAGTTTTACTAAAGTTACAGTTACAAAAGAGTGTGGAACTCTACAATAAATCACACATTGAAATTTTGTGGGAAACAATTAAAAGTGCATTTCTTACATACGAAATACTCCATTCAGTTGGGTTATAATAATGTTTTTTTTTTTTTGTTGCCTTTGACAACTTTTATGCAGCTTCCGTCTGTGTGTGTGTGTGTGGAAACTAGTCTCGCTGTTTTATAGCTATATTCATGCGATTTGGCTTCTTTTTACTGCGTGCTGTAAATCAATTGAAATACACCGGAATTGTCTTTTTTATCGTCGGATTTATCAACTCTAAAGTTGTCAGAGTTTAAAAAGGAATGAATGGGATTTTTTTAAGAGCTTGAGTAGCTAATTAAGATGGAAAACTGTACTCTAAACCTTTATGAAAGAAAGGAAATTTTTTTTTAAATATAATTGCCATATTTCTTTATGTTTTTTTTTTAGTTTAAAGTTATCAGAGATCAAACAGGAATAAATGGGATTTTATTTAAGAGCTTGGGAGGATTGAGTAGCTAATTAAGATGGAAAATAGTACTATAAACCTTTATAATATAGAGGAAAATGTTTTCTAAATATAATTGCCATATTTCTTTATGTTTTTTTAGGTTCCCATGGTAGCTGGAGTAAAAACTCATACCGTCATAAGCATTTCCGATTTTTGCCAATTTCTTTTGACGAACGAAAGGTGTTTTCCTCGGGAAAACTGGAATAAGTTAACAACTGAACTGGCGGCTCTGTCTGGACAGTTGGGGACAGTTGGGAGTAGTTGTTATCTAAGTATTAATAACAGTTTCATCACAGAAAAGTCTTTAAACGTCGTTGATATTTACGAGTTGAGCATTAAACGTTGCCCCGACAGAGTATTACGACTTGGGAGTTTATCAAATTTCCTCATCGGCCAAGATTAATTTACAGACATGTTTTTGGGTACCGAAAAAAAAAAGAAACATGTTAGGAGTAGTTGTTGTACATGACTTACGGGTTGTGCCCGTAATTACCCTGCATGAAAATCACTTCACTTGACACTCCCCAACAGGAAACTCTGGGCGAGTTTTATGTCAATTTAAACGTTTAACAGGAGAATATATGATACCATACAGAAGTGAGGTTATGTTGTCATATACCCGCTGCTGCTGCAGGGTATTCGCAAGTCTCATTAAGCAAACAGTTGCAACAATTACCTAAACATGCCGTTTATAAGTGCATTCTTAGCGGGTTAAACGGGCAGGCGCATTGGCAGCAACTCTACAAAGATTTTGGCCGCAAAGAGCCCGCACAGCTGGCGGCCAGCCTGGATGGACCTGCTGCATCCTGCTGCCTGCTGCTCCTGCTGCATCCCCTACTCTGGATCCTGCTCCTGCTGCTGCTGCGTCAAAGTGGCAACATGTTTCGACTACAACAGTTGGCACAACAAAACAAAGTTGGCAGTGTGTGTGGCAGGGGGAGGGGGCGTTGTGGGGTTAAGGCCAACGGCAATGCGAATGTTATCGAACAACTGCAACGACAACAGGAGCAGTGGCATGCAACATGCAGCAAGCAGCAGGCAGCTCCCTTTCCTGCACACTGAGTGGGAAAGAGAGGGAAGCAGGCAGGGGCAGGAACTGTGGTTGAGGGTCGAGGGTTGAGGCTATTGAAATCTGCTGGCTGATTGACGTCGAATATTGTTGTTTCGTATGCGATATTTGCTGCAAATGGTTGCAAGCAACTTCACAAAGTCCGCAACTGAAACTGCTGAAACAGCTGGCCTAGTTAGTTTTGGCCAGGCTTATCAACAAAGAAGGAGGTAACTGTGGGCAGGCAGGCCGTGAGGTATAGAGTCCTTTTTCAGCACAGGCTACTGCAGTTAATTCAAGAGTATCTTGAGCCCAAAATAACTGTCATTAACAGCTGTAAAGCACTTGAAAAAGATTGCCTAAATTTCGTATAGAGTTTTATTATAGAGAAACAAATCTATAAGATATTTGTGATATTTACTAATTTTTATTTGTTTAGGTAAATGGATTTTTGGTTTTATTTGCTCTGCTTTAAATAAAAATAATAATAAAAATAAATAAAATAAAGAAAAACAAGAATTAAATATTATGAATATTTTAAAATAATAAAAATATAAGAAGACTTTAAGTTTAGTTGAAATAAAAGTATTAAAATAATAGTTATATAATACACCAATAATTCCAGGGATATTCTTGTCATAATATAATAAAATATGCTAAATTTGGATTGAATAAATTATAATAATGAAAAAGTATTTATAAAATAATTTTTATAATTTACTAATAATGTCAGGGATTATAAAAATATATTAATGGCGTTGTAATAAATAAAAAAAAAATAATAAAATATATATAAAAACAATTATAAAATATAATATTATAAAATAATATGATATACCCATAAATATGGTTATAATAAACACATATTGATATAATACTCCGATAATAATAATAATAGTAATAAAATAAGCCAATTATTAATGTTATATCGAATTATATTTCCACTTCAGTTGTAACTGTATATATATCATATATAATATCTGATAAATATGTATATTTGCATTAAGTACTTTTTTGATTTGAATCCAATATCACGTATACGCATTCACTTTGTCTCTACACACTTCTTCTTGGTTTTTTTTTTTTACGCACAGTGGTTCCGTTTTTTTTTTAGAGGGAATACGTTGTTAGCAGGCGCGATCTACGGACTCGGCGGATCTCGTTGGCGTTGGAAGCAGAAGAAGAAGAGGGAACGGCAGGCAAGCAGCAGGCGATCGCACGGGGCATTAGAAAGAACGAGAGAACAAAAACGCGGGCGCGAAGAAAGAAAAATTCGGAATATTTTTATATTTTTTTTTTTGCTTGAAAACGGCTAAAGCGCTGCAGCAGCGGCGGCGGATTGCATAAAAATGTTACGGGGAGGAGGAAAACCTTTAGCGGCTTTTTGTTTTAGCTTTTTTTATTTTTGGCTTAGCTTGGCTTGGCTTGGCTATTGCGCTACTTCTGGCTACGTTGGCTGCGTTGCTCGGCTGCTACTGAGGAGAGAAGGTTGCAAGCGCGATGGCGACAAACAAACTAACGGCAACGGCAACGGCAACGGCGATGGCAACGGCAACGGCAACAGCTAACGGCGAACAGCGAACAGCAATGGCGGCAACGGCAACGGCAACGGCGACAACGAGGACGCGGCAGCGAGGACGAGAATCGCACGTTGAGAATGTCAAATGAAGACTAAAGTCAGCGCCAGCGTCAACGTCGGCAGCGTCGGCATTGCAATGGAAATGCGCTTCTTATACTTTCGCACTCCCCTCCCCCAACCCTCTCTCTGCCCTCTCTCTCTGTCCATGCAACGCCAGCTCCAATGGCTGCACTCGTCGTTAGCGGCAGCGTCATTGCCATCGTTGCACTCGACGAGCGCATTTGCCGAACCACATTGTTCTTTCCCTTTTCGGCTCATTGAGCTGCAGGATACACTCCCCCCTCCTCCTGCTCCCTCTCCCTTGCACACTGCCTGCCAAGAACACTCTCTGCAGCCGAAGACGCTGTTAACAGCAGCAGCAGCGGCGCCAGCAGTTGCTTCTCTCCTCGCTTACTTTAACAGTTGAGACAATTTTGCGGCGAAATTTCTCATTTCGCCGCCTTCGCCGTCGCTGCCTGCTCAAGAGAGCGAGCGCAATAAGAGTGAAAAGCGCGCGTAATGCTGCAGAGTGCAGGAGTGAAAGTAAAAGCGAACGCAAAAAGTGTTAAAACACACACGCACACTCACACACACACTCGCACACACGTTGCTGCAATGCTATAATTACATTTCTAAACATTTGCAATACGTGTAGGTAAACAGAGTTAACTCATTTTCGGTTTTTTTTAGGTTAGGTGCAACTAAAATTTTGAGCACACACAACGCGGTCGTAACCTGCCTTAGCCTGCCTTATGCCATATGCCATATGCCTTCTGCCTTATGCTTTGTTTACTTCGCAACTGCATAAACAGCGCGCGGCGTTGCGTCTTCGCTTTGTTTGGCTCACTCGCTCACTCACTCACTCACTCACTCGCACCCGCTCTCTCTCTCTCTTAAGCGTGTCACTTAAAACAGGTCGTTTTTGGCGCACTCTTAAGCGACAAAGAGAGAGCGAGTGAGCCAGAGTTGAGTGTAAGAGCGCGTGAGTGTAAGTGCGAGAGAGTGACGCTCTGTTCGCACAGCTGCTGCGCAAGTTGCGCGAAGTGAAAACTGCGTGTGCCCACTGTTCCCATTATGCTCAACGAGCCACAGTGCTGGCACAATTAATGAGCATGCCTCCAAAAGCGGCTTATTCTTAGGATATGTATAGACATTTTTAGATAATATGTATTTTATTTAATTTTTCATCAAGGAAAAAAAATAAGAAAGGGATTACAATTGAGTTTTGTCTGCAATTTGCATGTTTAAATTATTTTAATACACATTATCTTTACTAAGTTTTCAGTTATCGTATGTCTGTTTATAATTCTTGCAGACAGCAAAAAAAAAAACAATTTTCTAATAATCTTTATAATTGCACTTGCAATGCGCTTAAGTCTATTTAAGTAGACACGAAAACTCTAAAATATAATATAATAAATAATAAAAAATAAAAATAAAAAATAATAATATAATAATAAATTGATCAGTAATATATATATATTTTTTTGGGATCTCTCAAGCTTGCTTCTACCTCATATAAACGCTCAAACCGTACACAGTTGAATTTTGAGTGATTTTAAGACGCCGCCTGAAAGTATGCAACAATTTTTTCGATCGTTCTATGCAGGAATATAACGTATACGCCGCGTGCTCAGCAAAATGCCAGAAGAAAGAAAGAAACGAGCAGCTGACCCAGCTGTGCCTGCCCAGACAAGCTGTCAAGCTGGCCAAGACAACGGGCCAGGGCCAGCAGCAGAGTCCCCGCGTGGCAATTAAATATGTAGCGGAAGTCTTCTTCTTCCCCCCTCTCTCTGACCCTGCTACCTGCTGCATGAAGGTATTTTCTGCTGCTGCATCGCCGCCGCGTCACCTTTCTGGCCGCACATTATAAATTTCAGTCATGCTTCTAATAACTTTGAATTAATCATCTTTTCCGGATTTGCTGCTAAGGCACGCACCAAACTTGAGAGAGAGCTGGATCTTCCCTCCCCTCCCTCCCTGCCCACCGCAGAGGTGCGTTATGTGGTACAAATGAAATGTAATCCACATGAAAATTGCCCTGGCTTATGCAAAATGTGGCAAAGTTGAACAAAGAACGCAAATCGATGCTCTCTCTCGCACACTCTATCTCTCTCTCTTTCTTTTGCCTGACAGTTACTTGTATATATATGAATAAATGTTTAAAATGCAAGGCATCACACGCCCCTCCCCCTCAACGCTCCCCCTCCCCATCTGCCCAGCTGGTGTAAATTTCAGCAAACATTGCGCATACGCCGCGTGCGCTGCTGACATAAGACGAATTCAGTTTGTTTGTTTGGCTGCTCATGCTGTCGTCTTGTTGCCAACATATTACTAAGCAAGCAACCAGTCTAGACTGTAGTCAGTATAACCCCGCACCCTCCCCCCTCCCCCACTCAGCGACCACACCTTACCCATACAACTTTAATAAATTTGGTTTCGTATTTTGATAACTTGAAACTTTGTCTGCCAAGGTGGAAAATTCTTCCTTCCTCTCTCTCTCTTCTCTCTGCCTCTTCCTGCTTCGCTGCTATTTTCATTATCTGCCACACTTCATCATCATTAGCGCCCCTTCCCCTCCCTCCCCTTTCCTTTAGCCTCGCATAAATAATTTTCATTTCATTTTTGTCAAACTCGCAGAATTTTCCCCTACATCTAATTGTATAATTTCTCTTATTTTTTCCAACTTTTGCAGTTTATTTATGGGGGAAGGGGGTGGGGGGGGAGATTCCCTATCGAGCTCAGCTGCAGTTCCGAATTCAAGCTCAAGATTTATGCCACGTTGCAACGCCTCAAGGTGCAAGCAAATCGCTTTTTTTGCACTCAGCAAATTGAGATCTATTAGGATGGAGAGTAAGTAAGTAGGGTTACTCAGCTCTAGAAATCTCTCAGGAATTGCAACATTATTCTTCCAAATTACTACCTTTATGCAGGAATAATCTAGAGCAGAAAATAGCTATAATATACCTACCAAAAAAGAAGGAGAAGTAAAAACAGAAATAGAAAAAGAAAAGATAGTTAGAATATTGACAGCACTTCGCGTTTGTTAAGGTCTACAGCGGAACGCAGGAATTTCCAATTGCAAAGAAATTTCATTTTAAAGAAGCTCACAGATTACACTCTCCCCCCCCAACCTGGACAAGGGGTTAGGACAGAGCAGGACAGGAGAGCAGGAGAGGACAGGACCGTGACAAACAAGCATCGTTAGCAGCAAACCTAAGGGTCGTTAATGTTGTTGTTGTTGTTGTTGTTGCTGTCGTTTTCATTCTCATAATTGTTGATATTTTTGTTGTTAGTCTTATTTACTTTTTACCCTACATCGCGAGCATTTAAGGCAGGGTATACCAGTTTTAGCAGGAAGTGGAATTAATAAGCTACACTGCAGTTCAAGCTGAGTAAGCAGGGAAAGCGATAACTCAAGCTCACATGTTGAAATGAGTCAGTTTTGATTTGCTTTTCGATTGCAGGGTATTCAGCAGTTGCGCAGCCAATACTCTAGTTGTTTCTCTGCTCTGTAGTATCGCTAAATTGTCACGAATTCCGTGAGATTTTTAATAGCACTTGTAAAGTAGTCGACAGAGTGTCGGAAGTGCTTAGAAGGAAATGGAAGAGAAGTGAATCTAGAGAAGAAAGAATAGAAGGGTTTCCTTGGACAAGCCGAAGATAAAATACTCTTGCTTTGAAAGGGAGGACTCTCCTTCTTCATCTCACTGATTCCTTCTTCAGGAGAGAATGAGAGGAGAATTCTAGAAGGAAACCCTAGAGGAAACCAAAGAAGGAAACCCTAGAAGGAAACCCCAGAAGGAAACCAAAGAAGGAAACCCCAGAAGGAAACCAAAGAAGGAAACCCCAGACGAAAACCCCAGAAGAGAAAAAATAAATCTCCTTCTCAATGCACCCTATAAACCCTTTTTTTTCCTATCTGTAGAATCCAAATCATAACCCAAAAACCCTGCTCTGTAGACTCTAGAAGGAAACCCCAGAAGAAATCCAAGAAGAAAACCCAAGAAAGAAAGACCTCCTCAGTGTACGCTATAAACCCTTTTTAACCACTATCTATAGGAACTAATTCATAACCCAAGACTCTGCTCTGAAGAAAACCCAAGAAGAAAACCCCAGAAGAAAACCCAAGAAGCAAATAAGCCCCTATTAACTCTTATCCCTTATAAATCCCAATTCATATCCCAAGAACCCTGCTCTGTAGAATCTTCTACCAACTCTTAAAGGATTATTTCCTTACACTCCACTTTAATGTAAAATATCCCTGATGAGCTGCAATTTGTTGCATGTGTCGCTCTGCTGGGACAGCATATTCAAGATGAATCGTTAAAGCCAGACTGGACTGACGCGTCGCAGGCAACAGCAGGGAAACACGTGACACAAGGACTTTTCCAAGAGAACGAGCGAGAGAGAGAGGGAGAGGGAGAGAGGGAAAAGGAAAGGGATGGAAGAGACTAGGCAAGAGGCGACAGACAGCGACTAATTCTGATTGAAGTCAAGGTGGAAAAAGTTCAGTAGAAGCAACTTTGCTGTCAAATGGAGCAGGCTACTCTTCTTGGCCAGCTCCTCCTGCTCCTCCTGGACTCCCCCCTCTATCCACACTCCAGCAAGGCACCACAGCCCTTGTTGCAGCATTCGTTGATCAATGGCAATAGCGGCCACAATGTTTTTGGGCCGTGGCCATCATTAGCCAAGTTTTTTTTTTGCTTTATCCAGTACTACGAAATATACCCAGTAGGGAAGTTACAGGGTCCTATCGACGCGACATCAGCTGCACAATTTCGATTTTTTTTTGTTCAACTTTATTCAGGGTCAGCTTTTCCGGCTTGTGCGTTTTCCTCTCTTTCTCCCTTCCCTGCCTTGTACTGGGTATCACGCAGTGTTGCCACCCTGTCGGTATTACTTGTTTTTTTTTTTTTGAGCCAAAAACTTGGTCCTGGCCAACAGAAACCCGTTAACAGTTAAGTGGATAAGCCAATTTATGAGTTTCGAATTTAACTTTGTCACTTTTTTCCCTCTAACCTCCGGGCGTTTTGGCTTTCGCTCTCTCTCTCTCTCTCGGTGTTCTCTTTCTCTGTCTCTCTCCAGTTGTCTTTGGCTGTCGTCGGTATAGTAGATTTTCTCTAGCTTATTGCTCTTTTGGCAGTGTCTCAGGTCAGTTCGCTAGACCAGAGTGACATAAACCTTTCGACTTAGCTGATATAGGAATATTTAGTTTGGGTTGGGATTGTATAAGTGCTTGATGGCAGGCATAGTTACTAACCTACAGAACCTTTCCTGGTCATAAGACCTGCCTGGTATTGCCCCCTCTCTCTCTCTCTCTCTGCATATTGAGATTGCCATCGATTTTTACACTCATTAAAAGAATTTGAAGCCGGAAAACCCTCAGCTCATTTGTGCGTCTTACGGTTCCAATTAGATTTAATGAAAGCACTTGAAAGGATTAGATTGTGGGAGCTCTTAACCCAAGTGCCTGTCGAATGGCAGCGACAACGACTGCCCCACCCGTCCCTCGACTCCAAGTCACGCTCCACCGAAAAAAGTGGAGAGCAAATGGGAGGGAGTGAGTAGAGTTCACATCAATTGGGTTTAGTTCGTCTAGAGTTGCCTAGGTGCACCCTACTCCCTTCCTGCCTGTCCCTGATCGTCGCAAAAGCGTTAACTGATTTGCATATTTGGCAAGAAGGAAACAAAAGAAAAACGCAACGTGTCCAGCCTGAGTCTCTTTGGCATTGTTCCTCTTCTGCTTATGTATGCAGCACGACAACCCTGTCCTGGCTGTGTCGCTAACTTTACCCGCTCTCAAGGCACCGCTCCGTACTCATAATCGGTCAAGGCTTTTGTTTTCGCATCACGCTTTAGGTAAATCCCTCACTCCGATGCTCACACAGGTTAATTGCATTACGTAATTAACGGATAATTCTGTCGAACTTAAAGAAGTAAAGCTACTGTAGGTACAACCCTAGAAAATCGCTTATATATCGATATTTTCAATTATTTCCGTCCGAATTCGATTTGGATTCGATTTTTATGCAATTTTTGATAATTCTAATCGATTTTAAGCAAAAAATCAAAATACAATTTTTTGAGAAATTTTCGAAATTTTTATAGGGGTTAGCATGGAAAAAATTGAAAAAAATGGAAGTTCCCAAATCGATCAAATTGAAATGCAGAATCAATTACGGCATAATGTCGTGATCAAAAAATCATTTCCGAGTACAAAAAAATAATTTTTGGCAAAGTTATAAGTGAAAAACGTTCAAAAAACTATATTTTTCAAAATTAGTGATGTGAAAGAGGAAAAACAACCCTGGAAAATGTAAAAATGTGCATATTTTACATATTTTGAGTTCGAATTAGCTGCGGATTGGATTTTTATGATAAGTATTTGTATCCTAATCGATTTTAAGCAAAAAATCATAATACAATTTTTTGAAAAATTTTCGAAATTTTTATAAGGGGTAAGTATGGAAAAAATCGAAAAATATCGAACTGCCAAAATTGATAAAATTTCAATGTAGAATCAATTTAGGCGCTATAACGTATTCAAAAAGTCATGAAGTATGAAAATCGGATGATTTCTGACAAAGTTATGAATGTTTTAATGCGATATAGTAGGTAAAATACTGAAAATCCAAACTTACCTTCTGTATGATTTAATGTATGTATTTGTACTATTGGTAAAGGATTCAAAAACTTCAGCAAGCGTATTTCGGATTTCTTCTTCTTCTTCTGTTTCACATATGTATTTATAAAAAACGACGGAATTTTCGGAAGCAACGTTGTGTTGTTGTGGACTTTTTCTATTTAGTTCATAATTTAATGGACCTTAGATTTTTTACAGTTTTCTATTTTCTGTTGAAGTTGCGCGCTGAGGCAGGGGAAAACTTTCGCGTCGAAGCTTTTGCATGCACAACAGCGAAAGCTTTCGTCAATTGCAGCTTTGATGCGTCGCTGGAGCTAATCAAACAGATTTTATTGAAGACAAATTGGTAGGAAATAAAAAAAGTGATAAGGAAATCTCGCTGAAATTACGCTCAAAGAAAAGTGTGCCCTACTAAAATTTTCCCGAGGGGGGGAGAAAAAGGGGTTCACTGCTTGTCAACAGCTGGCAAGCCACGTGAGTGTTGCACACACACACACACACACACACACACACAGGAGACAATTGTTGTTGCACTCCCTTTACATAAATGAGTTCACTTTCTATTGAATTAATTCGGGGTTCCTTTTTTAAATGATTCACAATTTTTTTGAGAGACCGCCTAAAACTATGCTATAAACTGGTGCAAAGAATTAAAAATCAGTGCAAATGCGAGAGAGAGAGAGAGTGTACTAAAAAACAACGCGACCACGAGCACGACCACGAGCACGGAGCTGCAGCTGCAATAACAGAAACAACACACTGAAGGAGGAAGAAGAAGGAGGAAGGCGGAAACAAACGAATAGGCGAAAGCAGCTGTTTCGCCACACGACGAGAGCAGAAGTGTGAGAGAACACACAGAGAGCAAGAGCGAGAGAGAGCGAGAGAGCTTTTGCTCAGAATGCAAGCTGTAGGACACTCTCTCCCCACTCCCTATAACTGAGAGCATTCGATTAGCCTAACAAATGTGTGAAAATATTTATCTCCACAAGTTCCTCTTCTTTTCTTTTGTTGAATAAGAAATAAAAATAAAATAATATAAATAAAATTTTAAAATATCATATATATTTATTGTCCTATTTTAACCAAATTTGCAAATATTATTTGCCTGATTATAATAATTCTTGTACATATGAAAAATAAATTTTCTAGCCTTGATATTAAGCTTGAAATCCGTTTTTTATTTAATTTTCTGTAGCATAGAGTGTATAGCCTAGTTTTAATAATATCTTAAGCTACTTTCAATACTTTAAAGTATTGTTACCTAATTTCATAATCCTAGCTCTCATAGGCTCTGAGATCTACTTGCTCATACAGACAGACAGCTGATACGTTATGTTTGTTTGTATGAACGCTTCTATCTCTGCAACCATAAAAGCTAGAGTTACCAAATTTGGCATTAAAGCTGCCCATCTATTCTACCCATATCACTCGTTTCTCATATTTAAGATGCCACGCCCACTACTTTTGTAATCCCATAAAAATTCGCATATTTGGCTTAGTGAAATTGTATTATTTTGTATTGTATAACATGTTGCAAATATTTGTTAAGCTAGGGGTTCTGGGGGACTTCTTCTTTCAGTTTCTTGCACTCGTTTCTCATCGGCCTTTTAATTTAAATGTTAATATGCCTCTGCAGGCCCTACACTTCTTCCAGCTCGGTTCTTCCTGTCTTGTCTCTCGGCTTAAATGTGTAAAAATTTGATATGCGAGTGGAAATATTTTTCATAGTTTCTTTCGCCATTTGCATATGACGACTACTCTGGCTGCCAGACAGCCTGAGAGACCACTGGCGCCACTGGAGAGGGAGAGAGAGAGAGAGAGAGAGAGTAGCCTGACCGCAAATAGTTGAGGTTGAGGTCGACGTAGCCTCGGAGTATTCGAATGACCCGTTCCCTGTATCACTTAAGTTTTTACGCTCGTATTTGGCCGCACACGTCTTTTATTGGATATTTGTCTTGGCCAGGAGAGGTGACTAGAGAGACGGACAGACAGAGAGACGGACAGACAGACAGACGGAGAGACAGAGAGACAGAGAGACAGACAGACAGACAGACAGACAGACAGACGGATGCAAGAATTCATTAAAAATTAATCCGATGCCGGCGCTGCTGGAGTATTTGGCCAGGGCTGACACTACAGCTGAGAACTGAGAGCAGGGAGTACGAGTTGGGGTTGGGGTCTCGAGTCTGGGGTTGGTAGCGGGGCTTCTTGTTGTCTGCTATTCAATTACGTATGCCACGGATGCCATGAAAATTACCTGCAGTGTCTGCAACACCCGACACACCGCCAATCTGCCAGTCCGCCGGGTTGTGTAGTAAATTTTAACAGCACTTGGGTCAGCAAGTCCTCTATGGCCATTTCTCTGACTCCGTCTCCGTCTTGCTCCCAACTCCCCGTACAGTCTTCTCTACCTTCTCAAGACTTCTTGCCTCCTCCTCGTCTCCTCCTCCTTCTCGCTTGTTTGGCGAAACTGCTTGGCAGTTTTATGTGTTTTGTCTTCACAGTCGCATGCCGCATAAACGGAATTATTTACAATTTATTTTTACCTGGACCAGAGCTGCCGAAATGGGAACTGTGAGCTGGGAAATGGGGAACCGGGAAACGGGGAACCGGGAAACGGCAGCCAAGCGATGGCATTTGCTTTTCTTGTTTGCTTTTCTGCTATTCAAAATGTCTTCATTACCGGTTGCTGAATATCTTAAAGATGCACAGCATCCTCCAAGCACACCCAACCCCCGAGTCCAAGACCCGCACTAGCCTTACTCGGGCAGCTGCTTCATTGGCTTTAATCCGACACCGCCTGCCTGCGAGAAGTGCCTGTTTATCCTCGACTCTGGCAGCCAAATAATATTCTGAGTGCTCCGCCAAGTAATTGCCCGAATGGCCAGACACTTCCCACCTGCAGCCCCTTCCCACCTCATTGCACCTCCCTGAGTATACAGTTCCGAGAAAGAGTTCTATGCCAATTGCTCAACTTGATTAAACCAAAACAAGAGCTCAGAAAATAAAGGTAAGGCAGGCCGAGCTGCTTATACTCTTCTCATCTATTTTATATATTTATTAAGATTATATTATAGGAGAATGGTATTGGAAAATTCTTTGAAATATAGTACTTGTCTAAAATTCACACAATATATATATTTATACATATGGTATCTTTAAAAGCTTCCCAAAGATAATATTGTAATCAGATTGGGATGATATCTTGACATCTCATTGTAAAAATACTCTAGGTAAGATGTGTTGAGTTGAGTAATTCCATTTCCAGCTTATACACAGAGCTGAGGAAAAAAGACGTCTAAATAAAATTCAGCAAGCAAAACTGTGAACAACAAGAGATCCGGGAGGGGGAGGGGAAACACTTGGCACACAAGCCTCAACTTCATCCTCCTTTTGCGTACTCGAGTTGCCTTTATGAGTGCAGATAAATCATCGGAGGAGACAACGTGTTGCGGGTTCCTTGGGTTGACAACGGATGCTGCAACATCTTGAGTGGGCAGGGGAAAGGTTTCATATGCCATGTGAGTAGCTTCAAGCCATGCTCACTCCCCCTAGTTATAAAGCTACTTAGTTAGCCATATTCCCTAAACTAGTAATATAATAATAAATACCTAGCTAGGCCTTACCTTCTAGCTTTCCACTGTCCAATAATGAAAGTTTTTCTGGCTATCGACTACTGCATTGCGACACTCCATGCTTATGTAAATTAGCTGCAAACTAAGCCCGAAACAAGTCGGAAATATTTGTGCAACATTTGCATACGATGGCAGAGATACATATATCTTTCATGACAGTCGCGACAAAAGGTTTTCTTGCATTACGAAATAGGGGGAAAATAGTGGACCTGCACCTAACCCACTTTCACTGAAATATCCGCTAGATTGCCTAACATAATTAAGATCTACAATTCACACTCAGTTTATATACCCCGTAATTTAAAGGCAGCAAAGTCTATGCTGATCTCTTACCATATCTTAAAATTATTTAAATATTTTAAAGCATATTAACACTTTAAATATATAAAGGAATTAGTGGAATCAATTTTGGAAACTCTAGCTCTTACAGTCTCTGAGAATAGGATGTTCATACAGACAGCCTGACTCTGCTTTTGATGATTCACTTCGCTTTAATGCCTCTTCCCCGTTTATTTAATTTTCCCAAATCGATTTACCCTTTTTCCTTCTCCTCAGAGTAAAGAGTATTTAAATGCAGTGCCTTGTCCAGAGTTTTGAATCGATTAATCAGCGAACAAATGCAAATTACTTGCGGTATTTGGTTGGTTTCTGCTGGCATCTACATAGAACTAGTGACTAGGGGGGTAGGGGGGGGGGGTTACTGCATTAACCGGAAACGGAAATGTTGCCTGAATAACAAATGAATTTCGCTTGGGGTGGCATGTCAGAGTCGATGGAGAATGCCGCCTGGCGCCTTTGACAACTCACAGTGCCTCTTAGCATTGTTCGCCTTTAGTCCTTGTAGCCTGCCAGCAAAAATAAATTGTTTTCTACATATTGCTAGAGTCCCTCCGACTCTCTGTGCAAATTGTACTCAGCTCGCCCGCTGATTGGTATCGCCTGCCGTTGACAGCATTCGTTCCAGGCGGCATAGAAGTGGCGCCTACTTTGCCTGCCTGCTTTCCGTCTTTCCTTAGAATTCAAATTAGAAATTTTGAAATGAAAGTGGCGGAGTCCAGGGAGAATGAGGTCAATGTGCTCCCCACACCACCACATACCCCTTCCCATGCCATAAGTCTTCGGGTGCATGAGGCTGAATTTATTAACGTTACGACCATGCGTCATATGAATGTCAAAAAATGAACTCTGAGAGACATTTGACATAGCCCCGGGAGCAACTCTCTCTCTCTCTCTCTGCGAACTTTGGACCTTCCATTCTCACATACATTTATTTGAGATATTTCGTGGCCAGCAATAAAAAGTGCACCAAACATTTTTTTTTTTTTTTTTTTTTTTATGTTAAACACAATTTTTTAATGAATTTTCGCGTCACTCAAGTGTGAAATGCGCCTGCTGTGGGTGTGGCCAGGGTTGACACCGTGCTGAAAAATGCCTACTTAAAAAAAAGAACACGTCAAATAAAAATAAGAACTAAATGTGTAAAGAAAGCAAGCTAGACAACAAGATACTCTTTGTTAAAATTTTTAAAATCAGTTTTAAAGCACGTTATCCAACACTAACTATCGTTTTTGTCGCTTATCGATAAGGCCAATTCAAGACTGATACGTTACCCAACACTTACTGTCGACTAGACTAAGACAAGTATGATTAATAAGAACTTTATTGTTTTAATATAAAGAATCAGTTACCCAAGATGTTAGCCAACACTTAATATAATTTAGGCCAAGGTAAGACTCTATATTTATTTTTGAGAACCAGTTACTCAACACGTTAACCAACACTAAATTGCGCTTTAATGAAATTCAGACTAATAAATGAAAACTAATTAATAAATAACATATTTTTTAGAATTATATATCATTTTATAGAAATATATTCTATGAACTGAATAAGCTCTTTTCAACCATTTCCACTGTTTGTCGGGTATAATAAAATTTTCTCAGTGCACACACAAAGTGAAAATTGTGCGGCAAATAAAAATTATTTTTCGAAAGTTTGTGGCACCATCCCCTTGATGGTGTTGCTTTTGGGACCATCATTTTCGCGTATCGTTTGAGTGTCGGATAGTTAAAAGAATAAATGAAACTATATACTGTGCTCTTCAATCAATATTTTCGAAATAAAATACATAGTTATATAGTTATCTAGCCCAGTCATTATCATGATGCAACAGAAATTTTTATTCATTGTCAGAGCTGCAGCGCATTCAGATTTCCATACGATCTCCTCAAATATTTTGACAGTTCACTTGGCATTTTATTCACACCATGCCCCAATGCCGATGCTGTTGTTGTCGTGGTTTTTCTTTTTTATTTTTTATTTTCAGTTTTTTTTTTGTATTCTGGCCAACACTTCAGCTGGAGACAGATGATAATAAAAAATTGTATTACACACAAGCTCATCCATTTGACTTAATGGCGGTTGAATGTGCAGCTTTTAACGCGAGTCCAGGGATGAGAACGAGAGCTTGTTGGGTTGGTTTGGATGGGGATGGGTTGGTGAGAGAGGATTGGGTGGTGACGGGCACATCATGGTCGGTGCCAGGTCTGTGTGGGCTATGTGGTCTGTGCCAGTGGTGACCATGCTTCGGTCCACATTTTTCGCTTTTGGGGGCCAAGAGAGCTGTTGATTATTTAATCATTTTTGCAGAAACTGAGCTGCCTTCTCGAGTGGAAGTGCACTCTGCGGCGTTTAATTCCGTTTGCATCACATTTATTCGCATTCATTTCGGTTTGTTTGTACCCTCTGGACATTGCAAATTAAAGGGTATAATATAAGGTAGCTTTACGCAATGGTATTCAATAGGAAAATGTAGAAATACGCTTTATTTTCGAAGATTTGAGTTTAGACTGTCTGTATGAACATGCAGATCTCGGGGAGTACAAGAGCTAGGGCTGTCAAAGTTTGTGATAATAAGTGTATCTAATGCAGGCTTATTTTAGAGTATTTTTAAGTCGCTTATCTTCTTTTAAAATCAGTAAAAATAAGTATTATAGACGAAACTTAAGAGTTATCTTCGAAAAATGATTTATTTTTGGCATTTAAAGCATAAAACAAGATCAAATATTTAAAAGGATTAAGCTGGGAATATTTATTGAACAAGCTAAAAGAGTATAGCCCATTCGTTGTTTCGCACAACTGATCTATCGTACTCTTCTTGTTTTGAACATAATTCTTTGTTGTGCGCGTATGTCGTTTTCCGGGCAACTGAAGCTTTCGATAAATCAGCGAAATGTGCGAGCAAAATAATTATTAATAGCTGCAGGGGCTGGGGATACTGCGTGGAACCAGGGGGAGCTATGTATTTGAAGAACGAGCAATGAGAAATAAAGAATGATGCATGAGAATTGCAAAAAAATTCACAAAATGCACGGCACATGCCGAACTTGGAGTGTGGGAGGGAAGGGGAACAGAAGCAGGAAGGAATATAATTGCCGGGCTACCGCCTCAAATGAGCAGTCCAAATGATGTAAGGGGAAGCTTGTAGAGAAAGAAAAACAAGAGCTATAGAGTGGGTGGGGAAGTACAGAGGGAGATGGAGTGGGCGGAGAGGGCACACACACTCTGGTTGCCTCTTAATATGCAGCACATGTAGAAAATGAGTTAAACGTTGTCCGGAAACAGACAACACTTGGCTTAATTTCTATTCTCTCTCTCTCTCTCTCCCCCTCTCTCTCACTCCTGCTCTCTGCACATCTTCTCCATTTGGCGCCTCATCATTGACAAGGCGTCATCATCATTTGGCAGCGGAGCAGACGCATGTTCAATATGATTCGTGACATGTTAGGGAATTAGTGTGCTGCAAGGACCCCCTCCAAGAGGGAGAGAGAGAGAGAGAGAGAGAGAGAGAAAATGTACTCGCCACGCGCACCGCACGTTTGTCATGCCAAATGGCGCCAAGCGACCTCATTAGTGTGAGTTGCCCTTAAGTTTCTTTTATTTATCATTGGGCAATTATTTACTTTTGGTTTGCTGAGGCTCCTTTCGCCATTGTTGAGAGGAATACCCCCATATGGTAGTGTTGTTCAGGATTTTAAGATACCCCCAGGGCTTGCTAACATCAATAAGTACTTCACAAGTGAGTAGATTGCTGTTTAGAGACCTAGTTTAATGCTGCATAGATAGTTTATTGATTATTCTTATAGCCCTTGCTTAGAGGAACCTGCATGTGAATTTTAGTATCTCTATCTAACTTAGTTACTGAAATATTGATGTTCATACAGACACATTTGGTTAAAGCGCAGGGGAAAAGAGGGAGACAAATGGAAACGCAAATCGAGTACCAAGAATTAGTGACAGTCAAGCGGAAAGAACAGTAACAGTTTCCCACCTTCTCTCTCTCTCTCTCTCTCTCTCTCTCCCTCTCTCTCTTCCTCTTTCTCTGCCTGAGCATCATTTCTCTTCACGTAGCACCGACCGCGAGTTTCCCTTTTCGCTTTCGTGTGCCATTTGCAATTGGCAGTCGCGTCGCGTTGAGTCATCGACTTGACGCTAGAAATACTGGTAAGGCCAGCACAGTAACTGTAAAATAACTTGATTTCCCTCTATTTCCCTTTCGTTCGCTTTTCGTTCCTCATTGCGACAATTTAAGCTGCAAAGTTTTAATGTTTCTTACCAAGTTTTTCAACTGCGGCGTTTCTTATTTTTGTTGTATACCCTGTAACATTGGCAAATTGTCAATAGAGCGTATATTAACTAAGCATATACGCTGTGAATTCTATAAATCATATATATTTCTAATCTCAATTATGGGCAATTATTTATTTTTTCTAAAGATTTAATTGGTAATTAATTATTATAACGCATATTATTGATCTCTGACAATGAGTATCTTGCTGTCTAGTATGCTCACACCAAGCTTTCTTTAGCTTTTTTTGTGGCTTTGCGGCGAAATGTCAAACAGTGGGTAAAGTTCTCTAAACGCGAACGAGTTTGTGTGTAAATGGCGGCTCCAAATGTTTCACTTTGGGGTCAACCTGCTATGCCATCCCCCCCCCCTAAGTCCCTGCACCATCGCAAAGCACCGAGCACGTTTGCCTTAATATTTTCCAACGTTTCGGTAAAAATAATTTCGAAAAAAGCGCATTTAAATTTGCTCTCTTGTGGCTTAATCAGTCTTGTATTACTTTTATATATCCTTTAATATATTTGTATACCTTAGTAGAAAATATATTTTAAAGTCTATAATAAAATATATATTATAGTAAATATTTTAAAATTTTAAAACTGATACTAGTGACTTCAAGTCACATTTTCAACCGTTATCGATATTTTTTATTCCATGCTAGGATCATCTTCATTAATTGCCGCTCCTGCTACGGCTGCTACTCATTCAAATTTGCCTTATAAGGGGGAGTGGCTAACGGTGAAATTTTTGTCGCTGTCTCTTTTTGCAGCACTTAGTTTTAATTAGCAAATAAAATGGAACGAAACGCAACGGAATGAAATGAAACGCCGCCGCCACGTAGCCCGAAAGTATGTAAAAGTTTTGTTATTGTCGCCAAATAAATTAGCCAATGCGACTGGCTGTCGTCTGTGCCAGGCGCTCTGTTGCCACCCTTCCCCCCCTCCCCCTCTCTCTCCCTACTCCTGTCACGATCGAACCAATTGTGGGTGTGGTCAAAACAACAACTAACAAAAAGTTTCAGCGCAAAAATTATGTGGCGTCAAATACGGCGAGTCGCAGGCAGAGGCGTCAGGCAGGCAGGAGGGCAGAGGCGTCAGGCAGAGGGGGTGCAGGCAGGTAGTATGGCTGTTGGTTTGCCTCATGCGGTTGCCATCAGCTAAAATTTATGTTGCAGTGTGAAATTTTACGCGACAGGTGGAATAACACCGCCCCCATGTATAACTTCAACCACCCCTAACCAAAAAAAAAAAAAAATTCTGAAAACTTGCATGCAAATTTGTTGGTAAAACTCGAGAACGAATTTAAGTTGATAGTTAAGGTTACGGAGAGCACTCTACCTCATATCACAATTTTTTCCGGTTTCTCTTTTCTATTTTTTTTGGGGTTTCTGGCAATCTAGTGTGAAGGTATTGCGTAAATCCCAAAACAAAAAGCTACCAACCAGGCGCCAGAAGTTTTTAACGCACAGACAAAGACATATGCGAACCACAACCCTATCAAGTGCACATGCATATATTGTACAAGAAAAGTAAAGAATTTATACATATATGGTAGTTCGATTCAGCTGAAATTTTGGTAGCTTTTTGTTATTATATTAAATATTAGATATAAATTCAAACGGCATAATTTTGGACAAATTTGATTGAAATATTGAAAGTATTGAAAGATTGAAAAAACTCACCCTTCATTTATTTCCTTGCTTTTCCATCCTAATGCTTGAATAATAAAAAATATTAATGACATAAGAAGAACGTTCTGGGGCAGCCTTGAAACCGTATTCTAATTAGGTCGTTTTTCCTTAGGTCGTTTCGAATATTCCTCGACTTTTTGCGCTGAGCAAGCAAACACTTCATCCAGATATATTCTGCCTATCGCAGCATCGGATAATTGCTCTCTCGAACGCGGACTTAAAGTGGATTTGTAATCCTAGAGTCGTGTTTCTCGTATAATTGCAGTTCCAGGGCGTTTAGTTTGGCCTTCCCTTTTCAACTTTCTACGCGTATTTGTGAAATGATTTTCCGGGAAAAGCGCTTACCCAAACCTACCCCAATAAATGTGTACGGTATACTGCATATAAATTACAGGAGTAACAAGTAGGGAAAGCTTTCGCGAAAAACGTTACTCGACTGGTAAATACCCTGCACATTACTTTTTAATTGAAATATGTAAGATACGATCATATTAGATCATGTTTGAGTTTGATTTGAAAACAGTCTGTAGAAACTTGAATAATCTTATCCTACAAATACTAGACAGAAACCTTTAGTTTAAGAAATAACGTATATATTATTTGCGGGATCTAAAGGGTCTTAGTACATAGTTAGTTTACGGTTTTCAACCACTTGCAATGGCTACAAAGGGTATAAAAACTAAAATTGCTGAAAAAACAGAAATACACTTAAAATATACAGAGAAAGCGTGGCACTGTGGGTTGAAGGAGGAAGGGGGGAAGGACAAAAAAAACGGAATATTTATGAACGCACGCCATAACGGGAAAAGCGAAAATACGCCAAGCTGAATGTGGTAAAGAGGGGAGGGCGGGAGGGTAGGGAAAGCACATACAACACACAGTTAACAGTCAAATGTCGAACTGGGGAGGGCAGTACGGAGGGGGAGGGGTGCGGGAAGGGGGCGTTGGTTATATGGAAAGCAACGAACCAAGTCCGATTCGGGTCTGTCGACTCTGCGCGCGGGTCTGGGCCATGTTTGCTGGTAGATAAAGTAAATGGCAAAAGTGTTTTTCATGCGCGATCGATAAACACGGCGCCAGCAAGACGGGACAAATTTTTATAGTTCAAGTGGCGCCTGGGCAGGCTTAACAGAGAGAGAGAGAGAGAGAGAGAGAGGAGAGAGAGTGAGAGAGAGATGGAGAGAGACGGGCCAAAGCAGGCACTACAAATTCAAACGCATACTCAGAGCGGCGAATACGATAAAATTATTGCGGAAGTGCGCAAGCAAAAAGAAGGCAAAGCAGGCAGGGGCACAAGTTGAGCATACTCGACTCTTAGATACCCTAGTCTAAAAATAAAATAAGGAAACTTCATATGGAACTAGGTTTATCTGTCTTTCCTCTGAGTTCCCACTGGCTTCTTCTTCTGCGCATTTTAAAAATTTCTACAAATCGAATACACCCCTTTTAAGCCAAAACTAATGAATCATGAGTGTTTTGTATTCAATATCTGAATAAGTAAAGACGCGTCTTGGTAGGCTACAAAATATTTCAATGTTCTGACGAGCTGCGACCTTCAAATCTCTCGAAATCGATTCAAAACCCTATGCTAGGGTTACCAAAAGCTGTGAAGATCTTAAAGAAATTATCGCTCTAATTAATATACCCTCTGCCAGGGAGTTACGAGACATACCAAATGAAATATACAAGTTCGTACAGACAAGACGCAACTGGAATGCCATAGCTAATGTTTTAAGTTGGTTATATGGAAGAACTCCCTCCATTTTTTAGACCCGACAACCCTCCCGAGCTTAGAGTCATCACTCATGAGCTACGACAGGCGCGACATTGTTTGAATTTTGGCACAGTATTATAAAGCGGAGGCGTGTCATCTCATCCATGGAGACTGCAACTGACAATGGACAATGGGGAAGGGGGGGAGGAGCAGAAGTCTCCCCCTTTTAGCATAGTTCAATATGTCAACTCATAAATAAGTAAATTAATACGATACATAGATAGCTATCGATGTCCTTTGGGATAGCCTGCTAGTCTTATTTACGATTGGATCCAACACCAATAAAATCGTTCAATCCTGCTAATGCTCACGTGCTGCTCGTTGTTGCTCTTATTATGCTCGTTGTTGTTGTTGTTGCTGCTGTTGTTGTTGTTGTTGTCATTGTTGTCGCAAACAACGCCATAATAATAATGTAATGAAATTTATGATGCGCATTTAATGTACTCAGCATAGCGCGACAATAAAGCGAAACACAGCACAGCTCGCGCGAAGGACACACAACAGGCAGGCTGGAGAGGCAGGGGCAGGAGACGGAGAACCTTCTTAACAATGTCCATTGACCGACCGACACTTAACTGATTTCAGCATAACATTGTGCATGTCCCACTGTATGTGTGTGTGTGTGTGCGCTGCATTTCCACTTGCACATTCAATATGTACATACGTTCATACAGACACATGTTTTTATTGCTTATTGTTGGCAAGGCAGAGGGCTAAGAAGGCTAAGCTCGGGCCACGACGCGAGTATGAATACTTGAGTAGAACCTGCTCCTGAGATCAGCCCCTGTAACAATCTACTATTTTATACCTTAGCAGGGTACTTTCATTAGCAAAAACCCTGCTAGCCTGATTAAACTTGCAGCAGCAGACGGGGCGAGCTGTCTGTCTGTCTGCCTGTCTGTCCAACTATAAAACTGCCCAAATCTCAGAGACTATACGAGCTGCTGTTACCAAATTTTGTACGCAATACTTATACCTATTACAGTGTCTTACTTACCCACGCGCACTTCTCTATCTCTACTCTAAGCCTTCTTATTTTATATATAACTGATAGTAGTATTTCTTAAAGAATAGACTGTGTAAATTGGCCAACTTCTTGCTAATTGTTCACTGTGACAAGGTCCTCTCATACAAGGTGCCAACTTTATGCAGGCGAAGCAAGTTCAATTAGATCTGCCAGGCTATCTAATACTTTCACAGCTTCGAGAAGAAGAAGAACAGCAACGATGGCAGCAAGAAATGATGTGTTACAAACTGGAACATCAAACTTAATTTCCGACCAAACATGCTGACAATGGTAGGGGGAGACAAGGGGGAAGCTGAAGGCAGGAGCTGATGGTCTACCTACCACAAGAAAAACCCAATCAAAAAGGACACACCAAACGTTGTGCAGGTCGGAAGGGCCATTTAGGACACTGTAGCTGTTCCCTGTGTGTGTTTTGCACAGTGTGGAAATAATTGAAAAATTTTCAGTGCATAGAAAATCGAATTATGAATGATAAGTGACAGGGAAAGCGTTGCGATGCGATGCAGGAACAATTAATAACAAGAAGCGCAAAAAGCTATTAAAAGCTTATTTAGTCGATGCCCCGAAATAAAAACAAGCCTGGCCATAAGCAAATAATATGGGGTGAAAAAAGTTTGCACAAACAACCCGACACAACCTCTCCCTGCTCACCTCAACCCAGGCAAAACCCGGTGGCGTCCTCGCTTGCTCCTTGTGTCCTTCGCGCGGGCAGACAGCACAACTACAAGAACAGAGGCAGTAAAATTAATTGCTTTATATGGCGTGATAATTTATTGAAGCTCACGATGACCAACAGGGGAGGGAGGAGGAGAGCAGGGGGAAGGCCAGAACTTGGCCGGGACACAAACATGGCACAAGCCGCCGCTTGCCTCCTCCTGGCTCTGGGATAACACGAGTATTATGCCGGCAACGGGGCGTAAGGGTCAATCGCATTAGGGACATGCGAGCCGAGCAGCTCCAGAAGAGAGAGAGAGTCCTGTTTATTTGCACCGCAGTGGGGTTGGTGGACCACCCCTTCTGAAGGGTTGCCTTGGCTTGGCTTGGCCGCTGCGCCGCCGTTCAGCATTTAGCAATCTGATTATGTGCCCAAGGCGCGGGTAATAAGTTTATGTTTTCTTTTTTTATACCCTTTAAGTGGATATAGATCTGCCTTGGTTTGTCAGCTTAAAGAGTTCTGCAAAGATTTCCCAACACTCAAATCAGTGTTGAAGAATTTTCGGCTAAATCGATATACATACAATTGATCGATGTGGGTGTGGAGTAATATTCGTTGTTTAAATAGGTTATTTAATGCCTTGACTTCGATAACTTGTTATCGATTTATGGCCTTATCTAATAAATCTTTGATACAGGCTTCTATAACTTGCAGTACTTTCTGTTGAGTGATATCAGATCATCGATAACTTACAGTAAGCGTTGAAAAAGCAAAGATATTCGATTACTTATAAAGTGTTGAATAAATGCAAATTATCGATAACTTGCAATCAGTGTTGATTAAACTCAAATCTTCGCTAACCTACAGCAAGTGTTGAGTAAGCTCAGATCTTCGATTACTTGTGATAAGTGTTGAATAAGCTCAGATATTCGATTTCTTACGAAGTTTTGAATAATTATCGATAGCTTGCAATAAGTGTTGAATAAGTTCAAATCTTCGATAATTTACAGCAAGTTTTGAGTAACCTGAGATCTTCGATAAATTGAAATAAGTATTGAACAAGTTAGGGCATTCCCAATTCGCTTAGACAGTCCCCCAACTGCAGGAAATAATTTCTTGCAATTCATCACAATCGACGCATTCCATTGAATTTATTTCCTTATGAATACATAGCAAACCTGACGGTCTACTCATATTCGCATTCTTTCGGTTGTAATATTTGCTTTGCTCATGGCTCATGCTCGTTTTAATCTTCCTCCATGAGATACTAAAACTTGGCGAAAATAAAAAAAAAATAAATAATCTTCTAAGTTGCCTGTGATGGCGGAGTACACACTGGACGCGGCACACACTGCGGATACGCGGGACAGCAGCAGCTCGTGCTCTCGGTCTCGGTATCGTGTTGCGCTACTCCGTGCTGGGGCTGGGTCTGGAGCTGGGGATGTGCTGCGCATCCTGCATCCTGCAGCCGCGGCTGTTGACAAACAAATATAAATGTAATCCTTGGTAATTAGTGCGCTAACTTTTGCTGCATTTTGAGCCAGGACACCGAGTACGTCCCTTCCCCGTCCGTCCTACTCCTCCTTGCGCTCCTTGGGGCTCCGACTGTGGTCAGAAGTTGACACGTCCCTTCTGCTTTTTGTGGTTCCCAGCGAGTGCCTATGTGTGTCTCCCTCCCCCTCCCTCCCTCTCTGCTCGTGTGTGTGTGTGTTTTTTTGCGGTGTCGTTGTTGCCATCGTCGTGCGGTGTTATTTTATTGGAAAAGTTAAGCTCGTGTTTTGATAGGTTTCAGTCGTAAAGGGATTAATTAGTGCGAAGCTCTCGCCAACATGATGCAGACACCGAGACTTCAGCTCCCCGGCGAGGCACGAGGCACATTTACTTTGAGCATGGTTATGGATCTGCGGGGGAGGGGACTGCGGGGCTGCGGATGAGAATGCGGACCAAGTCGCATTTGTTTTTGGCTTTTGCATAATTAAAGTTAAGCTGAGTTCCATAGTTCTCAGCCCTGGCCCCCTTCCCCCCAACGCGATAAGCAAGCAGATTGGTAATGTGAGTCTGGAGAAGGAACTGATCATCCTAGATGGTATTTAGCTTGTTCAGATTATGATCTTGGTTAGTTAATTCCTCGAGGCAGCCCTATTATCTTGCTTTCATTAGTCGCACCTAGAGACCTTTTCTCTGGACGTTACGTATTCCTTAGGGTTCCATGGAGTTAACCGCTTTTTAACACTCTTCTTCTTCGTCTCTATTATTAACTGCGCTATTTCCCATGACTTACAGCGGGTCACGTGGCTTAAAACGAAAATTGTTGTAAAGACCAGCGCAATGGGCAATTGCTGGGTTGGCCAAAAGGGCAGCGACAGCAACAAGGTGGACAAGTAGGGAAGGGGACAGAGGGAAGAGGGAGGGCAAGGGGAACTGAGGCCAGAGTCGGCAACGGAGCAGACAAATCTTTTTTGCGGCGTTGAAGTTTTGGCCACGAAACAGGAAACGGAAATGAGTGCGCAGGACGATGGCGACATGTGAATGTGTTTCGTGCCCCCCCCAAAACCCATGTAAAAAACAAAACATTTAAAATGTAGCACGACTCTAGAATACCCTACGACTGTCGATTACGCTTGGCGTTTACCAACACTGAAGAACCTCGACTTGATAACTAATTTGCACTGAATCGTAAATAAGCGGGACTATATCGACTATAAAATAGCATGGTTTATGTGATATATGGTGCAGCTAGTATACCCTATTGAAAAATTGTCACTGCTTGCAGGGTATTTAAAGTGGAAAGCAAAAACAGAAGCGTATGCCAAATAAACGGGTTCAAGTAGCGCTCAGAAAAATGACAGGGGGAGGGGGAACGGAACGCGCTGAAAAGCGAATATAACCCGAGTCAGCTAAGCCAGAGAGAGAGGGAGAATGAGGGAGAGAGAGAGGGAGAGAGAGAGAGAGTAACTGTTGAATTGTTGGCCCTAATAACAAGACATGTCCCTGGCACTTGTGTATGCGAACGCGTGTCTCGCCCTCTCCCTCTCTCTCTCTTTGTCTCTGTCTCTCTCAGACTCAGTGTGTGTGCGGTTGGGCTTGTCGCGTAGCAGCTTGTGGCCAAGTTTATAGCAACATGCTAACCAAAGGTTCCTGTGATCGGAATGCATGCAAATGAACTGGAATCAAGAGAGCAGGATAGCATTAAAAAGGGAAGTTAGTTAGACCATAAAACAGGAAAGAATGATAACCACATTGAAACGAATGTTCTATACTCTTGCAGCTAATGTTTGTTTCCTACTCTCAATATAAAATATAATTCAGACTATATCCCAATAAAAACTTTAAGGTAATGCATAATATCGCATGAAGATCTTATCATTTTTGATGAAGTTCAAAGTTTAAAGTAGGGGATCTTTCAAGGAGGTAGCATGCCAACTTGCATGAAAGGACTAAAACTTTGTACAGTCTTAGATTCCTAAAATAGAATAATGTAGAATTAATCTAGAGACGAAATCATGAAGAAAAAGACATTCCACACGAAGATCTGATCATGTTTGATGAAGTTATGAGTAGGGGAAGCCGAGAAAGGGATCTTACAAAGAGACAGCCTGCCTAGAGAATAGAATACCCAGTTCCAGTTTTTTTTTTAATTCTAGATTCACAATATATAAATTCAAAATTAATATAGAGTTCAAACCATGAATATATCAAGAATCCCGCTACTTCCCTTATCTATCTTGAAGAACCTGAAACAGGCTAATTAATATGAAAAGAAAGAACTACCATGATATGAGTCAAGGCGCAAACTAAGAGTGTTTGGTGGGGAAATGCACTCAACTCGTTCGGTTCTCTTGAGCACTTCTCCAGCTCTATCGAGGCAGGTGCCGCATCTGCTACGACGCATGCGCCCGCCCAAAGGACAACCCACAATTCGTGTAGTTCTCACTCAGTTTTAGTTGTGTTTTTTTTTTTAGTTTTTGTTTTATATTTATTTGTGTGGTCCCAAAAAAGGGAGGATTGAGATGGGGCTAATTGTTCGCAACAACAAGAGCAGCAACAACAATTGCAACTAATTGAGCATAATCAGGCTGGCAGCCACCTCATAAATTGGCAACAAACAAGGCTAACAAATCAGCGCAATGAAATTTTTAATTTTAATTATGATTGAGTCGAATGCATAAATCGTGCAAAATAAATTGCGAACAAGGGCAATAAAATCTAACGCATGTATACAGTACCCTCCCCTCCCCCTGCCTTTATTTGTGCTGGTTACAATTTAATTACAACTGCATTTTCCATCCGCCATGTGTGACGTCGCTGTCGCCGCGCTGACGCCACAAAATATGCTCATTTATATTTACATTGCCAGGCTCTCTCTCTCTCTCTCTCTCTCGCCAGTTATTTCCCCCAAGGACCCCAACGGGACCAAACACTTCAGACTCCGTTTCCATATGCAAGGGGGGGGTCTGTGAAATATTTTTGGTAGCTGCCGGCAGCGACTGCGGTTAGTGAATTTATTGCCAGCGAATGCATATTTGTCACATTTGCAGCGAGCTTGGCGGCGTCATAGCACGATTTACAAGCAACTGGGGAGTTCGAGAACCGCAGCATCCATAGCCACAACTCCTCGACCTAGGGGGCACATCAATAGGGGCCAACCAACCCAGCGACCATGCACATTTAATTGTCATCTTCATAGGAGAGATCCAATCTCCTCCTGAGCTAAGCTACTCCCCTTGTATTGTTTTTTTTTTTCTCTGTTGAGGAACTTCTCGCATTACTTAAAGCTGCTCTCACACCTTATAGAGACTCCTCTCCCTCTACGAGACGAGTGCATAAAAGAAATGAAGTCATTTGTAATTAATGAGGTTTGTCACCCCAATTTGCCGGAACTTTTAGAGGTGGCAAAGGCTGTTTGTGTGTGTTTAACCTGACTGCGAGATGAAAAGAAATGCGCAAACTGAAACAAATGCCATATAAAAGGGACGGGGGGGGGGGGGGGCCAGTAAGGGAGGAAGGAAGTGAACAGTCTCATCCACCCACAAACAATCTAATTTTCTCGTTAAGCACGGCAAAATGCGCACGCACACCTGACGCGCGACTCCCTGAGATGAGGGGAGAGTTCTAAGGGGTCTGAGGGAACTGAGGGGTGTCTGCCTGACTGACACCTTGACAGACGCATTCTTGACCCTGACTGACAGTTCTGACTTTTTGTTTGGCTTTTGATTCCATCTTTGCTCTCTCTCTCTCCCCCTTCCCCATTTTTGGTATTTGTTTCTCTCAGTTGTCTCGCTCGTTTAATTAAAATTATGTAAATAAATTTATTTAGCCGTCATACTTGCGTAATTGAGTGCAGTACCTCTATATAGAAGGTATCTGCATCTGGGTAGAGCACTCACCTCGTCGGTCATCTTCAATTGGCTCCGTCTACCATGAAAAGCGTCGACAAATTAGCTATGAAATTAGCAATTTACCGAACGTGATCATTGCCAGGGAGGAAGGGGGAGGGAGGGAGGTATCTCTAGCAGCTGCTACCCTCTTGAGATGCCGATGCGGGGCTCTGCATACCAAAACAGAGCTGACAGCTGCTGTCAATGGCGGCCCATCAATGGTCGCGTATTAAATGTGCTTTGCGACATGAAAAAGCAATTAAGTGGGGAGTCTTGTCCACAGTAGAAGCTTTAAGAGAACTTCAGGAAGATAGGAGGCGGTACTACAATAGATAAAAACCCCCAAAAGGTATTAATAGGTCTAACTAGCTGCATTTTTGTACACTGTGAAGGTAGCAAGGTCTTTCGGTTTATATTCACAGTTTTTTTTTCTATATATCATATATGTATAACCAATTTGTCGCTACCCTCTCTCAAAATGTTAAGGTGTTTCAAGCGGGTACCAACACATACAGTATGCACCGTGTCACCGACTCCTGCCTCGACACCTTGACACGGCGCCATTCGTGCTGACATCGACATGGAGGAGGAAATGTATTGATGAATGCGTTGTTTTAATTGATGGATGTGATTCAATCAGAGGTAGATAGAGTTGAAATCTAACTCAGAAACTGCCAGGAACTGTGTACGAGTACGTGAATGTTTAAAAAAGGCAACGCAGCGAGTGTGGAATTAATTGAGGACTTGCATAATGGCGCAGACATATGCAGATCAAACCTAATATGATTTCTCACGGTGGAATAGCTGTATACACATGCAGATACTGCTTTATAAATTTAAGCAAATAATAAGGAACTTGTATACCAAATTTTGTGTTTCCAGCTTTTCTGGTTGCTCAGATTATCGCGTTCATACAGACAAACTAAAATACCTTTAAATAGAAATCAGCATAGCAAATTTCATGACTTTCCCTCTGATAACAGCTGAGATCTCGAGGTTCAAACAGACGTGCCATCAAAAGACTGTTATGCAATACACGCAAATACGATTACCCCTAACTTAATTCAAGTTTCTTAAAGACTTCTGGCATTTTTATCCATCTTAAGCAAGAATCGATAAATCCACACGCCCCACAACAAATGCTACGTAATACACGATAGTTGATATGCCGACGCGGCTCGTAAAACAACATTTGAACTGCAATTAGTTGGACATTCTGGTCTGAAACTCTCGCCAGGGTTGCGTAGTGCTTCTCCTTTTTTTTTGTGGGCTCTCTTGATAAAATCATGCACATTTTTAGCCCCTCCGACAGCATGGCAAATAATTTGGCTAACGACATTTTGCAACTAATGCCGGACAACCGCAACAACAACAAGAGCGATAACCGCCGACACCCTGCCACCCGGTACTCCCTCCCTCTCTCTCTCTCTCCAGGACCCACTCGAAAAACACAGTGGCAACAGTGGCTATTAAAAGCGCTCCATTATGGTTTATTGTAATGCCGGTGGATAGGCCAAACGACCCGGCGTGGCGTGTACAAGTGGCGTACTGCTGCTGCTACCCTCTGAGCGAAGGGTGCTCTGCAGCTGTCTCCCTCTCTCCCTCTCTCTCTCTCCTCGGTGCTTGCCGTTGCCACCTAATTAGAAAAGTTTGCTGCGTCACGAGACAAAAGCCATTGACAGTGACCGAAAGTTGCTAAACTGCATTTTTACTTGGTAACAACTTATGGAACATCAAAAAAAAATATATAAAAAAAAAAAATATGTACAATTTATCCATTATGATCGGAATGCGAGAGAGGAAAGAAAGTTAAGTCTCTGCATGCCAAAGGTTCTCTACTTGGATAGTTTATGGCCGAAGGCCTTGTCGATTGTTCCTATGCGGAATATATATTTCTATTTTTTAAATCTAAAAGATCTTAATTGATAGAGGGTTGAACAAACCTAAAAGTATAATAATTTAGTTACTGTATCTTGAAAAAAAATTAAGTTCATAATATACGTTATAGTTCTTCGATCTACATGAAACTTTGTGAGCTTTGGGAAAACATAGTAAAATTTAAGGAATATTAGGTTAGGTTCTAAAGATTTCCTAGATTTTTGAAAGTAAAAATCTTAAAGGTTGCAAAACTTTGGGTAGAATGAAGCTTAGTCTAAGTTTTATCTTCCACTTTGTAGATATTGCAATTGCTGCCAAACTTTCTCTAAACAAGAAGAAGTTTCTAATATGTAGGTGCCTTCTAAAACTTTGGTCGAGAAGTATCGCCGCTATAAGCTGCTGGCAATTAGCAGGCCAATTGATGGTTTATGGCGCGGCCTACTCAGCTAGCAGAGAGAGAGAGAGAGAGAGTTCCTGCCGATGGATCTGGGCCTGGGCCTGGTCGCCGGGAAATGCAGGTTAAGTTTACGAACGCGCCACATGCACACGGCTCTATTTGCACATTTTCCAATTAATTGCTTTTACGTGCGCGACACGCCCGCGTGTGTCAACAAAGGCCGAGACAGCACGAGCCTCTGCCAGCTCCAGCTCCAGCTCCTGCCCCAGCTCCAGGCCCAGCTGCCCCACATGGCCCCAATCTGCATGCATCGCATTGTCACGCCGTCAGCTGGCAGCGATGCCACAAACAGGAAAAAAAAATAAATGTGAATAAAACAAGCAAAAAGAGGGGTGTAAATGAGAGTATACTCGACTGAGAGATACTTCTTAGCATTCCATGGGAAGTTACTGATAAAATGGTACTAATAGTGATTCATGATTAGACCATGACATGAAGCATATCATGAGATTAAATATACGATTTAAAAAATTCTGACAGTTTTGCGGATATGACGAAAATTAATTTTATCATTTAAACTATTTTTAAATTATCTTGCATTGCTTTTTTATTTTTCCCTTTTTAAGTAATCTTTCCACAATTTCTTTTATTTTCCTTTCATTTTTATAAAATTCCTTGTTTTCCCTTTTACAAATATATAAAAAAAATATATACTGTTCGGCTGCATAAACCTTATCCCCGCGTTATCTATACAGGGTATAACGGGGCCAGTGCAAAGATATAGACTCATCAATGTTTTCAATTGAAATTTTTGCACGGTCCTGACTCTCGGCTGGGCTCACGTGGCACTCACAGCGTAGGGTTGCCATTTGTTTACGCGGCACAGTGGGTTACCTGGGAGGGGAGGGGAGAACATTGGTATGGGGTTCCCAAAATTGCTGGAAATTGGAACAAGGCAAGAAAGCAAACAATAAGCAGTTACAATTGCCAAAATGAAGGCCCGCCCATCTACACTCTCGGCGACAGATGTTTGCCATACTCGCAGTTTGCACGACAGCTGTACCGGCAATATCTATTCAAAGCATTACAATACCTGAATCGGTGAACGAGTGTAATCATACCGGATACTACTCATATTGGGCTCACATTACAGCTCATATATATTATACTATCTAGGTGTGTTTTCATTACAGCACCGCACACTTGGCACACTTGTTGGGGTACGGTTAGGTAGAGTAGGGTAAGGTACTCTCATGGCAAATTTGATGTCTTTGGAGTGTTCCCTGTTTGGAGATTACTAGATAGATAGACTTGTATTTTTACCCTAGCAGAGGGTATATTTATTTTAGTCCGCAGTTGAACCTCCGACCCCTTAAACTATAAATTAGCATCGGCAGGAGACTTTATATAGATTGGTCCGTACCCTTCCATCCAAAATGTTACCCGACTTTCTGGGTTTTTCTACCATTTCACAACGGATTTTTTTGGTTTCAATCACTCACAACTTTAGCAAAACTGATTTGATTTTACTCGGGAATGACTTTATGATCAGGGCATTAAATCTGAAATAATTCTGCATTTCAATTTGATCGATTTGGGAACTTCATTTTTTTTCGATTTTTTCCATGCTAACCCCTTATAAAAATTTCGAAAATTTTCAAAAATTTAACATTGTTATTTTTTGCATAAAATCAATTAAGATATTGATAATTAAAATAAAAATCCAATCCGCAGCTGATTCGGACTCAAAATGTGTAAAATATGCAAATTTAAACGATTTTCCAGGGTTGTAAATTACACTTTAACAGATGTTTGTTTGTAATTTAGGGATAAAAGACTTACATGTAACGTCTGATGAGATATCTCCGCAAGGGTATATAATCTTCGACGTGCCGAAGGTAGCTTTTCCTTTTTTCTGGTTTTTCTTTAAATACTGTAGAAAAGGTGCACCATATGGAAGCGTGGCAACTCTGGAGTGTCAGAGTTGTTGTATCTGGTAAAAGAAAACAAATTGCTCAACCGCAAACTGGCAAATTAGCCAAAGGATGTGCAAGTAGAGCGGGGAGCAGGGATGCACAATGAATCTGGCTGTGACAATCGAATCGGAGGAGGACCTGCAATTGGGGACTTAGAAGAATGCAGGAGGGGGAGGAGAAGGGTGAGGGTATTCAAGCATGCAACTCGGCGGCAATTGAAAACCATTGACAGTTGACAAACGCAAAATAACAACAACAAGAAAAACAAGAGTATTAACAACAGCGTCACAGGGAGTCTCTGGCTTGGAGGAAAAACCGTAGTCAATTGCAGTTACATTTCCATTTTTATTTCCCTGTTCCACCTCCTCCTCCTCCTTTTCCTCGCCTTGTTCTAGCCAGAAAATCCAGAACTTTGTTGTGTAGCTTGTCAATGACAGGCTACAGATCCCCCGCTACTTCTCGGTTGTTGTTGTTGTTATCATTCATTTGTTTCTGGCTTTCTGCGCTTGTTGTGCTCTGCGTGGAACAGACAGATCGCACAGTCTCAGATTCAGATTCTTAATCAGAATCAAAACAGATGGATTGATGGGACAGACGTCTGTCTGCTTGCATTGATTATAGCAACTAAATTCGATATGAAGTGCTGCTTGCCACGCCCACAAAAAAATAAATACACTGAGAAACTGTGTGAGATAATTTAAAGGGCCCTTAAAAATATATAGCATATTATAATAATATATAATATAACATATAGCATAATAAAATAATGTTCTTTAAGGTGTTAAATTATATGAAAAGGTTGTCTACTTAATACCGTAATCTACAGATTTGGAACAAGAATATATAAGGCTTATATAGTTGGAGATACTGTGAAGATATTATTTCTAAACATAAAATCTAAGATCTATCGTTCGAGAACAATATCAAAACATTTTCGCTTTAATACTTTTCATATGAATGTGCTAAAATCTTGTTTTCTTTTTATCGTACATTCATAGAAATAGTTTCAGCTAAGGATCTTGAGTTTTTAGTATTAATTAGACAATAGTTTTTACTAAAAAACCAAGGTACAAATGGCGTATTAATTTGAGAAATTTCCATTGAGAATACGTTTAGAAGCTTATGGGTTGCTGCTTTTGGTTTCTTTTGGCTCGTTTCGATTCCGTTTTTACTTTTGACTGGCTGAAATGTTTCTCATTTAAAATTGGATGCACGTACTCAATGAAGAAATACCAACGACAGCAGCGCATCAGGCAGGCAGAGGCAGAGCGAGAGGCAGGCAGACAGGCCCCTTTTGCGGGGTCAGCAGATGAGCGGGGTTGCTGCATGCTCAGGGGAGAGGGGAGAGGGAAGACTTGGGTTGGGTTGGTTAAGATGGCTGCCAATTGCTTTTCAATATATTTGATGCGCCAAAGCCAACGAACACGTCGACGCAGTCGCAGTCGCAGTCGCCGTCGCAGTCGGAGTCGTTGAACATTTTGTTGAACTTAGCCACGTACTGAAATGTTGGCAGCAAAGTGTAAAAGACGATGGACAGCACCCACACAACAACAACAACAGGCTGCCATTATACACATGTGTGTGTGTGTGTGTGTGTGTGTGTGTGCGCCCTGCTGACCGAAGAAAACAAACATCAAGTGTAGTCGCAGCTAATAAGAAAACCCAGCAGGTCCTTGCGGGTCACGATTCCAGCTCGCATTCGCATTCGACTCGAATCCGGATTCGGATTTGGATTTGAGCAGTGCCAGCAGTGCAGCGTCTTCTGCGCCTGCACAGTGGTGCAAGCAACAGTTAAAAAGGGATGAAAAATATAGGAAATATATTAGACTTTTTCTTTCTATCATTCTCATCCCACTGTGCACACACTCTGCCTATGTCAATGGAAATTTAATGACCTTCGCCATTATGTAGTGCATCAAATGCACCAAATACGCTTCGTTGGCAATAAATGCCGCATGGACAGCCGGGACAGCGTCTACGCCAGAATCTTGGCCTCAGCTGGCAGCGCTACCGGTCATGATTGCCCCCATCCTCAAGGCCCTCAGTCCCTCAGTACGATTTGCGATTTGCAATTTGCAATTTTGTGCAGCAGCTTTCTCTCTCCTTTCTCTCTGCTTTCTCACTGCGACTCGCGTAATTTTTCGCACATTTCTCCACGTACTTGCATTCTATCTTCGTCTCTGTCATCAGTTGCTCCTCCCTCCCTTCTGATTCTCAGCCAGGCAGCATCTGGACTCGACTGCAGGCAATTGCAACTGCATAACCTTTAAATAAAATAAGTGAGGGCAGTTATCATAGAACGACTGTAGGATACCCTGCTTGGAATTATGTAAATTATTGAATAACTTATTTATTTGAAATTCGATTAAAATGAAATTTGGTAAATATATGTATATTATATTCATCTATCCGTGTGTTAAAGCAGACAGTCGGCACATAAAAACTTTGCCTTATAAGCGTTTATTACTGATTTGCATAGGTAGTGGGTGCGGCAAACAAAATATGAAATATACATAATCTAGGCATGCTATACAGCAACCTTAGTACCGAATTTGAACTCTCTAGCTTCTATAATAGCTGAGATCTATGCGTTCATACAGACGACAGAAGCTTTTTTGAATAAATTTAATAAAAGAAAGAATGATAAGCACTTCTTGGCCTCATTGAGCAACTTAATTGGATAGTACTTTAAACTAGACATGGCATAAGTCCCTAAGGACTTAGAGTAGGGTATCAGCAAGGTAATCTATCTTATCAATGCTCGACGGGGGGTGTAATTAGGCGGGGGGGGTCAATAAAAAATCAGAGAACCACATGATGCGCAAACCATTAGCAATAAAGAATGGGGGTATTCGTGGGCGAATACTTATCAATTGTCTCTCCTTCAATAAGCAGATTTGTGCGATAGGCGATTGCTTCATAGAGGAACTTTTTCGGGATACTACGGGATGGTGGGAGGGGGGGTGGCGAATGCAACAAAACACTTTCGCAGGGCAATCGAACTGGTGAAAAACTAATTGGTGGAAAATTAAGTTTTCGCACACAGAAATGTTGCGCAAATTGAAATGCAATCGGGGGCAAAGCGGATTATTGAAAAACTTTATGATTGCATTTTGGTACGCTCGTATCTCCCCCCTCCCCATCGGAAAATGGCGAGTACGAGAACTTAATGCAAAGCCCACGCCCGAAATTGTTCCTACTACTATGTGTGTGTGTGTGTGTGACACATGTGCGACTGGCAGAGAGCTTATCTATGAGTGCTTTTACAGAATGTCTGCCAAAAAGGCCAAGAACTGTTGTGCCTTGGATGGGGGCGATGTCTCGACCCGCTCCGAGCAGTTGCTCCTCAGTCTCTCTTGGCGTCCGTTGTAACGATGTACTCGTATGTTCTGCTACTTTGGCTATAAAATATAAATATGCAATAAAACAAACGAGGACAGGCCGGGCCGGGCATATGCATTACTACATACAGTACAGCGCATCCTGCCCACAGTTCTTGGAGATATTTGCTAGAAAACGAAGACATAAACTGGAAAATATGGCGCACTTGGCAAGCAGAGAAAAGAAATGCGCCCAGTGAGGAGGAGGAGGAGGAGGAGGAGGCACTGCTGGCAGGGTTCAACAGAACCAAGACAAAGGCGATTCTAAATGCTTCGGTAGCATGCTCAGAGCATGCTCGGTAGCCAAGGAGGAGGAGGAGCAACATAACGTATACGTAGCGTCTTACAGTACCAAATTACGCGAATAGCGAGGGCTGCATTTCGCCTGCAACAACAGTCGTCGTCGTCGTCGTCGCTTTATGAAGCCCACATATGCTGCAGCAATCCCAGAGAGCAGATCGGGACTGGGCTGGGCTGGAGGGCAGTAAAAATGAAAGGCTTGACAGGCGTATTCCCTAGGCAAATCACTGCAGTCGCACATAAAGCAAATCGTTTGACATTTGTTTCGATTTGCAATGATTTTTAAAAATGCTGCCAACGACAGATGCGCACCAAACTGGGCGGATACGGAGACAGTGAGAGAGAGAGAGAGAGAGGGAGAGAGGGTGGTAGAGTGAGACAACATGCAGCCACATTGAGTGGGTTGTCATCGAGCCAGATTAATCAATCAGTGCAGTCGCAGGCAATACAAAAAGGCAGCCAAGACATGGCAGAAACTATACAGGCTGCACTGTGGAACAAATACCTCAAATATAGGCATAAATTATAAAGCTAGAGTGCTTAAATTTGGCATATGTATGCAGAAAGTTGTCATGGAATTTTGGTTTTTATTTAATTCTCGCCCCAACTTAGACTTCATGCAATATCTTTATAATATAAACAAATTATATTAGTTTTTTAGCTTTTGTGTTACTTCGATTTTATTGAAATTTTACAAACATATTGAAGATAAAATAAGAGTTATAATTGCTGAGTTTGGTTTCGATATCTTGAAAAATAAGGAAGTTATATCGATAGTTAAACGATATATCGCTCTAGTTACACTGCACATACGGTAAAAATTAATATTTTGCATATGGGAGGCTTAAAAAACGTTATGGTTCGTATACTTCCTTCATTCCCTGCCTTCTCTGGTGACCCAACTGACCCTTTTAACAGTGTCTCTGCCATGGCGAGAGAGAGAGTGAAAGTTTCTTATCATAATTCACAAGACAATTAGCCAGACTTTTGTATCGATAGAGGAAACTTGGTCGTGCGAGCTGGTTAAAGTTTTCAGCCAGTTTTCAGACTGCGACTGCGTTACCTGTGCCTGCCTGGCAATAATTAACAAAATTCTGTTGTAATTAGTTGAGCACGCAGAGAGAGAGAGTACCCCTGCCCCTCTATAAGGTAGTGTGCTGGCAGGATACGCAGCCGTTCAGTTATTACCATTACGAGTACCAGCAGCAGCCCCCTCTGCCCTTTTAATGGCCCCTTCGCATGTGTGTGTGTTGCCTGGGGAAAGTATCAGGTATTTAATTGCTTAAAGCATTCGCTCTTTTTTCTCTCTTAAATAATTCAGTTTGTCATAAGTGCCGTGCCAGGCATCCTGAGTGGTCAGAGAGAAAGAAGAGTGAAGAGTGACAAGGGGATTCCGGTTAAGATGAGTCCCTTGTGGAGTCATGTCACGTCGCAGCAGGTCGCTAATTTTTCTACCTTTTCGTAACTTTTGTGAAAGTTACTCAAAACTCACGGAATACCCTTACAAAAAAAGAAGTGTCTCTATTAGCGGCAGCTAATCAAATAGACTTTGAAATACATAATATATAAAAAAGTACCCTCTCTCAAATGTAGAGCACTGCAGTTGTGACAGATGGAGAGGTACCTTCAAAAAAAAAAACAGAAAGAAAGAAGGAAAGGTAGAAAGGTAGAGCGAAAATAAAAATAAAATAGAAACAAACGAGAGAGCGCACGTTTTCGCTAGTAAAGTTTATTATTTCGTGTTGAAAGTAAATAAACTTATTAGGGTCGCACTGGCGTGTGCGTGTGTAAGTGTGTCCACACTTAAGTGAAATACTGTACTAGACGGAAGAAGTGAACTCGCACATGTGACTCAAAGTGAGTGCATGGAGCGAGGCTTTGCATTGTTTGTCCCCCCTCCTTGGCCAGGCCAGGCCAAATTGAAATTGGACATTAGACGTACACTCACACACACAACTACAAATACAACAAAGATGGCGACAGCGACAGTGACAGAACAAAATGGCAGCTGCGGAAACTGCAATGGCGCAGCGAGTAGGAGACGACGCTGCGGCAAACTCATTGTAAATGACAACGCCCCTGGTACGTGATTTCATTTCCATTCGCCTCTGTGCACTCACCTTGAAACTGTCTGGCAACTCCTTGCAACCAGGCTGGAAGTTTCCTCAGTTAACTTGTTTCTCCCTAACAAAAAAAAAAGACAAAGCGAGAACTTCAAATGTAACTGCAACTGGCACTATATATAGTATATATATTTGTGAGGGTACATAAACTACACATATGCATAAATGCATAAGTAGTATCCCAGCACACGCCTCCCAGTTGGAGCTGCTCAAGTGCACAGTTTACTACCATATACTGTGAGGGAGGGGGGTAGGGAGGGGGAGCATGCGTGTTATTCATTAAGAGAATTGCGCTCATCTCTGGTTGGCTGTCGAAAGTGCCGAAACTCCACCTACAACACACACACACACACTCGGAATGCACTGCATATTTTATTGGACTCTCAGGCAGGGTTTATAAATATATTATGAGAGTATTAACATTTTGCCCAGCATCGTTCTTTGTATGTAAATTACACACAAAGTTACTCCAATTCCAGTTAACACTGAACATAGAACTAGTTCTTTATGGTTTAAGATTATTCTCCTTGAAAACAAGAAGGTTTTATATATATATAAATACATAATATATGAGTAAGATATTTATATATGTATATAGAAAAAAACATACATTTTATATAGTAAATTAAACTTAATTCTTTTATATATCTGAGCATACTTCATTTCCATTGTACCGTATTTAAACCCATATATAATGAATAATAATTACTTAATTGTATGTGGTCTCTCTTTTTGTCTCGGCATAAGTTAAATTACAACTACAAATTAAGTTTCTAAAACATTATATCATAATCATTAATTACTACCAGTTTTGTTTTATTTATTCATTCGCGACAAACTATTGAGTGGTTAAAAAAAAAAAAAAAAAATAAACAACTCCGGAGAGGAACACAGAGAGCCAAACAAGTTCATGGCCCTAACGAATCTGAAAACTTGTTAGTTTCGGACCACACCAAAAAACGGTTGGAGTTCAGCATACTATACTTCTCTCTCTCTCGAGATCTCTCACTCGATCTCGAAGATCGACGGTTTGTTAATGTGTGCGTAGAGAGTTATGAGTTGTTGGCGTGTTTGACGGCCGAGGCTTATTAGCTTCCGATCTGTGATCTGCACAGTTACTGCTAAACATCAGTGTCCCACATTTCATTTTCATAATTTTACTGCATTGGCATAGCTAATGATGATATAAGACTTTATATTAACCAGTTATGGCTTTGCCCTTGACTTTGCAATTTAAATGTGGACTGTTTGGTTAATTACTAAATTGATCTTTTGATAACCGATCTTCATTTGGGTCAGAGTATATCAGACTCGTTTAGCTCCCACGCTAGTTCGCATAGGGTAACCCTATAAACTCGTCTAGCCTAGCAAATATTGACAAAGTTTGAGGACCGGTTTGTAGGCTCTGTCTAAATAATAATAAATTATACTAGCAGAGTACACCTAATAGTTTTAATATAATTAAAAATACCTGTTCTATCACCCACATAGAATAATATTATTATTATTACTATTCCCTTAGGCAAATCCCTTTGAAACGTCTTCGATTGCGCTATAAAGATTTCAATCAGCTGGCATTGATCGAACGATCTGGGGGCTAAAAGCTGTAATCATAGACTCCACAATAAACCAGCCTAATTAATAATGTAGTCCATATCAATGAGCTGGCGGCCGGAAGAGCAGAACTCGTCTTGCAACCCTCGAGACAAACTATGCATGATGGCATTTATTTAAATATTTAAATCCAAAATTCAATCAGTCTCGGCTGGTTTTGGATGCTTGCATAGATCGATATTCGATATAAATAGTATGAGCCCAACCCCTACCAAGCAGAAGTGAGAAGTGAGCTTGAGGAGTAAGAGCTATCAGCACCAATCAACATGGTATGTTGGAATACCAAGATCTGTCGAGGATTAAACTAACTTTTGCATTATTTTTATAGAAATTCCTTATCGTTACCGTTGCCTTGTTGGCTTTCGCCAGCGCCGATGTCTCCCACCTGTCGGGCTACAACTACCAGGCTCCTGCTCCCGTCTACCACCCAGCACCAGCTCCGGTGCACTACGAGGCACCTGCTCCAGCTCCAGTGCACTACCAGGCACCCGCTCCCGTTCACTTCGAGGCTCCTGCTCCAGCTCCCGTGCACTACGAGGCACCTGCTCCAGCTCCAGTGCACTACCAGGCACCTGCTCCCGCTCCCGTTCACTTCGAGGCTCCTGCTCCCGCCCCTGTGCACTACGAGGCTCCTGCTCCTGCTCCTGTTCACTTCGAGGCACCTGCTCCCGCTCCCGTTCACTATGAGGCACCCGCCCCAGCTCCAGTGAGCACCTACATTCCTCCCGCACCGGTGTCGATCCCTGCTCCAGCTCCGGTTTACCACCCAGCTCCAGCACCGATCTCGATCCCTGCCCCAGCTCCAGCTCCGATCTCGATCCCTGCTCCAGCTCCGGTTTACCACCCAGCTCCAGCACCCATCTCTATCCCAGCTCCAGCACCAGCTCCAGTTCACATCGAAGCACCTGCCCCAGCTCCTGTGAACACCTACATTCCCCCAGCACCCGTGTCGATCCCTGCTCCAGCTCCAGTCTACCACCCAGCTCCAGCACCGATCTCAATCCCTGCTCCAGCTCCGGTTTACCACCCAGCTCCAGCACCCATCTCGATCCCTGCTCCAGCACCCGCTCCAGTCCACTTTGAGGCTCCTGCCCCAGCTCCCGTGAGCACCTACATTCCCCCAGCACCCGTGTCGATCCCTGCTCCAGCTCCAGTCTACCACCCAGCTCCAGCACCCGTGTCGATCCCAGCGCCCGCTCCCATCTTCCACTCGGCTCCTGCTCCCGTCTCGATCCCTGCTCCCGTCTACCAGCCACACCAGGCTATCGAAGAGATCGAGCAGCCCTCTGCCGATGGATACCGTTACAAGACTGTGCGTCGTCGCGTCTACCGTCGCAACCGCTACTAGACAAAAATTATTAACAAATAAGTAAATAAAAGTTAACGAAAATAAATAAATTCAATACGTAAAGAAGGTTGTTATTCAATGAGCTCCACGGGAAGGTACCCTTACCCGCTAATATCAAAGATGTAACAATTCAATTATCCAATACCGAATACCATCAATATCTGCTTTACACTTCCACATTACTAGGTCCTAATACCTTCCCAGCACTCAAGTATTTAAGCGATATCTAATTAAGGTTATGCGGTTATTTGGTATGCGGTGTTTTTGGTATGCGGTGTTTTAGGTATGCGGTGTTTTAGGTATGCGGTGTTTTAGGTATGCGGTGTTTTAAGTATGCGGTGTTTGAGGTATGCGGTGTTTTAAGTGTGCGGTGTTTTAGGTATACGCTAGAATTTATAATGAGTACAAAAGTGATGCCTTTAAAAAAAGTTTACTTTACACATTACTTTGGGTCTTCAACCTATTAAAGTCCTATACACTCCTTAGTTCGTAGCTAACTAAGCTTGGTATCGTCTGAGGTATGAATAAAGAAAAAAATAAAAATAAAAAAAAAAAAAAAAATTTTTTTTAAAAAAAAAAAAAAAAGGTAAATTAAAAAAGGAATTAAAAAAAAAAAATTATAAGAGACACGACTAACATCCTCTCTACCTTACAGACAGATAGCCAAGGCAAAGAACTGCTTACCCACTTCCTCCTGATACTTTGGCCCTTCGAGTCGCATTCAACATGCACTAAAATATATCACAAAATTTATGGGGTAGAATCAACATTGATGATGCGGAAATTTTTCTCGTTAAATTCAAAGTTTGCGACGTCGCCGACTCCGACTCCGACATTGGCCTCATCATCAGACTTCGCTGACCACTTGTGGCTGCGATTGAAGACCGATTCGCTTAGAGATGCTGCCAGACAGAGGCAGAGGATATCGATGGGTCTTGGCAGTCGAGATGAAAATTAACTAGAAATTGCGATGACATCGACAATGTCTTTACGATTTGATTAGGGAAATGTCTGCAACGCTGGTGCCCAGCGAGAGGATTCAGCAGTTTCTTACTCTGGCTCACTGCATGGAATGGCCAGGATAGTTAGTTGACCTGGGGGGACGGCGAGATTAGACAGGGTTGCAGGGTGTTTAATTTAAGCTTTAAAGAGTCACCACAGCAACCACACACACACACACACAGACACACACATGGCGCAAACTAATTAAAATCGCTGCCAAATTAATTACGTAATTACAAATAATAATAATACCCTAGCTGAATTGGGTATTTATTTAGTTTGGCCTGCTGTTTGGGAAAATATTTCAAGCTATACTATATATTCTTTATCAGCATGAGCAGTCGAACTATTTTTTTGGTTATCTATTGATCAGTTAAATTATGTAGAACTATTCCTATAAGTGCATCAACACTTGTAAAGAAATATCAAGAGTTTACACTGTCATTAAGGGTATTAGGTATTCGGCATTACTAGCATAACCCTAATATTGTTTTTTTTTTCTGGCTAGCCACATTGCCTGACTCTGTTCGTGAACCTTTGCTATTTGCCTAAGCTCAATTTAGATAATTGCATTTTGGTCAAATATTGGCAGCTCAAATAAATGAATTACCATGAGAGGCATAGAGGGAAACCCAGTTGGGTATAACGAGAATATTTCGACAATTGTTTCTATAAAACATTATAATATATAGCTGAATTTTAGGTTTTGTTTACACCCAATACATTTCAAAGAAATAAGAGAACTATGTCTTCTAGTTTTCTCACCTATCCTACTTGTTTCATAGTCCTAATTAGTACTATACCATAGTTATATTTCCTTGCATATCATGACTTTAAAATACACGCATACCAACTAATCAGCTTCAATGCGAAATTCCAATAATAATCGGGCGGAAAACATTGCAGAGTGCAATTTTCCGGCTCATTACACTCGAGTTGGGCGGGATGGCTCGGGGTAGTTGAGGTATATGAAGGTGTGGAGGTATGGAGGAGGTATAAAATGCAAGTTTAGTGCTACCGCGATGGTAGCTGAAAATAATTGACAGTTGACAGCATCTGCAAACGCACTTAATTAGCAGTTAATGATGCTGATTAACACGCATTATGGGCGGGCCGGGTAGGGGGCGGGGCAGGGGGCAGGGTATAGCAATGCCGTCACTTTCGCTCCAGCGAACGTTGTGTCCAGTTGTGCAGGGCGATAAGAATGCTTTAGGAGCCGCGGATTACAGAGCATAATTGCGGGGAAGGGAGGCTGTCTGTGTGGGGTGAAAATGAAAGGAAAGAAGAGAAAATTAAAGCAAAAGCAAAAAACAGGTGAAAATCGTCGCATGTTCAAACTGGTAAAGCCTACGGCAGGCGCGACACATGGCGTAATCGAGAACACACACACATTCATACACACACACACGCAGAGAGATGGCGGTGAAATTGACAGTATCTGCGTAATTATATCAGCTGTGGCAGGCAGGCAGGGGGAGGGAGGGGGGGAGGCAGGGAGGGGCAGGCAGGCAGGCGCCACCAACAGGACCAGTAAAATATGCAACGTTGACTGGCTTCATTTGTTTTTACTGTTACTGCATATTGGGATGGATCAATCCACGCCATTTCAGGGCCTCGTTCACACCAGCCGCACCTCCTGCCCTCTCCACCCTCCCCTCCCTGCCACCCTGCCTTCGGTACCTGGCAAAGGAGACTGTGCTGCAGTGAGTGGCAGTTGCACTTCATTTGCAGCATTAATTTGTCGCAGCTTGATTTATCTCGCCAAACACACAGACAGACATACACACATACATATATGTATGTATGTAGTACATATATCGAGGTACGAAAAGCAAGTCCCCTTCCCTTCCCTTCCGGGTGTCGCCCTGTTCGGATTTATGATCTGGCGAAAAAAATAAATATGGGGAAGAGCTTTGCTGCCAGTTAAAATTGTATCTGGGCGAATGCGTTTTTAAACGTTTATTCAGTTGGGGTCTCTCGTACCGCCAGTTACGCCAAATTTAATGTGGAAACAGAGTTCCAATGTCGATAGTACGTATTCGATGAGATCTTGACGGTCGGCTATGGCATGAAATTGTCTTAAAGAGGAAGAGGAAGCCAACAAAAAGTGGAAGAAAAAAATATTGCCAAATTACGATTTCCTTAAGACAATACCGGTTTTACAAACAAAAGCCTACAGTAAGCCCCACAGTGGGTAAACATTATATCTGTGTCTCTAGTTTTTTAAAAAGCGTAGATTTCAATGGTTAAACAGACAGAGAGACAAGCAGACAGACGAGCAGACATACGTATTGACAGACAGACAGACGTATAGACGGTCAGACAGACAGACTGACGGATAGACAGACAGACAGACGGATAAACAAACAGACAGACAGACGACAGAAAGACAGACGGGCAGATAGACAGACGGGCAGATAGACAGATGAGCAGACAGACAGACGAGCAGACAGACAAGAGACAAAGAGGAGAGCAAACATATGAATAGACAGACAGACAGACAGAAAGATAGACAGACAGAGAGATAGACAGACAGATAAACGACAGAAAGGCAGACGAACAGACAGATGAGCAGACAGACAAGCCGAAAGAGAGAAAGACGGATAGACAGACAGAGAGACGAACAGACAGAGAGATATATAGACAGACGGATAGAAAGACAAAGACAGAAATACAGATAAACAGTCAGACAAGAAACAGAAAGGCGAACAAACAGATGAGTAGAAAGACAGACAGACAGACAGGCAGGCAAAGAGACGAACAGACAAGCAGACAGACAGACCTGGCTGAAAGAGAATGTTATAGCCCTCCGGCGTCTCTCTCTTCCTTCTCTCTAGCTCTTACAGCATTTCTTACTAAGTTATTATATAATTTGTAATATGTAATTTGGTATGCATAAGATCTGCCAACACCTTTCCTTTATTTTTTGGATATTCCATAAAATTGATAACCCTCTCTGCACGTGTGTGTGATATTTAAATCTGAAAATGAAAGCACTGAAAATGTCAAAAAGAAAATTGAATTAAGTGTTTTTATTTCAGATTTCTTTCAACGTTTTTTTCAACCGGGAAACGTTGTAAATATTTGATTCGCCATGCGATGCCGTGTAAACAACCCAGCGAAATCGAAAAACACGCAAATATCTCAAATGCTTTTGCTGCAATTAGTCTAATTAAAACTGGCCCAGAGCTACCTGTGCTCTCCCTCCCTCTCTCTCACACACCTGACATGCAGCCGCTAATTTGTTTTTGCCATTTGACGGAAGCCAAATGGCGTCGGTCACACTGGCGCCGCCCTATGGGTCACAAAGTGATTCGGTTACGCGCAGAGATCGTATCCGAAGATGTTGTATCTATTGCAATAAAACAACAACAACAATCGAACAATCGAAGTGAATGAAAACAATCGCAATCACAATCGCAGCAACAATGGCCAATAGATGGATGAACAAAAAGGCGGCTAACAAAGCTACCAACTGCGCTATCACAACTAATTAAGCAAACTAATCTCAGTCACTTTGCTTGCGACTTGGTCAACATCAACGCGTTGCCGACTTTGGGCCATTGTCCAACTCCAACCCCGAGTTGGGTAGTTAACTTTGATGTAGATAAACCATTTATGTTGTGTATGCAAATGACAGTTGAAATCGAGTAGTGTAGCAGAAGAGCATGTACGAATAGCAAATACACTATAGATAATTGATGAATAAGAGTCGAGTTTAAGTCCGGATTAAGCCCTTTTTAAGTTAAATATATATTCCCAGCTCAACTTACTTTGGGTTTTTTTTATTTTGTCATGATTGCCAAGTGACTTGACACTGCGCATACACCCTCTGGATACCCTACACTAATTTTTGCGTACGAGTAAATAAAATTCTGGTTTCTGGCATATTAAAAGCCTATAATGTGGTCAATTCTTCATTTGTCTGTGTCGTCTTCAGCTGAAGCACAAGGCGGGGTTTCGTATAAATAACCCCCGGGTACCGAGTCCAAACCAAACTCGCATCTGAAACGATCCAAGTAACACATCTTCAAAATGGTTAGTTGCGAATATCTCCGATCTACGAGGCTGGAACTAATCCTTCTCTATTTTCTTTCCAGAAATTCCTTGCCATCGCCTTCGCCCTGCTGGCTGTCGCCCACGCCGATGTGTCCCACCTGTCGGGCTACAACTACGCTCCTGCCCCAGCTCCAGCTCCGGCTCCTCTGCCCATCAAGGCTGCTCCTGCTCCTGCTCCAGTGAGCTCGTACATTCCCCCAGCACCAGTTAACGTACCCATCGCAGCTGCTCCCATTGAGCTGCCTCAGCCAGCCCCAGTGCACATCGAGGCACCAGCCCCAGCTCCAGTCAACCAGTACATCCCACCCGCTGCCGCTCCTGCACCAGCTCCCGTTCATATTGAGATTCCCGCTCCAGCTCCAGCTCCAGTCCGTGTGGCTCCTGCTCCCATTGCTGCTGCCCCTGTTAACCAGTACATCCCACCTGCTGCCCCCGCTCCGGCTCCCGTTCGCATTGAGGCTCCTGCCCCAGCTCCAGTCCTGGCTCCCCAGCCCGTCTTGGAGGAAATCGAGCCCGTCTCCGCCGATGGTTACCGCTACAAGACCGTGCGTCGTGTGATCCGTCGCCGTCTGTAAGGAGTTCCCCAACTGAAGTTCCTTTCGATAAGAAAAGATGATTCAATAATAAAAAGTTATTAAGTTTGTGAAAGAGACTGACTTCTTGAGGGGAATGGAGAACCAGGGTGATGGGGTGTAGGGGTAATCCTCAACATAATCCCAGCATATTATATTGTACATCAGACATCTTACTCCGTGCTAATTAATTCGGCAAACGTGTTTCTTGGCCCTAACAGAAGTAACTGACCCCAGGCAGTTCCATGTTTATTCGCCGATTCGACTGGTTTTCGTAACATAAATCATTCGGTAGAAACATAAATATAGATTAGAGATGCGAAACAAGAAACATAAAATCCAAAACTATTCGACACGTGCCCGACTCCCATGACCCTCGGCAAGAATAAACATACTATACGTAATCTTCAAGAGATTGTGGGAGACTGCGAATACTAAGGAACTATAAACTATATAGACATGTAGATATGTAAATTCCTTTCCAGCTTCATTAGCCAATTCGATCTGCTAATTTGTATCTGTCCATATGAAAACTTTAATCTCAGCAAACATAAGAAAGAGACAACAGTTTTTCTATGTCCGTATGAACACGTTGATCTCCGCAACCATAAGAAATAGACTACAAATTGGACTTGTATTCTTATTTCTACCATATGTAGATTGTTACTATCTATAATTTTTAATAGCACACCCACGCAAATCAGTTATTTCCATACCATCAACTCTTTAGCTAAACCCACAGTGATCACTCAGAGCGATAGGTAGGTGGACATGGATAAATCGACTTGTGTATTAATGATAATATCTTGTGGGTGCTGTCACACCTTCTTCAGGCTGTTACGTATTTCTACACATAGTCAGTTTACCCTTCCGTATAATCATTTCCCATTGTGGTATATGGTTGAAAAACATTGATCGAATGAGTGACCTACGAACCATCATTAATTCATCAATTCTTTTCAAGACAACAGAAAAAGCAACATTCATCAAGCGATTCAATTTGATTCATACATAATCACAGAAGATATATGTTATCGGTTTCGAAGAGGTAACCCCAAGCCAAAGTCACTTGGCATTGGCGTGACAACCTGGCATTGGTTAGACGACCCCCTTGCGGACTCCTGATTCCACTAAATCTCAGCTCGTGGCACATGGGTGCCCCTAACCATTAATTGCGTAGCAGCACGCAATTAATATGCCGATCCATTAGCAGCTACAGCCGCCGCCGTCGACCCAGACGCAATAAAAACCTCACATGAGTTGAGAGTTCAGCAGCACAACTAAGCGACTTGTGATCCAAGAAACTACAGCTGCACTCAAGATGGTAGGCATGGAATAGTGACTCCTGGAGAGCCTGTTTATCTATCCTTATTTCGTCCACAGAAATTGATTGTTTTAACCCTTGCCTTTTTGGCCTGCACCCTTGCCGATGTCTCGGAGTTGGTCGATCAGGGATACGACTATCCTCAGCCTGCGGCGCCAGCTAACGCTTACATTCCTCCACCACCGCCGGCACCAAAGAACACCTACATTCCCCCACCACCTCCACCACCACCACCGGCACCAAGGAACACCTATATCCCACCCCCACCTGCACCAGCCAAGGCCTACATCCCACCCCCACCAGCACCAAAGAACACCTACATTCCTCCTCCTCCTCCAGCACCAGCCAAAGCCTACATCCCACCCCCACCAGCACCAAAGAACACCTACATTCCCCCCGCTCCAGTAGAGACCCTGCCCATCGAAGAGATCGAGGAGCCCGCTCAGGATGGTTACCGCTATAAGACCGTCCGTCGTCGTGTGGTTCGACTACGCAACTAGGATCCTACGGCTTGTTGACTAATGTGTAATTCCTTGAAGATGCAGGAGAAGAACGTTAATGGTTTAATAAATAAAGATCTAGATTCGATATATATACGTATTGCTCTTCTAATTATGAGTCTAGGCAGGAATTGCATTAGAAACCCAATGGGTTAACCCACTCAGTCCTTTGCAGGCAGGAAACCCACCTCATGGCGTTAGTCTTTTGTAAACTCTGGATAAATACCTTACTCGGGGAATGCAAAACCCATGGACATATGTTTAGCTTGAGGGAGATTGCAAAACCCCTTTCCACCCCCTCCCCCTATGGATACGAAGCAAACATATTGAGCAATCCAACAGGTCATCCCTTTGCATTACTTCCACTTAAGGGAGCACAGCGACACAAAGACAAACCGCACACAGACACTTCCTTCTCTCTCTCACACTCTCTCTCCTTCTCTTGCTAAGCTAACCAATATCCTTACCCTTATAAACCCTAAACAAACCGCTCAAGGTCAAGCTCATGTCGCCGCCATGTCGAGCAATAAAAAGGTCAATTCAGGGAACCACCATACCAATTCCAGTTACAAATGGGAAGGGCCGAAACAAGGAATCGAAGTAAAAACAAACAAATACTTGATTACAAAACCCAACAACAAGAGGAAGAAGAAGAAGAAGAAGCGAGAGAGAAACAAAGGAGAAAAAATTGTTTGACATAATGCAAAACGAGAAAATATGCGAATTCAATAAACTCACTCCCCACTCTCCCTCTCTCTCTCTCTCTCTCCCTCTTCCTCCTTCTTTCTCTCTCTCTCCCTCCTATTGTGGCATGAGGCAACATGTCATTTGGCCAATTGCTGTTGACTTAGCTCTAAAACGAATTTCCTTGGATGTCGCCGCCAGCAAGGATGGCGACGCTGTGCTCAACGTCCTAGACGTCCTAGACCCCCTAGACGTCCTAGACGTCCCGAACATCGTGGACGTCGTCAATAGACGCCACATATTTTGCACGCAGTTTATGCTGATGACATGCAAGTGGCAAAATTTCCTTCTTCTTCTTCTTTTCTTCTTCTTCGTTTCATCTTCTTTTTTCGCTAGTGGTTTTTGCGTCAGGCGAATAATGCGCCGGAAGGAAGCAGCGGAGGAGGAGACAGACAGCCGACCTGTAGGACAGTCTGAAGAGAGTGAGAGATAGGGAGAGAGAGAGTAAAAATGAGCTGATAGTGGACTAAAATATACCCAGTCATCCTAGCGAAGTATACCCAGGCATGATACTAAACTACAGTCTATCCAGTTTTCCCAGACTTCACTTCAAGGATCCTTCTTTATTGGAAGCTTCTACTCCTCGGAGAATCAACAGATCGTAAGCAAGAAGTCATGAAATTTATAGGATTCAGAGAGTGCCCAGAGAAGCTACAAATAATGTAGTTCAAAGTGTGCAAAGTACCCAAAGTATTTCTACTCGTAACTCCCAAGTTTTTGCTACACCTTCGCTCTGGTCTTAACAACTTTAGATATAGAAAAAAATAGAATGTCCCACAGTCTGCGATGCCCTCAAGCTGACTGTGAACCGCAACCGCCTTTGTCGCCATAGTTTGACATACGTATAGCATAGTATATTCCCCACGGAGTCTATCAACAGTTGATAAAACAAATGCGTATGAGAGGGAGAGAGAGAGAGAGAGAGAGAGTGTGTGAGACTCTCCCTCTACCACACTGGGCATTGGCATTTGCTTCTGCTGCCGCTGCTGCTGCTGCCTTTTGGTATGTACATAAGTTTATTATTTTGAAAGTAATTGGATTTGGACCTTGTTCTCGATTCAGTCTTGGTTCAGCTCCCAGTCCTGCTCCAGGTCCTGCTGCTGGTTGTATATTCTGCGGCAAAATAATAAGAAAATACTATATATATATATATATATATTCTTACGTGCCAACAAGGACAGTGAACCTAGTTAGCCAGTAGGGGGGAGGGAGGGGAGATTGAGCCGCAGTCGTCGGCGGATCCCACATCCCCATCGCAATTGCAACATATGCTCCTGCCGAGGAGGAGGAGGAGGACAGGCAGGAGGAGGAGCTCGCCTGGCCATTGGTCACTGGCAACGTTTCTCATTTTTTTTTCCACTCGTAATTGTTTTCATAATGGATAAAGTCTATAAATTTCCTCGCATGACGTACAGTCAAATATGCGAAATATGTCACGAATGTTAAACGTTTTATGGACGAGAATGAATGCGAAAAGGCGTGGCGACAAAACCACAGGAGGTTCTGGCGATATATCGATGGCAACCACTCAGCCAGAGAGGGAGAGAGAGAGACGGAGAGAGAGAGAGAGAGAGAACGTGAACAACTGCTACGCCATTAAGATTAAATTGAATTGTTAACGAATTTCAAGAGTAGACCAGGGTTGCCACTAAGTTGCAGAAAAGTGCTATCGAAACTACTGGGACTATCGATATTCTCAATATGACAGCTATATCGAATTTTGAAGATACTCCAAGTTAAAATTAACTGCAATGCCTTAAGATCTTTCTTTATTGTATACTCTAATAATATCATCCTGTTAGAGATCCTTTGAGGTATATCAAAGGAAACGAATTTCAAGAGTTGTCCAGAGTTGCCACTAAGTTGCAGAAAAGTGCTATCGAAACAGCGCTGGGACTATCGATATGACAGAACTTTTTCGAAAGCTATATCGAATTTTGAAGATACTCTTAGTTAAGATTAACTGCAATACCTTAAGATCTTTCTTTATTTTAAACTTTCATAATATCATCCTGTTAGAGATCCTTTGAGGTGTATCAAAGGAAACTAAAGACAACTATTTTGTATATATGTTTGTACTTCTCTCATTCTATGTATATTGGTTCGGATCAACAGATAACAATAACAAGCAATACTTCCACTTAAGGATTGAGTCGATTAGTTGCGGTGACGGAAGACGCGACGACGCACGGTCTTGTAACGGTAACCGTCCTGGGCGGGCTGCTCGATCTCTTCGATAATCTCGGGAACTGGTGCTGGTGCTGGGGGAATGTAGGTCTCGACTGGGGCAGGTGCGGGGGGAATGTACTCGTTCCTAGGTGCTGGTGGTGCTGGCGGTGCGGGAGGAATGTATTGCTCGACGGGAGCTGGTGGTGCCGGCTGAGGGTAATCATAGCCAGGCTCGGAGAGCTCAGAAACATCGGCCAAGGCGCAGGCCACAAAGGCAACGGCAAAGATAAGGAATTTCTACGAAGATAAAGCACATTGTGTTAGCCCAAAACTCTTGGCAGGCACACTGGCTGCACACTTACCATGATGATTGACTTGACTTGTTGACCAACAGACGAGGTATGCTGCAGTCTTGGCCAAGTTGTTGTCTTTATATTGCGTTGATGCCGCGACGGAAACTGACAGTTGACTTTGAACTTGATCCGACCCCGTTCATGCAGGTCCTCATGTTTGGCTCAAACCGTGTCAAACCATGGAAGAAGTCTCTCTATCTCTCTATCAGAGACCGGTTTCCGATCGGATAGATTAATGATGCGATCGTTGCTCGCGTTTTGAAATTTGTTTGTCGTGCATCTCGAGTCAATTGATTGGGGGCCTGCTACAGATGAGGTCAAGCACTCTGCCTCAAGCTTGTTTTGTTTTCCCTTTAATTGATTTACTCTTACTGGAGTTGAACAAAAAAAAAAAAAAAAAAAATACAAAACTGACCTTGCTGCGAGACTCACTTGGACACATCGCTATATCGCTTGTTGTCTTTCCATTTCATTAGTCGATTCTGCTGGAGTAATTTGTAGCGTGTGCTTGATTAAAACCAAATTTAATTTGCATTCTCAGCGAACCTAACTCCAATTACATTCCCCACCCACCCCCTCTGGATTCAACCCTGCTGCCACTGCTGCTGCTGCCTCTGCTGGGTGAGCAGTGTAAAATGCAGAGTACAGTGGCCAAATATCATGTTTTTGCGGAGTGATTTTTCTTTTGCACTTTTCTATTAACAGTTTTTCCTTTTCTACTTTATTTTCTCTCTCTTTATGCCCTTCGACCATTGAAAAAGCCAATAATCATGTCGAAATGCCAAAAATTAGACATGTAACACCCTCAACAGGCCTGGTACCCTCATTTTACAACGATCGTAACTTTCTTAAAAATCAAACGATTTTCACGCGGAATGACATTTTGTTTATGTTTTAACAATCTGAGTAATTCCCCATTTAAAAAATGACATAAGAGAATTTTTTGAAATTTTGCGATTTTTGAAAATTTAAGTAGGGGTCCCCCCTATGATATATCAACAAAATTTTTTTTTCAAAGTTTTTAAATCGCCAGTTTTTAATTTTAATCGATTGCAGAGGTCAAATTAAGTACTAAACAATTGTTTAAATCGATTTTAAATGATACTTAATTTTGACCCAAAAATCATGTTGAAATGGTCAAAAAATTAGACATGCAACACCCTCAACAGGCCTGATAGGCTCATTTTACACCGATCGTAACTTTCTTAAAAATCAGACGATTTTCACGCGGAATGACATTTTTTTTATGTTTTAACAACCTGAGTGATTCTACATTTAAAAAATAGCAAAATAGATTTTTTGAAATTTTTCGATTTTTTGAAAATTTAAGTAAGGGTCCCCCCTATGATTTTTCAACAAAATTTTTTTTTCAAAGTTTTTAAATCGCGAGTTTGTAGTTTTAATCGATTGCGAAGGTCAAATTAAGTACTAAGCAATTGTTTAAATCGGTTTTAAACGATACTTAATTTTGGGCCAAAAATCATGTTGAAATGGTCCAAAAATTAGACATGCAACACCCTCAACAGGCCAGGTAGCCTCATTTTACACCGATCGTAACTTTCTTAAAAATCAAACGATTTTCACTTTGTTTATGTTTTAACAACCTAAGTGATTCTACATTTAAAAAAAGCATAAAAGTTTTCTTGAAATTTTTCGATAATTTTGAAAAAATTGAATTATGATTTTTCAACAATATATTTTTTTAACTTTTTTAACAATTTTTGAGTGTTTTTAAGAGCAAGTAAACCGACTTGTTTTATAATATTGTTTTTCGCCTCTTTGCCCCACTGTGCCAAGAAGTCTTGCAGTCCCTGATAACTTACAAATAATTTTCTTTTTATGTTGATTATTTTTTGGAGTACTGTTGCTGCTGCTGCTGCCCCTACCCCCCCCTGGCTCACACACCTGACCCACGACGGCTTCGCCTTCCCGTTTCGCCCTCGCCCTCGCTCTGGCCTCCTCCTTTATATTATTCTTTACAACATTTTTATGAACTTTGGTCTGCATTTCCATTACTCGGAGCTCATCATATTTTAATGTGTAGGATCACGCGGCGAAGCATCTCTCTCTCTCGCTTTGGGTTTTTTCTATTTTTCAAATTGTTCTCTCGAGATTTACAGTTCGTGATTTTAGCGGGCAATCTTATTGGTCTGCCCCATCCAGCGTGGCATCTTTAGAGCCCCCTGCTCGGGGGTTGAATGTCTTTGCCTTGTGCTTCGCCTTCGCCTTCCACTTCGCGCTCACCCTCGTCCCTTAAGCCTTTATATAGTACAATTGCACCTGGTACTGCGAGGACCCTGCGGGAAACGGAGGAACATATCAACTGGCTTTTAATTAACGCGCTTAAGTCTGCTGCATGAACTTACTCTAAGCCCTTTTTAATTTCTCAGCTCACATAATTGAATTGGCCAAGGCGGCGCCATGCCAGGCCAGGCCAGGCCAGGCTGGGGAACAGTTGCGACACTGCGACCGACTGTGTTATCCTTGAAAATTAATTTCGACGCAATTGTCGTCCTGCAGTAGACCCGTCCCGGGGACTTAATGCCCAAAGTCTTCCACGTCAAAATATTTCTTCATAAATCGCCAGGCAGCTTGACTTTGTCTTTGCTGCTGCTGAAAGTGAAGAAGAAGACAGACACGAAACAGTTTTGACAACGCACGTCCGGTCCGGAGCAGGAGGATTGGCCGAACCGGTGGCATCTTTTGCTGGATGACGGCAGATTCGGACATTGCACATTGGAAAGAGAGAAAAAAATGAATGCTTCAAGCTGCACCTGTCAAACAATCCTGAAAAACCCAAGCTCGACCCTCTTCTTCGTGTCCGACGAGTCCGACAATACCCATACGGGTGTCCAGTATCCGCCATGAGTTCAGGTGACTCTCTCTACAATTAAATGTAAAAAATGATGCTACGTGCGAGGCAAGCAAAGTGGACGACAGTGAAGCCTTAGCTAAGTCGGGGCAAAGGTCGACGACAAGAATTCAAAATAATACGATTTTTTCCCAATGTTCCTTAAGGAATTTGAAAATTTCCCTAAATTCCCAATTCCTCTTAAACTGTTGGGACATTTTATTACAGTAACTGCTGCATACTTTCGGGGTCTCGTGTAATTCACTATTTAACGCAAAAATTTATTGCATACTTTTGGGCCGCAATATTTAAAATACTTATATGACAATTTCTTTATAGAAGCCAGATTTAAAGGGGCAAAAATTGGTATATACAGCAGCGTACACACTGGGAAAGTTTTACAACTTGCTCAAAATATCAATTTATAATTTCCAAGTTTACAATACCCATTTTGTAATCACTTAATTCGGTGCCAAAAAAGTTGAACACGTAATTGGGAAAACTATTTTCAAAATGCTCCAAAAGCAATTTAACATTGTGCTATTCCATCTTCAGCAAGCTCTCCCTACCCCTTCCACATATATAAACTTGGAAGTTGCTTCGAACTATTACAGTTTGTTGGTTGCTTCGTGTATTTGCCCTCGAAAAGGTATTGTATATTTAAGGCAACCAACCTTATTTGCAAAAGTTCATGAGGAAAAAGTTCAAATAACAATAAGAAGGAATAGCGACTATGCCTCAGATATTTTGTATACACTTAAAAAAAAATTAATAAATATGTTTGCTGAACAAGGGTTGCTGTGTATGACATCATTTCATGTCGACGCTATGGCGTCCACTATTTACTTTCCTCTGGTCGTAAAGTTTACGACGTGTAGTAAACACAACACAAGGAAGGAAAAGAAACTTCAGTATACAAATCGCTGTGAATCTGTGAAAATGATAAAAAAAAAAAAAAATTGCTTAAGTTTTGAAAAATAAAAAAAAAATTCACTTGGCAGCGGTGGGATTCGAACCCACGCCTCCGAGGAGACTGGTGCCTTAAACCAGCGCCTTAGACCGCTCGGCCACGCTACCATGCATGGCGTTGCTGCCAAATGATTTACTTCAAGCGCAGCAAATGCGACTGACCAACATTATTGACAGTGGGATTACTCTAACTTATTCCGCCCCATATAAATTAATTTAGATATTGAGCTATTTGATAAATTAATAATAAAGTTATTGAAGTCAACGCTTTACATGGTGCTATACAATTCTTGCGAAATACATACATCTTTATAAATATACATATGTAAATGGATACCAAATACCTTTGCAGAAAATCGCGGCTAATATTTTGCATGAAGTCAGGCTAAGGCGGCTGCTTTTCGCAGCCCTTGCCGGAATTTTAATGAAACCACAAATGTTGCCGTCTCTCTGGAACATCCCTCCCTGTTTCTGTTCGCCGCAAAACAAAGATAGCGACGTCGACTCGTCCAGAAAAACCGCAGACTTTGTTTTTGTTTCGCTTGTCGCCAGTGGAAAGACTTTTATTGCAATTTTCTAATTTCATTGCGGATGCTTTGCCGTCGAGACCCTGTCCCAGAGACGACTTGCTTGTCGCCGGCTTCAGTTTATGGGTGCACTGTGGGAAACCGAAAGGAAAATACAACAACATACAACAGCAACAACAACAAGAAAGCGACGCAAATTGTTGCTGCGGTCGCACGTGTAGAGAACTTGCTGGCGTACACATTTTCATTTGAATATTAAAGATATTTCCATGTGTCGTGGCAAAAGCAATGAGTGATTTGAAAAAAAAAAAAAAAACCAAATCAAAATAGAAAGATAAGTTTTAAACGGCATGTCGAATGTTAAATACACTTTTACAGTATGTAAGATGTTTAATTTCTTATATACTTACTATACGAAACATGTATGCCAAATTTGAACAATCTAGAATATCAAATCTAGAATACGCATAAAAATATATTCTATAGGATTGGTTTCTGCATTGCAAACATGTGCTTTAAGTTAATGTACCCTCTGTAAGGGTATACAAATATAAACATATCAAGGCAAAAGGATTCGACATAACAAGGGTCTGTCCTACCTCCTGACATTGATTTGCTCCCAATGAGCACTTTGTATGCGTCGCAGTGTGGCAAGCAAAATAAACTCAACGTGTTGCCCATGTTGGCCATAAAAATAGTTGAATATGAAAATATTACTGAGCGGCCTCGTTACGTCATTCCTGCCACAAGACAAACCAACAAAACGCCTCGTTTAAGGTAGAGCAGAGTGTAATAAGTACAAGGTGTTCGGTAAATCCCTTCCGTGAGGGGTTTATCAGCAAGCAAACAATATTGTTGTATTTTATTTACTCAAAGTTCTCTGGCACACATACGAATGCAGTTAATTATAATGAATTGAGAATCGACAGAGCACCACACTGTGCTTGTTCTGTACCACCCCAGCATACCCAGGAACCCCATTTGACAGCGTGCTTTCAAAGGGTAGCGTGGCCGAGCGGTCTAAGGCGCTGGTTTAAGGCACCAGTCTCCTCGGAGGCGTGGGTTCGAATCCCACCGCTGCCAAGTGGCATACTTTTTTTCTTTTTCTAGAAAAATAACCTTTTTTTACTAAGATGTTCTTATAATATTAGAATACGCACCTTTAACCGCATTCACAAAATTTCAGAGCATCTTGAATTAATTTTCACGTAGGGATGCCAAGGAATGTCAACTCGGGATTGTTTGCATTTCGTGGTGTCGTAACATTTCATCGAGTATGATTCCTATTGGGGTAATTGAAGGGCATGTGTATGAAATGAGTTTGATTGTTCGTATGAGGACTCATACGAGTAACTGCTTCAGGTGCTGCTGCACACTCGACACTGAGATACCCTGTATAAGGGACTAAATTTAGAATTTTGAAGATTTTGATAATATTTTATGGGCGCAGACCCTCTCACTCTGTTTCAGTCAAATTTTTAAAGTGAAACTCAAGATCTATGGTCTGAAATCTAGGTAATACAAAAGGTATATTATTATATACTACTATGAGGTTGAAGGTGCTTTCTTTTGTATATTTCCAACACCTTTGACATTGGGTATAAAAGAGAAAACCGCAAAGCACTGTCAGCAAGGACTGTAACATCTTCATTATCGCTTCCATTATCATCATCGCCGTCGTAGTCGTCGTCGTCGTCGATGTCGCTATCAAGATATTTTTATGGAGAGAATCGATGCTGTAATTGATGTCTTTGCGACATGTTTCCAGAGTGTTTACGTTGAGAATTACCAAAGCGACGTAGTGCATAAGTATCTGCCCTCCCCCGAGGTGTGTGTGTGTGTGTGTGTTGTGTGTGTTTATGCTGAGGTGGGTCCTCAGATAGTTGACAGGCTGTCGGGTGTGGTGTGTCCTTTACGTGCATTTAACGAAATGTGCTTCAAAATGGAAGCACGTTTCGAACATCTATTTAATGAGCCAAGCAAAAGAAGGGCCAAACACGCTTTGCCATATGCCGTATGCCACATACCGAAACAGAATCCGTCAGGGTTGTCCAACTTTCAAATGTCGCTGCGTTAAATTAAATTTTCGTTTACGGGAATCGGTATACCATCGGTATACATTATGTTGGCTGCATTATTCAATGGCACTCACCTTAAGCCGGAATAAAAATGCCTTCCATAGGGGTTTCCAAAGTTTCCTCTCTCTCTCTCTCACACTCTCAGACATTTAAATTTATGTATGCCGGCTCCAGTTGCCTGTCTCTGCAAACTCTTTCAAGATTTTAGTAGAAAGAAGGCATGTTGTTCGTATACCCTTTCAGAATACTTTTTATAATTAGCATATGTACTAACTCCCTGCGAGAGAAGCCACAGCTTGTCTATATGTATGTAGACGGTCTCCTGCGGAAGGTGTTAAACAAAAATGCTAATTCCAGTTGCTCGAATACGGTTGAGTTAGTCCTAGAAAACCCCACCCCGATCCCCACACACATCGCAGGTCACGGGAGATTCAGCTAAACATAATAAGAGGATTTGCTTTGTGTTTAAAGCAAAGTTTTGTGGCTTCTGTCAGTACGTTGAGGTACCCACAACTGCCCGAAGAAAATTGCAGTGCAATGTAGGTAAAAATAGAAGAGAGTGTGGGAGTTTACAACGCAAACTGTTCCCTGTTTTTAAAGCTAGTTTGAAATTTATTTATTATTGCATATATACAATAACATTTATACTAAGAAGAAGTTTAGGTTTATAGCTTGAATTCGATAAGAATATTTAAAAATAGCATAAATATCTATTCCAAAACGAATTCGGGCACAAAATGGGGAAAAAATCAGTCTTGTACCGATTTTCAGAGTTGTTTCTACTCATACCCCTCTTTTTTTTTTGCTTCTATCACTCATAACTATTTTTCAAATCTAAATAGAGCTCTCTGTGTTTGTATAAAGTGCATGTGATGTAAATAGTATAGGGTTACCATATCGAATGAGCTGCTCTACATTTTGTGACTCAATGTAAATGATTAAACTTTAATTAATACTTGAGTAAAGTAAAGTAAGATTTATTATCTTAAAAGCTACTACCAAAAGCTCTTTATATACGGAAATTCACGAATCGACTCTATTTAATACCAATCTCAACGATTTCTGCTTCAGTCTCTCAAACTACACTGATCAGGCGTGAAATCTTAATTCTGAAATCAGAATGTTCAACGGAAAAGTAATTAAGCCCGTGTGCTTGTGGCTCTTCTTGTACTGTGTCTTCGTGAGCTGCCCAACAGCTGACGGACAACAGCTAATATATCCTTATTATTCCCAGAGATGGGCTTTTCCAACCAAACCGATCGTGTACTATTTGCCATATCCTCCTTATAGACCAGGCGTTCAATTCTCCATCACAACTACGAATCCGATATGTAGACCAGGCTTTGTGCTGATCTCTGGCCGATGCCGGAGACCATCCTAAAAAAATATGTATATTTTAATAAGTGCAGCGCCGAAATACCCAAAATAAAAACTAAATGCTCTCCATTAAATATATGATAACTATTTAATATTTGATTATTATTTTGTTTTCGCAATGTCGTTTCAACAGCTTATCAACGACTTGTAAGTAAGTATGAGAGAGTGTTTGCCGATAAAGTATTCCAAAAATTAAAAATATTATTATAGTTACTTGTTGTTTTAAAACATGTTCAATTAAGTTCTCGACAGCAATAAAAAAAACGTAAAGAAATTGTGAATAAAAATGAGTTAGGAAAAATTTAAATTTCAAAATTCAAATTTAAATAACTAGTTTTTTGAATAATGATATTGGGAATTTCTTTGAAACACTACAGTTTTCTACGAAGTGTACTTAAATGTTATATATACATATGTATAAATATATATATATTCCCTCGTAAGAAGATCATATAAAATTATCATATTAAAATTATCATCTTTAAATTCGTTTGAAAAATGTTCAATTTGAGATTAGGTTTGTTGTAAGCCAATTAAATTAGTTTATGTTTAAAGTTTGTATATAGTACACAGATATCGATAAAAAGTATATGAATATATATTCTATCGGGGCCTCTTGACGCCATCGTCCATCAATAACCACCATATCATCTTTACACTGTGACTGCCCCCTAAACCCTTCACCTCCACCAGCACCATCTCTATTGCCCCAGTAAGGCTGACCATATTGTAGTTCCTGACCACCATGATAGGCTTCTGGCTGATAATGATCGAATTCGGGCACAAAATGTGGAAAAAATCAATCCTATACCGATTTCAGAATTGCTCCTACTCTTACCCATCATTTTTTATCACTCATAACTATTTTTCAAATGTAAATAGAGCTTTCGCTCTCTCTATTTGTATAAAGCGCATGTGATGTAAAAAGTATAGGGTTACCATATCGAATGAGCTGCTCTATATTTTTAACTTAATGTAAATGATTAAACTATAATTAATACTTTAGTAAAGTAAAGTAAGATTTATTAACTTAAAAGCTACTACCAAAAGCTCTTTGTGTACAGAAATTTACGAATCGACTCTATTTAATACTTCTCTCAACGATTTCTGCTTCAGTCTCTCAAACTACACTGATCAGGCGTGAAATCTTAATTCTGAAATAAGAATGTTCAACGGAAAAGTAATTCAGTCCCGTGTGCTTGTGGCTCTTCTTGTACTGTGTCTGCGTGAGCTGCCCAACAACTAACGGAATGTCCAAACCGATCGAGAACCCTTGGCCAAATGCTGTTCGTATACCAAGCGTCTTAATTACGAATAAGATTTGTGAAGAAGGCTTTGTGCTGTTCGATGGCCAATGCCGGAGACGAACCTAAAAAAAAAAAAAAGGTGTATTCTAATAAGTGCAGCGCCGATTGTTATCAAGAGAAATACTCAAAATTAAAACCCAATGCTCTCCAATAAATATATGATATATTCTTGATATGATAACTATTTAATATTTGATTATTATTTCGTTTTAATATTTGATTCTTATTTTGTTTTCGCAATGTCGTTTCAATAGCTTATCAACGACTTGTAAGTAAGTATGAGTCAGTGTTTGCCGATTAAGTATTCCAAAAATTAAAAACTATTATAAGTTACTTGTTGTTTTAAAACATGTTCAATTAAGTTCTCGACAGTCATTCTCAGCTTGTAACGCCTACAGCACTTAGCAATAAAAAAAACTTAAAGAAATTGTGAATAAAAATGAGTTAGGAAAAATTCAAATTTAAAAATTCAAATTTAAATAACTAATTTTTTTAATAATGATATTGGGAATTTCTTAGAAGCACTTAAGTTTTCTACGAAGTGTACTTAAATGTTATGCATACATATGCATATACATATATAAATATATATATATATTCCATCGTAAGAAGATCATATAAATAAAATTATCATCTTTAAATTCGTTTGAAAAATTTTCAATTTGAGATTAGGTTTGTTGTAAGCCAATTAAATTAGTTTATGTATAAAGTTTATTTATAGTACACAGATATCGATAAAAAGTATATGAATATATATTCTATCGGGGCCTCTTGACGCCATCGTCCACCTATAACCACCATATCATCTTTACACTGTGGCTGCCCCCTAAACCCTTCACCTCCACCTGCACCATCTCTATTGCCCCAGTAAGGCTGACCATATTGTAGTTCCTGACCACTATGATAGGCTTCTGGCTGATAATGATCATTTATCTTGTGAGGATGCTGCTTGTGCTGATGATGCCTGTTGAGCAACGTTGGTAAGAGATACCTTGGATCCATTCGAGTTTCTACTCACCACTCACTTTTTTTAAAAATCAACCCTTACCCTTACTAAAATATCGAAAATTTTCAAAAAATCCATAATGCTATTATTTAAATGTAGAATCACTCAGATTGTTAAAACATAAACAAAATGTCATTTCGCGTCAAAATCGTTTGATTATTAAGAAAGTTACGATCGGTGTAAAATGAGGCTACCAGGCCTGTTGAGGGTGTTGCATGTCTAATTTTTTGACCATTTCAATACGATTTTTGGGCCAAAATTAAGTATCGTTTAAAATCGATTTAAACAATTGTTTAGTACTAATTTTGACCTTCGCAATCGATTAAAAATAAAAACTCGCGATTAAAAAACTTTGAAAAAAAAATTTTGTTGAAAAATCATAGGGGGGACCATTACTCAAATTTTCAAAAAATCGAAAAATTTCAAAAAATTCTTTCATGTCATTTTTTAAATGTAGAATCACTCAGGTTATAAAAACATAAACAAAATGTCATTCCGCGTAAAAATCGTTTGATTTTTAAGAAAGTTACGATCGGTGTAAAATGAGGCTACCAAGCCTGTTGAGGGTGTTGCATGCCTAATTTTTGGAACATTTCCACATGATTATTGGGCCAAAATTAAGCATCGTTTAAAATCGATTTAAACAATTGTTTAGTGCTAATTTTGAGCGCCCTAATCGATTTAAATTAAAAACTGGCGATTTTAAATTAAAAAAAAAATATCTTGTTGAAAAATCATAGGGACCCTTACCATTTTTTCCATAATATCTAAAAATGGAGAATCACTCAGGTTAAACAAATAATAAATATACCCACTGCAAGAGTATGAACATTGTGCTACGCGTGATCTCAAATTAGAGCTTTCGCTCTCTCTGTCTGACTAAAGCGCATGTGGTTTATAAAGTATGAGGTTACCATGTCCGAAGAGCTGCTCTCTCTTTTGTGACTGTAAGTGACTAAACGTTATTATCTTTCAATTTTTCTATAAATATCAACTTTAATATTGAATTTCTTTGAAAAACGAAACAACGAAAAACTATTACTCGCTAAATGTTCTCTTCAAAACATTGTTGGCATTTCGCACCCTAACATGTAATATTTTAACACCTTATACATAGTATACCATGTGTGGTATTTTCGCGAGTCTCTCAATATCGATGTTTAGAGTGTCTTACGATGGAGAACAACAAGCACAGTACAAAAGGTTTTCTGCATAGACCCGCTTTTCGCATTGGCGTTGTGGTGTTGGTTATACACACCGTGTGCTGGTTAGGATGGAATGCTACTCAGCGAGATGCGACCAACAACAATAGTGCATCCGCAGTGCAGGCGAATCACGAAAGGATCCGTGCAGCGATTGAGAAGTAGTCGGAAGTACTATGTATAGATGAGTGGAAGCTAAAATACAATGTAGAAAATAATATTACGAGAAAAAGCTTTTTAAAGCGCAACAAGCTTTCAAGAGATGTATAAACAAATTGTTTTAAACGAAGTTCTGTTATTATAACTATATATAACCAAACAATAAAGCTTAATACAAATATTTTAATAAAATAAATATTATAAAGTACATTCACCTGTTGAAAAATCTGAAAACTGCTCTCTCATTTTCACATTTGACATTACGATCAGCAATATATGAATGTATTGATGTAGATCGTCAGAGCTTTTATAATATTTTGGACTGCAAGCTCACTACCAAAAGCTCTTTGCGAAAGCAAAAGCTTTCTTTGTGTACGGAAATTCACGAATCGACTCTATTCAATACTTCGCTCAACGATTTCTGTTTCAGTCTCTCAAACTACACTGATCAGGCGTGAGATCTTAATTCTGAAATCAGAATGTTCAACGGAAAAGTAATTAAGCCCGTGTGCTTGTGGCTCTTCTTGTACTGTGTCTTCGTGAGCTGCTCAATTGCTAAGGGAAGTCCTCATAAATCCCAGAGATTGGCTATTCCAAACAAACAGATTGAGAACTCTACGCCACATGCTCCTAATGTACCAGCAGACATCCTGGTCGAAGCCGTCTTTACTACGAATGAGATTTGTAGACCAGGCTATCAGCTGTTCTCTGGCCGATGCCGGAAAATAGTCTAAAAAAATATGTATATTTTAATATGTGAAATACTCAAAATAAAAACTAAATTGCTCTCCATTAAATATATGAAATATTCTTGATATGATAACTATTTAATATTTGATTATTATTTCGTTTTAATATTTGATTAATTTTTTGTTTTCGCAGTGTCGCTTCAACAGCTTATCAATGACTTGTATGGTAAGTATGTATGTGTGAGTGTTTGCCGATAAAGTATTCCAAAAATTAAAAAAAATAATATACTAACTACGTGTTGTTTCATAACATGTTCAATTAATTTCTAGAATGCAATTTTCAGTCTTGTTACGCCCACAGCACGAAACAATTAACCATAAAAAAACTAAAGAAATTGTGAAAAAAGAGTTAGGAACCATCAAACATGTAATACAAATGTAATTAATTTACTTTTTGTACGATGATATTGGGAATCCCACTAAAGCACTTCAGGTTTATACGGAGTGTACTTAAATGTTATATATATATAGTTTTCCATTGTAATTTCCATCGTAAGAAGATCATATGTTCAAAATAATAATCTTTAAATTCGTTTTATAAATTTTCAATTAGAGATTAGGTTTGTTGTAAGCCAATTAAATTAGTTTATGTATAAAGTTTGTATATAGTATACAGATATCGATAAAAAGTATAGGGAGATATATTCTATCGAGCCTTTTGACGGCATCGTCCGCCTATAACAACCATACCATCTTTACACTGTGGCGATGTCTCAAATAGGTTACGCTCTCCTATGGATTCCGGGTTTTTGGATTGCTGAGCTTTGCCTTGCTGTGTCATATCGGGCGACATATAACTATGAGTATTGAAAATTGATGATATGGTGTCATCGATAGAGCTATCAGTTGCTGGAGTCGGACGTAGAGTGATGCCACCTTGTTCTTCATTCGATTTTTGTTGTCCAGATTCTCCGAGTGCTTGGGGATTGGGTTGGATTCGTTGGGTATGGGGTTGTTGATTTTCAGTATTTGATGGAGTACCGAAACCTGGCTTAATAGGGTTGCCAGATGTCCGTTCGTTGTCTGCTGATGCATTCGGGCGAGGTTGAATGGGGCTGCCAGATTGTTGCACTACATCGGGTTGCTTCAGACCAGTTTGTCCTGAATTGCCAGTGTTGTCAGACGACTGGAAGTTGGTAGGGTTGCCAGACGTTGCTGGTGATTGTGGACGTGGCTGTAGGGTGCTATCCGGGTGCAATTGGGAATCTGGACCGTTGACTTGGGGGCGCTGTAGAAGGGAGGGACTAATGAATTGCGAGGGAGTGTTGCCAGATCCCTGGAACTTAGCCTCCGAAGCATCTTGAGGGTTTCCAAATATTTCTTGGCTGTTCGATTGTGGACGCGGTTGAAGGGAGGGATTAGGGAATTGTAAGCTACTGTTCGGTTGCTGTAATCCACCTGGATTCGTTGATATCTGTCCTGGTTGTGGTTGCGTGCCAGTGTTGCCAGATACCTCCGAGGCATCTTGAGGGTTTCCAAATATTTCTTGACCGTTCGATTGTGGACGCGGTTGAAGGGAAGGATTAGGGAATTGCCAGCCATTGTTTGGTTGTTGGAATCCCGTAGGACTCGTTGGGATCTGTCCTGGTTGTGGTGGCTGGTTAGCTTTGCCTGATGGATTTTGAGGATTTCCTGTTCTTATTCCGTTACCCGATTCTTGAAATCCGCCGGCTGAATCGCTTGCACCTGCCCATGGATTTGGTTGGAGAGTCCTATCAGATGATGGAAATTTAAATTGCGTATTGTGGGGATTGTGCGGGTTATGAGGATTGTGGGATGGCACTGCCGGCTGGAACGGTGGCTCTTGTCGTGACTGAAAGAATCCTGGGTTAACCCAGGGTCCTTGTCTCTGTCCTTGGCCGTATGCATATGGAGGCTGTCCCCAAGAACGCTCGCCAGGTCTCTGATCTTGGTATACATTATGGTGCTGTCTTTCAAATCCTCCATCCTGCTGTACACCAAACCCTGATCCTGGCAGCTGCCCCCTAAATCCTTCACCTCCACCTGCACCTTCTCTATTACCCCAGTAAGGCTGACCATATTGTGGTTCCTGATAGGCTTCTGGCTGATAAGGATCGTTTATCTTGTGAGGATGCTGCTTGTGCTGATGATGCCTGTTGAGCAAGAGATTGGTAAGAGATTCCTTAGATCCATTCGTGTTTTTACTCACCACTGCTGTTGCGTTGAATCACCATATCCATAGAATTCATGATGACCGTGGGCTAGTATTGGTTGCGTATATAGCAGGGCTATCAGCAGTACCCCCAGTGATAAGAGCGCAGGCGATGCGATCATCTTTCCGTCTCAACTATTCCCGATGCTCCTCTGCTGTCGGCTTATGTGCGACTGAAAGTCCCATTCAGATTCGGTTGGGCTTGACGGGCAGCTTGATGGGGCTATCTCTTATACATTATTACGAACGCAAAACTGATTTATTTCAAAAGTCAGCAACAAAATAATATTTTAATGAAAAATAAAACAATTAAAAAAGCTACAGTGGAGAGTGCTCTTATAATCTCTGAGATCTAGGTTATCATACCTACATGTCGACACATATCGACTCTGCTATTGATGTTGACCAAGAACATATATATATATATTGTGGACCAGAGTTGCCTGGCTGTAACATATACTACACAATACACAAACATATGAATAAAATATAATTTATTTATTAAAGTTTTTCTTATTCTTATTCATTAGTTTTATAAATATTATACAATTTATTTAGTATTTTTGCATATTACGTTTCTCGCAGTGCTTCCAAACGTCGAGTATGTTTGACTCTAGCAATGTTTACTTGATTATACGTGTTGATAAAACAGTTTTTCACTCTGGGAAGATGCACAATAAATAATTATATTTTTCGAGTACATTTACACGCAAGCTTTTTATTCTGAGTTTGTTCATTAGTAAATTGCGCATGACTTTTCCATGGCTTATTCCCAAAAGGTTTTCTGGGAATAGATCAACTATTCAGTACTTCAAACTTTTGTAGATTACATAAAGTTTAGCAAAGTGTTTGTAATACAAATGAATCATACTAGCAAAAGTACTTTATTGTTAGACTATATGTACTACATATGTCGGGTTCGTATTGAGTGAAGTCATAGTGCAACAGTTGGTATTAATACTTTAAAAACTATTAATAAGATTTTATAATATTATATTAAAATCAAGCATCTCTGCGGCAATGTCCCGCTCGCAATTGAAAACCTGGTTGACACATAGGCAGGGTTTCCAACAAGATGCGATTATCTACTGCTACAGGCTCAATCGTTGTAGAGTTCGAATCGTCTTCCTCTATGGATGAGTCCGTTGTTGTCTCCAGATAAAACTCTGTGGTGCTTGTCGTAATATTCACAGATTGCGTAGAGTTTGGATTAACAATATTTTGAGTAGAGTTCTTTATATATTTTTGTTTATCACTTGGAAAGATAATGCGATCATCTGGCTTATTCCCGCACAAACGCAACTCCATTCCAAAGATGTTCCACACAAAGATTCCTATGAAAAGGGTTTGAACTACTCCTATGCGCATTGTTAAAACGATTCAACGATTTTTATTTATCCAACTCTTTATTTGTTTATCAAGAACGCGTTTGACTGCTTTGCCGGAGCTTTTGAGACTGACAGACAGCTGCTCTCAGATCCACAGATTATCGCCAGACAGACAAAATAAATGGATAGTTACCTGAGAGACAGCGAGAGAAGTAAACAGACCGGCGGGAGAGATGAGAATTAATTGTTAAAACCTTGTTAAGTTGAATAAATAAAGAGTGCAATAATCGAACGTTCTTGACCCTAAAATACCCTACAAACAAAATATTATCAAAGCGCGTTAAACAAAGCTAAAGACTTAGATAAATACCAACTGTTTCAAAACTGTTTACATTCAGATCGGGTGGCTACTTTAAGAATAGATAATATACATTATGGTGAGTCATGCGTGAGTCATCTATATTACGGGAGACATCTACGAGTAACATACCTCATAATCTTCTTGAGCTTATTATAAAAGTAAATGATCAAAATGTAAGGTGTCTTCCCCTCTGGTAATAGAGTTCTTTGCATTCACACAGACATTCCGGTCTTAAAAGATATATCGAAATGGCAGGTAATGTTTCATTTAAAGAAAGTATACCCCAAATATTTAATGTGTAAAGGGTATATAAACAAACATACACAACGTCTCCCGAGTAGACGCTCTCCAGCTACTTGACCAGCTGGAAACTGGAAACTCAGCCAGAGCTTTTTGTGATTACCGTTGCTTATAATATCTGCCGATGGTCTTATACCCTCATATTTATTAAATGAGTCTTCGGTGATCAAAAGATCTTCATATGAGATATAAATAACGAACATATAGTCTCGGATATCATTAAACAAGTAAACAAGTGAGTAAAGAAACAAACAAACCTGCTCAATCATAAAATACCCTACCGATGAATAAATACATTATTGCATGGTATTCGCTTTCGGATACAAATTAAAAAATAAAAACAAATCGTTTTCTTTGCTTTGTCAGTTTATTTGAAACTGTTTTCTTAGGTTTCCCTTCGACAATGATTGCCTATCAGCTTGAATCCCTCCCCGCAAATTGGCAGTGAATCCAGCATGAAACGTGGATCGATTTTCATGGTATTTAGATTCACCTTCATTTCGGGAAGTGTATTCGTTTTGTTACTGAGTCTTCCAAACCATTTCTGAAGAGTTTGTTGCGACGACAACTTCGTTGTTTTTGGACCAATCGTCGCATATCTTTCTTTGGTAACCGAATTCACAAGAAGATCATCTGCAAGATGACGCGCTGCGATCAGTTGCATAAAATGCAATAAAAGCAACATGGCCAAGAGTAAATTGAGTGTTAATTTTAAATGCAAAGCTTTCATCTCGTTTAAACACGTTTACTCTACCCGAAAAATCAGCTTGGACTATTTAATAATTATCTCCATACTGCAACAGAGATGGAAAGAGAGAAAAAGAGTACATCGAACAAATATGAACAATGATACCTAGAACCATATACCCTTGCTATCTATGATATATGTATATAAGTGAAAATATTTATATAAATCATCAGTACGTTTCAAGCTTCAGCTCAAAACTAATGTACCCTGTGTAAGGGAACGCAAATTCAGATGGGGAAAAACTTGTTTTCTTACTTGTAAACTGTGTTCATTATGAGAGTGCCCAAGTAGATAGTGGAGAACTAAAATGCATCCGCAATATTGCATACGACGATATAAGTACTTGAGGTAATTATGTCAGCTTTCACGAACTATTACGACGCACTTAGCTAATAATGAATGTATTCACGTAAAGAATCGAATACTGATTCCAAACCTTATGAAATATGTACTTTGGAAAGCCGGACACGGCTAGTACTACACATTCCCTTTATAGGATGCGAAATGTTGGTAAGAACAATGTATCCACTGCAACTAATGACAGCATATTTTCTCTCTTCCCGTCAATTCTTAATCTCGCCTCAACGGTCTGTTTTAAAGGCCCTAATGAAGTAACCTGAGACACATCTAATAAATGTCAACCACATAAATAGACTAATAATTTTGATAACTCTATTGCCTGTCCACCCATTACCCACATTCTCACCATCCAGCTACCCTCGATGAATAGAACCCTCGAAATTATTTCGAGCCACTGGCAAGCACAGTCGCCTGTTGTATACCCTGCGTTATAGATATAATATTAGAATCGCTTTATTTAATTTCAAAATGTTTCACATTTCGTACCTTAAGCTTGAATATATTATATTAGAGAATATAAGAGCTAGGCCCATTAAATTTGGCAACAATATGTCCAATAATTCCATATAGATCAATCTTCTTTTAGAAGCTGCTGCAAATAATCGCATAACAAGTTTAATTTTATGATTAAAAAATTCATTTTTGGTCAGTATAGTATTTATTAACAACCAAATGATTTTTGCAAATTCAAACAGGAACGGATCATAAACAGATCACATTACGAAACTTAAACTTTTTTACGACAACGATTCTCTTGTACAACTTGTGGGAAATCCTCATGATAATTGCATACAAGATTCGTATGCAGAATAGCCGCTCTTCCTACGATAAAAAGTGCAAATAGTATAGGCAAAAGTAACATTTTGACTATTTGTTACAATTATGATAATTTATAGATTGATTTAGAAATTGAAAAACATGATTAGTTCCACAATTGCTGAATTCTCCTCAGCCCAGTAAAATATGAATACACTTTGAAAAGCGTGTCATCATAAATGGTGCATGCAAAATTAAAGTCGACGTTGTACACGGTCTTTCAAGAAATAAACTTTCTAAGGCCATTGTGAACTGGGTACAGGGTATACAAGAGAAATATGTAAAGCGAATCTTAAAAATTTAAATTTAAATGACATGAATTTCGGGGAGTCCTTTTGCATGCTGGGGAGTGTAGCAACCCTTGGCTAAGTGCTGCGAAAACTTTTTCGCCATACTCAATGTTCCAATACAGGGATGTGTACTACTTACGACAGTATATAAAAATACATTAAAGTAATGTGTGTTCCCTACTCTGCCAGCTGATGCATCCATTCAGTGTACCGTTTTCAGGGTTTCCGGGGCACACGTCGACGTAAAGTCATTTATTTATGACAGCCTCCAAGAAGAAAGAACATGCAGAATATTTACAAAATATGCTGAGGAGTGCGAAAAAATGAAACCCAAAAGTCAATAAAAAGAATATTAAATATTACATTTAGAAAACAAAGCAGTACGATACCCTTCTCCCGATACCCTTAACCCTTCAAACACTAAAATAACTTAATTTGGGCCATGGGCCTTGAAGGAATTTGAAACATCTGCGACCCCATAAACTATATGTACATATTCTTCATCAGCCTGCACAGCTGAGTCAGTCTGTCCCTCTCTTCTTCAATCTGTCTCTATTAATTTCTAGATTTTAGAGACAACAAGTTGGAATACAAAAGACACCAGAAACACGACTACGAACCCAGTAAAAGGTGTACGATACCAGCAATGCGAACAATGGAAGCGTCTCTTAATCAACATCGTGGCAAGGTAATCAGTAAATATTTTCAATTTTCCTGTTGCGGCTTTTCACAACTTTTCTTTCATTCGCATTCGATTGGACAGTCCTTATGACAGCATTGTCCTGGTTGAAGATGATTTAAATTGGGGTATATTCATTTTTTATTCCCCCAATAATACGCCGAATTGTTGCCGGATTGTCTAAAGAGTATTTGACAGTCTACTGCACTCTGCGTTCGAATTGGAGTTAAGATTCATATTGTAGCCAGATGAATTTATCTATGATTCAACCTTGAACAATGAAGTGCCCCACATCTCTCAAGTGCGCTCTATGCCGTAAAAGGCGCCTACCTAAAAATGGCACAATTATAAATCGCTTGAAAAGAAATCAGTGGAGCCAGCAAAGTCTCAGTCGAATCTCTGCAGTTGAAAAGACAATTTGGTATTATCTGTGCAACTAAAGCTTATTGTTTTGAAATGTTACTACGTGATGTCCTGTTATTGATCTTATTGTTGGCATTGTGTCACTGTAATTTAGCCTATGATAGTGTTATTATTGAAGCCGCAAAAGCAAATCGAAATTTTGCCTCTCAAAATGTCAACCTCCTCGTACAAAAGCCGCACAAATTGGAACCCAACGACATTGTTCTAGTGCGACCCTACAACATACTGGAAGTCAGTTGCCCCATTGGATATGTCCTGGCCAACAAGCATTGTCACAGACGCGTACGGATAGCTTCTACGGCTCAATAGGAAATAAAATTCTGATCCAATTAAATTCCTTTGCCTTTGGTTTTCTTAATTAACCCATGGATTGTGGGTTAAGCAATCAAATGTGTCAAGAAACGTTGATCAAGCCGAAAGTCCTAGCTAGGACTTTTTGAGGGATCAAGGCGAACAATTAAATGTCTGTGCCTTTGGGTTTCTTTAATTAACCCATGGGTTAAGCAATCAGATGTGGCAAGAAACGTTGATCAGGCAAAAAGTCCTAGCTAGGACTTTTTTGAGGGATCAAGCCGAAAGTCCTAGCTAGGACTTTTTTGAGGGATCAAGGCGAAAGTCCTAGATAGGACTTTTTTGAGAGATCAAGCCGAAAGTCCTAGCTAGGATTTTTTTGAGAGATCAAGCCGAAAGTCCTAGCTAGGACTTTTTTGAGGGATCAAGCCGAAAGTCCTAGCTAGGACTTTTTTGAGAGATCAAGCCGAATTGAGCAGGCAGCAGGTCATTTATCAGTGAATAAGCTATGCTAACAAGAGAAGACGGGTTGCAGTATTTATTGGATTGATAGATACATTTACATGTTCAGGCCCAGTGGGTTATCCAGCCAGGGATAAACTACAGGGCACTTGTCGCAGACGGTCATGTAGCGTGTGTCTCCGGTCGAGAGCTTTTCGACATTGCAGGTGACAGGCTGGCAGCTGGTATTGCGCATGGGTTCGCAGCTTGAGAAGGGTTGTCCCAGCACTGGTTTCCTTACATACTCCAACATACGCGTGATACCAGTCATGTAGACATCCGGATACGTGCTCAGATGATGCATGAATCTGTTTGGAATCGATGTCAAAGAAATGGGCAAGAGCGGAGAGCGGAGACTTACTCACTTTTTGAAGGCAGCAAAATTGTTACGTCCTCGCGAGAACCAAGCAGCGTGCAGGAACATACCGAACGGAGCTCGGTTACCCTCGTAGTGGCGATTGAAGTTCTCCAGCATCCATTCGAATAGCTCGTCTATATTGTCCTCGGGTGGATAGGCACAGGCATCGATCATGGAACAGCTGTACCCCTCAGTGTCAGTCCATGTAACCATGGGGTGCACCCAAACGCCGGGCAATGCGGCATCGGGGCAGGAACCGATCTGACAGTCCTGCACAGACTGATAATCCAAGGTATATGGCCACATGGCTGGATCAGTAAACTGTTGCGTTGGCCACGAGCTGTCGTAAAGCAGACCCAGATTTTTGGCAGCCACGAAGGTATTGTTGCCCGAGATCTGTAGAAAAGGTAAACGCATACCCCGTACACTCTTCGGATCAACCTTGGCGAACCTCTCAAGCATTTGCAACTGATCCCCGAACTCGCGTTCAATTGTCTTCACATCTGCCTCACGCCAGTAGTCGGTACCATCGCCATGGGTCACCGAGTGCAGGGCAATCTCGTGTCCTGCATGATAGAGTGCATTCACTCGCACATAGTCCGTGTACTCGTGTGAGAGAAAGAAGGTGCCGCTAGCGGGGCAGCCATCGGGATTGGTTAGACCCCCAAAAAGTAGCTCGTACTGGGCATAGTTCACCGCATTGACGGCATCATCGAAGGTAACGGTAACAAACTGGAAGAAGCAAGAAGCAGAGAAAGGAATACTTTGATCTCTTATAAGACAAGGTTTCTTGAGCTTTACCTGTGGTATCTCCTGCACCTTCCCCTTGAACTTCGGACGTGGCAGCGTCGCATCCGAGCAGCGACAATCGGGTAACTTGCACTTGGAGGCCGTACATCGTTTGGCTTTCTCAAGCACCTCCAGTTGGGGCGCTACGGTAGTTTTATTCTTGACCTTTGACTTGTTCTTAGTCTTCTCCGCCTGCTTCTGGGCATCACAGATCACAGCTGTGGCCACGATCAGGCTAAGCATCAATAGAATCGCGTATTTCATGGAACCTGCTTGGGTATTCTTCTACACAGCATTTGGCCTGCTCCCTGCCCTTTTATAACATGGGATGCAAGAACTGATATGTTATCAAGATGCCATGTCAAATACGTTTCGCTTGTTCAACATCTTCGGAAGGGGTGTGTCTACGTATCATAATAATTGTGGCAATGTTCTACATAACTAATAATTATTGGGGGGCAGAACAGGGTAAATATTATTTTAGTGGAATATATTATATTAGAAAATCCAACAAATGTCCTATAATTCCATATAGATCAAGCTTCTTTTAGAAGCTGCTGCCAATAATCGCATAACAAGCTTAATTGTATGATTTAAAAATTCATTTTTGGTCAGTATAGTATTTATTAACAACCAAATGATTATGGCAAATTTAGTCAGGAATGGATCAGAAACAGAGTAGTAATTTAACATATAACTCTAGTGGGCAGAGAGATTTGGCCTGCAGCCTGAAAGTATGCAATACAAATAGGATAATCATTATATTGGTTAAGAAATAATTTAATTAGTGGGTTAAGAAATAATTTAATTAGTGGGTATACAACAGTCGAGCATACCGTCTACCTGTTCGACTACTTCAAAATTTCCTGAACACGAATCAGACAATGCGTAAAGTGCTTTAGAAGAAACTTTCAATTATATCCGCCAATGCAGTCGATGATGGTCTTGCAAAAACTTACCTCATTAGCATAGCCCAGGGAAAGTCAAGAGGGTAACAGCTAAGATTTGCTTGAGTGGAAAACTTTTGTGCTCAGGGAAAAACGGTGTGCCAGGCGCTACGCAAACCTGACCAAAATTATGACAGGCCCAACGAGTGAATGAATGAATGAATGCACTTGAAAACCTAAACAAGTGCTTCAAACTTTCTGTGGCACGACAGGAAGCTCTTAAAACAAAGCACCAGAAATATGCTCAAGTGTTCAGTTCCAGCCTTCTGCTTTACCTCTCTCTCTCTCTCTCCATCCACCTATCCCCCCAATCCCATAGTGTGGCGGCCAATCAGATTATCAAAACGGAATAGACAGAAAGTCAATGGACATTGGAGATGGAAAATGGAAAGTGAGAAAATTTGTATGATCGGAAAATCGGAAAATGCGACTTTAATTAACTTGCAAATGTCGTGAAAAGCCGCTGGCGAATGCGGCCAATAAAATGCTGCAACAATGCGCATTTCTTGGGTACACAGGGTACTCTGGGTACACGCCTACAATCCATCTCAGTCACGTAGCAGGGCGTTGCCGGCAGTGGTAGGTGCTCTCCCCCTCCCCCTCCCCCTCTCTCCATTCCAACCCCCAACCCAGTTCCCCAGGGTCCTAGCCAGCTGGCCAACCAACGGCAGCCCGAACGAGCCCAACGAGCACGAGAAACTGTCGGTCGGGTCGGCTTTGTTAGCCAGTTTTTCGGTTGGTTGTAACCCTGTCGATAGGGGAAATGAACGAACGAACCCCAACATGTTTGAGTGAGTTCGAACACGTGACGTATGCGCAATGTGACCCAACTACTCGCATTCATATGAATAATGGAGATTGAGGACACAGCCCAAGCGATTCGAAATGGAATTCAATTCGGGGTATTGAGTTTTGATTGACAGCCGGCTGAAGGCTGAAGATGAAGATGAATCCTCCATTGCATGTGATGTGTTCCCTGATGTTCTCTCTCTCAGTTCTCTCTGCCCATCTCGCTCCTTGTCTCTCATTAGTTCTGGCGCATCAGTGCGTAAATACAAAGTGAAATTTGCGATTTGACTGGGGGGCGGGTGAGAGAGGGGGGCGGGAGTGTCTTCAATATGCAAATTATGCGCTAATAAAAATATAACTTATATACACATGTCTGAGCATAACCCACGTATGACTCAACTTACGCACGTCTGCACTACGAGAGTTGGAAGCGGGTGCGACCTCTGTATTTGCATAGAGAGTGAAAAGAAACGAAACGAAAAGGGGAAGATAGAAGAGAGAAGAGAGTAGAACTGGCATATCTACGCTAATTGGATTATCCACATTATACACATGCCTGGGGTGGATTCATTTCGGTCAGCTGGCTCTAAAAAACGAAGAATCGTGTGAGTAACTGTATAATAACCCTAAAAACATATAGATACATTCTTCTGCTTTGCTTCATATTTCAAATCATATTTTTGGTTAAATACAAAACCCTAAAATCCATATAAATCCCAAGTCAAACTGTATTTTAACAATTTTCAAGACAACAACAATATGTCACTGAGGGAGGAGGCGCAACCGCAGCAGGTTGTCAACGACATGGAGAAGGAGGCGGAGGAGGAGGCAAAGAAGCTGGCCGAGTTCAATAGGAATCTGCAAAGCAATGAGATACTCACACTGCACTATCTGGGATTACCCTATGTGGTGCTCTCCCGCCATCCCCTGCTACGCCTCAAGCTGCCACTGAGCACAGCCAACTATCAGGACGATGGATCCTGGGGCATTGCATTCCAATTGATCATCACCTGCCCGCCCAGCTATCCCCGCAAGTTACCCCATGTCGAGCTTATCGAGAAACGCAATGTGAGTGCAGAGCTCGAGCGGAGTCTCCTCCATGAGATCCGTATAACATTGGAACAGCATCTGGGACTCTATGCCATCGTTGCGGTTGTCTCACAATTGCAGATGCTTCTAAACAATTATCAGAGGCAAATGCCTGATCCTCCCCATTAAAGCCGAAACTCGAAAGTCGCAAATGTTACTCCTTGCAGGCGGAGGAGGTAGGGAGGCAGGGAGGGTGTCCTGGGTTCTAAATGTTGAGTGTCTTTCTGTGTTCATCCCGTGGCCAGTTGCCAGTTGCCAATTGCCAGTTGTCAGTCGTCAAAGTTATTGGAGTCGTGCGAGCCATAGGTTGTCTGGACTCGCTGCGTACGTGCACAAACATGTTTGCCGTGGCAACGTAACTCACGCAGAATACGTGACTTCTGGCAGTACTTGGCCAAAAGGTTACCACGTGCCACGAGGACAGCTCATTAATTGGAGAACCAAACACTTGCCTGTCCCTCACTCAGTCTTCTCCATGCTCCATGCTCCATCTCCAGCATCTCTACCAACTGCATTTATTTACCTGTTATGCGCATGCCAGAGCAGTCGCCACAATTCTCCCTCTCTCCCTCTCTCTCTCTTCCTCTCTATAGCTTTGGCTTTAGCTTCACTTTTATCACACATCGGTTATCTAAGGACACAGAGTCGCACCCATTCTGGCTCTGCTTCGCTTCCTTCCGACCAAATTGCCAGTCAAAAAAGTGTCAAAGATGTTCGCCGCCTTCAACCAGGAAGCGTTTCCTTTAGAGCGTTAACCCGTCCCCCGTCCCCCCCTTCCTCCCCTATCCTCCACTCTGTGCCGTCTCTACGGATGTCTCTGGGTAATTTAGATAGCTGCGCTGCAGTTGTTGCTTACAACTTGCATAATGTCACTTTCGAAGTCTTTTAAGGGCCAAATTGCACAATAATCTGAACGACACATGCCATGGACGTGTGTGCTGAGCTTAAAGTTAAAGAAAGAGAGAGAAATAGAGAGAGAGAGAGAGAGGGAAGTATACTTTGCATCGCAGTTAAACAGAGAACCGAAAGAGGCTTACTCTATGGGAGCAATCAAATTGGGTAGACACATCGAGGAGGTTACTTAGAAAAAAATAGGTTTAGTTGGAGTACCCCCATAGAAGGTATGTACTTTATTTAAGTAGATACCTTAACCTATCCATAGATAAGTATTTTCAATTCAAAACAGCCTATATAATGATTAAGACCCTAAGATCTCCCTGTAGCAAAGTATAGAGTGATGTAAGTGTATTTCCTTAAAGATTCCGCGCTATATAGACTACATACCCCTGGATTCCTTTGCTGCTTCCTTTGATATTCCTCGAAGTAGCCGCAAACATCGCGCGATATTCCTTTTTTGGCATTTAATCTTTAAGGCACACAGTCGCCTCGTAGGATTTATGTGTAATGAAAAACTGTCAGAGGGATAAACGCAGAGCGAGACTTATAGTACGATGCAGCAGGTGGATATTGCGAAATTGAAAAGCGCTCGAGAAGCTCCACGGCGACATTAAGATGGCAAATTTGTGTGGACATTTGGGACATTTACGGTCGTCAGACAGACAGACAGACAGACAAGCAGCACGCTGCATCAGACCAGACCAGACCAGACCAGACCGGAGACAGGCCATAAAAACTGTGACGCTTGTGTGATAAGCGCATAAATCAGCAAAGACCCAAATACCCCTTACTTCTACAATCCTCCCAGGCTGACTCGGGCCTCCCTGGCAACCCTGTGCGTTACTTGACTTCCAGTTTCAGTTTTAAATTCCATGCACAGGGAACTGTCTCAGTTGGGAACTCTTAAGTTCGACTTCTTATCAATAATTATTTGTACTTGATTCCACACTGGAACTGCCCCCTGCCTCCTGCCACCTGCCTCCTCCCTGCTCTTCCTGGACATCTACATCATCTAGTTGATGTATTCTTGGGTTTGACTTATTTACTCTTGGATTATATCGACTTGCTTTGCCTGCATGAACATGTGTGAGTCACTATGGGCAATATATATTTTATATAGTCCAAAAAGATGGTCAAAGATCGTAGAGTACCCGGGAGTAGTATATATATATAGTAGACTCAGCTCATTGCTTATGCCTGAGCACGAAAGCGATTCAAATTATAATTTATGTTGTCGTTTTTGTGTGTTCACTTTACGAGACCCCTGACCCCTGACCCCTGACAACCCCGTCAACTGTGGCTCAATCCCATACTATCCCCACACTATGACGTTCGAGCCATATCCGTTAATTTGCTGCCAATGTCACGCTTTTATGCGATGTCAACTATTTAATTTGTGGCTTTCGCTTTGGAGCCGTAAAAACTGCGCTATTTCCCCAGCCCCATCCCGTCCAGTCTTATTGCATACTTTGCGGGATCTTGTGCCCATCTCCCGCTTCATTGTGTATTAATAATCCGGGTTGGCTCATATACCGAATGGGGTCCAGCGTAATAATATTATTTTTACACTTCCTTGTGCCGCACAGACTTCCTCGCATGGCAGTCGTAAATGGGTCTAATTGGTCATTTTATGTGCCTGAAGGCGTGTGGGTTGATTGAAGGAATTACAGTGGGGTCGAAACGTAAAGAGGGAACTATGTTTATGCCCTTTAGTTACTAAACTCGAAGGAACTCTATCCCATTTCCTTTTTGGAATCATATGTCTTTGCATCAGTATCAACAGGTGACTTGATATAACTGACTGTCTGTCTGTCTTACGGTCTGTCTGTCTGCCAGTCTGTCTGTCTGTCTGTCTGTCTGTCTGTCAATCTGTCTGTCTGTCCTACAGTCCGTCGTTAATCTGCATAACTCCCTAGATCTCAGAGACCTTAAGAGTTAAAGTCAGCAAATTTTGTGACAATGCTCGCCTGTATCGCATTTATTAAAAATTTCTTTCAGAATTTTGCCACGCCCCCTTATGTAGTTAAAATCAAATAGCAAGCGTACCGTTAAGGCTAGAACGTGCATTTTTGGTATGCGTAATAACTATAATTTTCCCAATTATATATGCAAATTTGGCTACAATCTAGGAATAAAAACCGCAGTTATTTATACAATGATAATCGAAGAACCTTTTCAGCCAAAACTTAAGTATAGCCAACGCTGCTGGTCTCTTTTCTTGTTATGTTGGAAGGAGAGTGACCTGACAATAGAATGTTGAAGGTACACCACGCTCTACCTCCATTTGAGGCATATCGACAAGCCAAGGGACAAGTCGTAGGCCAGACACGAAGGACATCCTCGTCGTCGTCTCTCGTTCTTGCTAGATTCTATTTAAATCGCCTGTCATTGCTGCCTGGCGTCGTTATTGTCTGTCCGACGGGAGGGTGCTCGCGACAGGAGTTTCTTTAGACTTTGGAAGAGAAACCATTATTATTCAACAACGTGCATTATATTATCCTTTCGCTGACTTTGCAGCCTGGCATTTGTATGCAGGGTGGGCGTGAAATGCATTTGGGGATTCCGATGAAGATTGCGAGCTAGATTGGGCTTGCGACGAGCCTTTGAGCTGTCGTCGCTGCAATTTGTATTGCCGCCAGTCGCCCAGTCACCCCTCATCCCATCCTCCATCCTTCCTATCCACCTCGTGCCTCTCTTTGTCAGCCGACCTTCGCCTTCGCTGTTGGCTTTCGTCGCTCGTAACTTGGTTTTTATTGGTTTTCTCGGTTTAAATTTCAATTTGGTGCTGGCTCGTAAGCCAGATTTATGTACAAGTCGGTCGTTGGCCACCTTATGGCATACATACATACGGTATGGTATGGTCTGGTCTGGTATGGTATGCCAGGTGCGCCGCCAACAAGGCGATTTATACGCGTCACAGCTTGTGCTCTTCTTCCGAGAGTTGGCCTGTCCTGCCACTGTCCCCATTTCTTTCTACCGGTTCCAATTGCAATCTGGGTTGGAGTACTCAAACTCTAGAAGAGCACATCTATCAATGCATTAGACACGCGATTTACTTGTCCTATCCAAACTTTCCTTGCCTTGTGAGGCGACAGGCGACATTCCTAATGTCTTTTTCACATATGTAGGTAAGTTGACTTATTATTTTCTCTTTCTGTCTTTGTTAATCGTTTTTGCTTCCTGTTGTCCTTCGTTTCTCTATTTTTTTCCATATCTTGAAAGTTTCAGAGGTCTATCTTGCTAGAATATTAAGATTAGGAACTTCTTCGTTTCTCTATTTTTTTCCATATCTTGAAAGTTTCAGAGGTCTATCTTGCTAGAATATTAAGATTAGGAACTTGATCCCTTTTCTATTCCAAATATGCAAATATACCCTAAATATCTCTCACATTAGTAGATGATAGTACATATTCTTTATCTAAAGTATATCTATAAAAAATCATATTCCATAAAAAAACCAACCATACCAACTTCAGCTGTGCTTCTACAAACCTGTGCTATAAGTGTGATATCGTGTTAGTTTTTCAGTACTTTATTGCCGATGGCGCTTCACTGTAGCTTTCTTTACTTGTGTGTGTGTGTGAGAGAGTGTGTGTGCGTGTGTGTGGGTACGTGAGTGTGTCAGACGTGAGACTGCTGCTTGCCTTCCAAATATTTTTCCCATTTGCACCCAACAATCCGACAACGAGCAGTGAGAAACAGCTTAGCCTCCGCCTCTGTCTCCTGTCTCTCTGTCTCTCTGCCTCTCTGTCTCCCTGTCTGCCTGTCTGCCTGTCTCCCCGTCTCCTGTTTCCCTGTGTGTGCTTTTTCCTTTCAGAACGTATGTAATTCGATCTATTATCACTTGTCATTGTCCCGAAATTCGCACATTCGTATAGGCATTGTTGTTGCTCTTCTTGCACTCTAGCATGGGGTAACTATGGATGTATGTATGAGCACAGCAGGAGGCCTAACCAAGCACATAAACTATATGTATTCTAGATCAAACAAATTAGAGTTTTGTATGCGAAAGTATAGATATTTCAGTTGTATTGTATGCCATGGGAACTCTTTAAAATTCGACTATATTCTCTAGTCCTCAGGCACTTGAAAAAAGTAAATTTAACAAAAAAATGTATGCCAGCTCTACAAGGGTATAAAACCATTTTGCTTTATTGAGTAGCATTGCACAGTGGGCTCCTTCCATAATCACAGGCAGTCACTAAAGCACACATCCGGTATTTTGTTGTATTTGCCCCACTGTGCTAAGCATTTGAAAGCGCCTACATTGTTTCACGTGCCATTTCGCAGCAGCAATTGGAACTTTTTCAAGCACAAAATACCCAAGGATGGAGAACACACACTCGAAACCGGAGATAGAGAGAGAGCTCTCTGAGATCTCTGGGTAGAGACAATGCGTGTCTAAGTGCGGAATTTATATGCAACGTAATACAATTTGTGCCCATCACGCCTTCTTTGCCTGCTTTCCCTTCCTCCCATAAGCGATGAGCATGTGTCGCCCCAGATCCAATGAAGTACACACACACAGTTGACCGACGATTTCTGGGATTGTGACAGGCTGAAGGAGGCTGGAGGAGAGCAGGAGGAGGAGGAGGTGGTGGCCCTGCCTTGTATTGAACAAAAATTAGCAACAGTTGCCTACGAAGATGTTATATCAAGCTAATGTAATGTAGCGTGAACTCTGATGGGTATGTGATGGGACTGTATGTGGGGGGGCTGTATAGGAGTGACAGCTGTGGTGGTTTCTGGAAAACAACGGGAGCACAACCCATACATATGTTACGTCTAGGCTCAGCGACGTGCAATAATTTGCGCAATTATTTGCCAAATTCCAACTTGGTTGGGTTTGGGGGATGTCACACGCCTTCCCCCTACGCCTTTGCCCTCTGAGTACGTGCATATGTGGGGGGAACCCACAAAAAGGAAAAAAACGCCCCCTCCCCCCTCTCTGCGCAAATCCATAGTCAGCTTTTAGGCGCAGCCCTGTGAATTGTGTGCGAATGCGACCGAAAATTGTCTCTGGCACAAATTATGCATTTCAACAGTTGAGAGAGGGAGAGAGGGAGAGAGAGAGAGAGAGCAGGAGTGTTGGCGAGTACGTGAGGGGCCTGCTAAAAGTGTTGGCAAATTGTAAAATATTCGCTTAGGCCCGGAGGCAACCTGCTCTGCCTGCCTGAGGGCTGGGGCTCTATTTAAAGTAGCACTTCGCATCTGTTACTCGCTTTGTCTCTGCGAGCAGCTCATAAAAACGTCAAATCATTTACATTTACGTCAGCTTAGCGACAACTACTTGACAGGCACTAATACACTTTAGCAGCAGAATACCCTTCCCCTTCCCCTCCCCCTCCCCTGGCACCCTATCACTTATCCGTCATATGTCGAGCTGAGCAGCGGAGACAACTTAATTGACATAATGCAATATAGCAAAAAAGACTCTTCGCCTGGGTTCCTAAAACAGCTTGCTGCATGCATAAAAATCATCTGGCAGTACCCAAAATCATCATCACAAAGACCTGCCCTATCTCCTTGGTCTCCCATCATCATCATCCTCGCCTCTGTAGTGTCTCTAAGTCTGCGCTGTATGCAAACATTGTCGCTGGCAGACGAGACGGTTTTGATGTCTTTTCCACACTTGCCGTCACACCTGTTTAACTTCATTAGCGCTCCGTCTTCCGTCTCGGATTGACCCCAGAAAGAGATTCTTTAATCTCTTATGCCCTTGCAGAGGGTATATTCATTTTGGCCAGAAGTTTGCAACGCACCTAAGGAGGCATATGCGACCCCATTAACTATATATATTCTAAATCAGCATGGATAGGGAAGTTCATATAGATATGTCCGTATGTCCGTCCATCCGTACAAAAAATATCAATATTATACAGATTTTCAGGCTTGTCTACAGGGTCTACACTTTGAGATCGACTTTTTTTTGGCTTCAATCACTCATAACTTTTCCAAAAATCATTTGTTTGCACTCGAAAATGACTTTTTAAACACGGTATTGTACCTGAAATAATTCTGCATTTTAATTTAATCGATTTGGGGAACTTCAAATTTTTCGACTTTTTCCATGCTAACCCCTTATAAAAATTTCGAAAATTTTTAAAAAAATTTTAGAGAAATTTTTTGCTTAAAATCGATTCGGATATTCAAAATTAACATAAAAATCCAAACAGCAGCTGATTCGGGAACAAAATATGTAAGATATGCATATTTAATCGAGTTTACAGGGTTGAAAATTACCATATTACAGATGTATGTAGTATTCGTATAAAAATCTTAAATGTAGCATTATATGAGAAATCCTTGCAAGGGTATATACTCTTCGGCGTACTGAAGGTAGTTTTGCTTTTGTCTGGTTTATGTTTGGAAGAGTTTCCTGAAGGTACATGTACATGAGCAGCTCACAAGGGCAGATCAAAAGATTATGCTTAATGATGATACTTCAAGAGATTTATTAGTTGTATCACATAACCAAGGTTCCTATAAAACTGACTCAATTATCCTGTTACAAAACATAGTTCTGTTCTTTAGAAAGGGAGAAACAAGAACATATGAGTATAACCGTTAGTTTCCTAATGGTTTTAATAAACTTGATTAACGTATGGTTACAGAACAATACCAGGCTGTTATATAGTATGTAGGTCATTGATTATAAGCGCACAGGCACACTAAGCAGATCCCACACATCAAGGGAATACAAAGTTTGTTTAACTTTCTACTTTCTTCCAACTAACCATCTGGGCAATATCTAAACCTCCTTCCCTACTGCCAAAAAATCGAGTGTGTGTGTGTGTTTTCTTTTTTTTTGGCAAGCTTCTTTGTCTGTTGACTTTTCTCTATGTTTGGGAAAAGCTTCATTAGCTGCTCTACGTGGACCCAGCATTCCGTGACAGTTCTCTTTGGCATCATTTTAAAGTCTGCTACACATAGATTTGAAATGGAATTTTGCAGGGAGGGTGCGGTATCTAGCTTCGGGGCAATACATACTACCCGACTCGTTCCCATGTGAGTGACTCAAAAAAGAAGAGCTTATACCCATCATTTTTTCAAATGGGGTATATTGGGAATAAAACAGGCATAAAAAAGCGTTAAGTTTCCACAAATTAAAAGATGTTTCTCGAAACGAGTTAGCTGTCTGTTTGAAGCTCCAGATCTCAGCTATTATAAATGGTAGAGATATGAAATTTGTCATAAAGATTCCTGTATACTTGCTCCAGAGTTTTTCAAACTTGGACAAAGGGTATTCTGCTGTCGGGTGCGAAAGACTTGTTACATTTTTGCATTTGCGTGCCTGTCTGAGTTGCACAAGGACGCAGAGCGAAGACGAAGGCGAAGCAATTGCAATTTATCATAAACATTTGTCAACTACAGAGAATTTATTTTACGCTCGGACAGTCAGAAAGAAATTGGGTAGGGACGAATGGGAAGGCGAATGCGAATGAAGGACAACGTGCTAACTAAACCAACACCTTAGCAGCAATCGTATAAATAATTCAGCTTTATTATATATAGTATTGCCTAAAATAAACAATCGTAGTCGGTACGCTATGAACTACAAGTAGTGCCAGATTAGCCAGATAGAAAACAATACACCCAGCACAAGATCCATGGGCAGGCTAAAGGTGTCACGCTGTGCTTGATCCTGTCGAGCTATCTCGATGATCCTGTGGCTGAGCTGTAGCCACTGCTTGACCACCGAGGATTCGCCTGCGACAAAAGAGTATTCCTCCCGCTTGCTCTTGTCCTTGTCGGACTGCTTGACCAACAGATTGATGATCTTGTTGGCATTCGATGTGGCCAGCTCGAGTGGACGCTGCAGCTCCACCGTCTCCCAGTTATAATGCTGGCGATAGGCCAATCTCCGCTTGCGCACCTCCGTGCACACCAGACAACGATCGAAGAGGAAGACCTTGGCACGGTATTTCCTGCGTGTGGGAAAGTGTTGTGCATCGAACTCGGTGGAGCGTCGAAAGTTACCCTGCTTCTGTAAATCGAACTGGGGGGAGAGAGAGAGATCTATGTAGAACTGGGCAATTGATTAACCAATCCCATCCCTTACATCGTTCAGCTCATCTATGCTGTGTATCTGCTCAGCCTGATTGACCACGTCGAGATGGCGTCGCATACGCGTCTCCAGCTTGCAGGCGGCACTCAGCACGGGTTTACAGCTAATGCCGCTTTTATAGAATTCCTGAAAGAGTATCGTTATAATATACCTTCATTTATCGTTATGTATCGATTTACTCACCGAAATGAATTGCTGCAATAGCAGAGGATATCTGGTCAGTCTTTGGATGGGCTGCACTAAGAAACTATCGATGCCCAGTTTGTCTTTAATTGTCGTTTGGTATATCTAGAAAGAGAAGAGATATCTGGTGTATTCAGTATATTATTATATTTATTATATTATTATCATGCTCACCTGCAGCCATTCGCGATGCTCTTGACGCAACTGCAGCGACGTCTTCTTTCCCATTGTGAAGCTTACATAGCAATAAAAATTGTCTTTCTGAAATTTGTAAACCCGAAAAAATAAATAAATAAAAGATAATATATAATAATAATAATAATAATTAAGTTAAAGTAATTGTGTGTAACGAAGCAGTAGACTTAAATTCTAAGTCAAACAAAAGCAAATAAACGATTTAAGTTATCAGTGGGCGTGGCATCCAATGTTTGACAAAAGGTTCTTCTGCGTATGCTATACAGAAACCTTTCTGCCAAGTTTGCTACCCTCACCTCTTATAACAGCTGAGATCTACGTGTTCAAACAGACAAACACATTTAAAGACAATTCAAGTTCATATTATATTAACCTACATATTCGACTTAAATTTAATTCAATTTGTGACACATCAAAAGTATATTTGAATGTAATGATTTCAAGACGATTAGACATGCAAATAGCCCTGCAGGTAGACTACAAGAATAACACTCGAACAGTTCGTGCCACATCCGAGTCTTTTGCCCCGGGCAAACCAACAACAACAACTGGAGATTAAGTCAACTTAGCCTTCTACCGCCTTTAACTTTGCCAACTAATCGTATAATTATTGAAGCATTTGATTATGGGTTTCGATAAGCTTGACCTTAGAGCAGGTAACCGAGGGATTGCCGGGATTGGAGGGAGGATAGGGAGACCAACTGAAAAGTCAACGGCAGATAATTGAATTACGTTCTTGAGAGCAGAGTGAGAGAGATAGAGAGAGAGAGAAGGGAATTATTTGTGCAGCTGGAACCGGTTTGAAAATTTTGCATTTCACCTTCAACGAAGACGGGAGCAACGCATGGAATACAAATTTTGCACTGCAACCCCTCCCCTTCCCTTACCCCGCCCCTGAGCTGCTTTGAGCCGCTTCCAATTGACTATGTGGAGAGTCTCGTGGTGTGCGACGTGGTGCCATTACGTGACTTAAATACCCAAAAATTATGATTTCGCTAGCAGACAAATTTTGCACACATAATTGTACACATACACACATATATATATATATATAGTAGATTCGATATAGGGGGCAGGGGATGGGACTGAGAAACTGAAACGGACTTCGTAAATAAAATTGGTAAAGCCCGGGCGCAAAAATGGAACCATGTGAATTTCTGAGTCGATGCCGAAGGCAAAACAAAACGAACAACATTTTTTTATGTTGGGTTGGTTTCGATTTGACTCTGCAGACTCTCAAAGAGCGAGATAGAAAGAGAGAGAGAGAACATGCATAAATCTGTACCGCATTATATACATATGTATTTTCGTTAGAAATCTAAGGATTTATGTGCTTATTTTTAGTTGTTTATAAAGTCATTCTTTTGAATCACCATAATGGCGATCATAGGACCTTACTCACCTCAAAATATGACGCAAACTCATCAAATAACCCTTTTAGATCGCGCTGGTTACGCAAAAATAAGGGCAAAATTTCTTTGTCGTGTAGCTCCAGAATTTCCGTAATGTTTCCCAACAAAAGCTGCTGACGCTGCTCACCACGCAAACTCTCTGGCAGATCATCCAGTTCCTGGAGTTTGCCATAATTTGTTAGACCCTTACGCAGATTATTAATGTAGTTCACTTCGGTCTGGATCAGCTCATCGATAATGAAACTGATCTTCTTCGAGGCATATACCTCCGTCTGATCGCAAGGGAAAAGGTTCTCCAGCGAAAGTGTGTCCTCATCTTCATGACTGTAATAGAACCATATATTATAATAAAAGTAAGAATAATATGGGGGGTGTACTTACTACTCATCACTCAGGGTATCAAAACTGATGGTATGTGTGAGAAAACCGTTCTGTGGACTGTGGGTCGGGGATGATACTGGGGAGGTGGCTGCAGTTGTTGGAGCAGTAGTTGTGTGGAGAGAGGAGAGGGAAATGCCACTGCAAGTAGAGAATAAAGTAATTTAAAAACGTTGCCCAACACTAACTATGACTATGAATTCGTAAATCCCCCAGATACTAGAAGATAACATCGTTCTTGTGTTATCCCACAAATTTCGTTCGATTTCGTTGATATTGCAAACTGAACAAAGATCATAATTGTTTACTTATCTCATACAATGTTCTCTACAAATGGAGTTTTAACAGCAAACTCGCAAATGAGCAAGTTATCCGGAAAAGTAAAGCCCAAAGCACAGCACCAAAAAAAAAAAAAAAGACTTAAAAATAAGTGTGTGTCAGAAAATCAACATTTGTTTAAGTAAATACATATGTACATATGTATGTTATACCTGTTATCACGTATATGCCGTATCGGGTGTACGATTACAAGTCGCATTCGCAAAGCGACCAAATCGCCAGCATGTCGTAGAAATATTCAGCAAATTTTTAGATCCATTCGCAAATGGTAAGGGTATATACATTTTACAAAGTATGAGTTCTCATCGATAGCATCTATAGTTCTAGTAGATCTTGCTATTAGAGACAGACAGACTCCGAGTCTGTGTGAACGTGTGAAAGTAAACAAAATTTGCATAAAGATTCCGGTACTTTGTTTTTTTGTAGTGTTGGGTAACGCTTTATTAATGGATATGCACGATAGGTATCTTAACGACAAGCATGCTCTATTGTATGTATATTTTCTACACTTATCTAAGCAATATTTCAAATAATGAACATCTGCGGAAAATCAAATAGAACTACTGCCCCCAAGGCATAGACTTCTCCACTTACCTATCACAATCCAAACTGCTCTGCTGTTTCTGTAATTTGCCATTGATAGCTGTGATAGAAGTCCGTTGGGGTGAGTTTTGTGCAGATTTACTGGCCTCCCTTATGACACATTCTTCCACCGGCAGCGAGTTAACCGTATCCGTACTCTTTGCCACCGGATTATCGGATAGTAGATGCAAATAGATATTTAGTAATTGCACCACGATAATGCCAAGAAATGTTATGGCAACTGGTATCACGTCAAACCAATTTATAGCGAACATCTTACACTGAGTACCAGATTTATTTTTTACGTATTTACGTGGGTTCGATCACTCATATAACGAATGGGATGGGGAACATTTTAGCACCGAACCGCTGCGTGGCAAGCATAAAATCAAACTGTTTGAAAAGCTTACGATAGTAATCGTATATGTGTGTCGTAGCGATCAGTTTTATAGCAAAAAGCTTACGCTCTCTCGCTGCTCTCTCTCTCTCTCTCTGTCTTTGGCTGAGCTTATGTTTGCTGTCAATCTTTCTCTCTCTATTTACGTTTGTTTCAGTGTAGCACGCGACCATTGTTTGTTTACTAAATATGAAACTGTAAAATAAATTAAACATCTGTTGCGATTTTTTTATTTCTCTTCGATTTGGCAATAATTCATTGGTATACACAGCACCTACACAGTTCCGATCTATATACATACATATATCATTCCAAGCGATTAACTAATTGTGCTTGATTACATTTTTAAGATTTATTAGGGCTGGTGCAAAAGATCGCAAGCAATCAATTATATGATATATTAACGCCTACTTATTCTTTTTACTATATTATACTAATGGCATTGATAGCAAAAACCCCACTCAGCCTCAGCGTTTTATAGATATTTATATATATAATATATGTACATCTGCATAACAATATATAATACTGAAATAATCTTTATTGTTTTTAGCGAATTTCTCAAATGTGCATATATATTTTATTGTCCCCAAACATTCAAATTCATACATAGGTACGTCATGAGTGCACTCTATAAATAGAAATTCTATTCAATTTGTTGTCTTTCGGGTGATTAATAATTGCTTCAATTATACAAAATCACTACGTGACAAAAGCAGAACTCAACTGTAAATTTTGCGATAAAATTGAGCCGATCGCCATAAACTATATTGTCTCTCAAAGTGTTCTACTGTATAGCACAAAAGCTCAAGCTCTGTTTATGGCGCTACTTAGCTCTCTCGATCGCACTCATCTCTCTCTCTCTCTCTCTCTCGCTTCAGCTAGCTTGCTGTCTCTGTTATGATATCTATGCATAGTTGCGTCAATTATTTTTTGTTTTATAAACAAAATATGAAATTGTAAACTATTTGAATATCTCTAGTTGAAATTGAAATTTTTATACTTTATAAGTGGATCAGCCCGACTAAGCAATAACTTTAAACATATTCAACTATTCTATTCTCGGCACACATTCCAAATTGTGCCGATGATCTCAAGAGATCACTGCTGTTGGACATTATAAATATTATGTTTTTGTTAGAGAAATTTTCGCAAATAATTGTGCACATTTTATTATACCCTGCAGACAATGAAATTCTGTTGGAAAAAGGGTATATTCACTTTGTACAAGGTAAATTGTGATATCATATCAATTACATCATGAAGGAGGTTTTAAATAAACTCTACGATAATATATGTACATATATTAATTTTCCTAAGTATCTTAACGTCATGTGAGCAAAAGCAAGGGGAATGCCAATTCCCATGACCGGGTAGCCCCCGGCCGAGAACCTATCACAGCCTTCTCTCTTCTCTCTGGCTTCACACTTGTCTCGTTCTCGCTAAAGCGGCAATTGTTTATTTTTATACATATACCAAATATATACATATAGTATAGTATAGTAAAGTACAGATACATATGCATTTTCAAAGTGATGTCATGATGCCAAACAAGTTATTCGTTTTGTTATTGTCTCTCTACTTGTCTGTCGCATTTAGAGGCAATTTAGGGGGACAAATGAACCGATCGACGCGTCTTCTCTTTGATTGTTTTGATGTCTGAGTGTAGTAAAAAATAAAATACTATGTAGATAACTTTGGATCTTGACTAAAGTTCGTGATTGAAATACTGCTAGATATGTAAATAATCACTCTTTATTATACAATTTGTTCTTGAGTGATCTGAATTCACAGTTAATTTGTGACAATGGGAATTATATGTATATATATAGAATCACTATAACTAATTTATATGAAAACATTTGGTACTTAGCAATAAATCTAAACTTTTTTTTTTTTTTAACCTATTCTGATAGATAATAAAGTTATCTCCCATATCTCTCCAATTTTTGATACATATAATGGAATGCTCAAAGTATTGCACAGGCCCATCCGGGCGTTAGTGTATAAGGTCTAGCGGAATGATTATTCCTCTTTGCTGGAAACAGAGGAAGAGGCCTCCCCCCCTCTCTACGTAGATGCATACCAAGTGGTACGATTGCTGACTGTATCCTCATCCGGTTTGGGCATTATCCAGATATTTCCAATGCCGCTGTCCGAGCTAAAACGATTCGAGTCTCGGTAGAGCGAAAAGCTTGGAGCCTTACGATGCAAATGATCGGTTTCCCGGCAATATCGTTCCTGCAGCTTTTGCCTCTCCTCATTGGCATAGTTGTTGATCATGTCCCGTATAAGATCTAGCCAGTGGGTTATCTGTGCCGGATCGGCAACAAAATCGCATTCCTGCTGCTTGCGACGTTCGTAGTAGAGTGTAAACGACTTCGTTTTGGCCGAAATACCAACATGTTCACATGGATAACGTCCATGGAAGACCAATTGTTTGCCCTTAACCTCCGTATAGATGATGCACTTGTCGAATATGAATACCTTGGCGCGATAACTCCGCTTTAGCTTGTAGTCCGTCACCTGGAACTCGCTCACCTTGCGGAACTTGCCCTGATAATACACATTGAACTACAGAAAAAAAGAAAACGATTAGATCTCCGGTATTCCAAGATAGTGTACGATAAACTCACCTCATTGCAATCCACAATATCATTGATGATCTCCGATTCGTTGGTTGTGGTCAGCAAAGTGCGCAATCTCTTCTCCAGGCGACAACAGGACTCAATCAGAGGCTTCATCACAATATCACGGTTCTTGAAGAAAGTCTAAAAAATTCACCGAAGAGTTAGCTATAATTTCCACAATCCCTATAAACCCTGACTTACAGTTATAAACTGCGTTAGCAGCAGGGGATAACGTGCCATGCGTTGTATGGGTTGTACAAGAAAACTGTTGATGCCGAGCTTATCATCGCGTTCCAGGCGGATGCTCTGTATAAGGAATAAGCATACTTATTAGTTCTTCAAAAGATCCAGTCTTCTTTCTAAAACACTTACTGTGAAATAGTTCTTGTAGGTATCGCACAGCTTTAGGGACTTCTGTTTGTTCATTGTAAAGATCACATAGCCATAGAAGCAGTTTTCCTGAAAGATCATCATATCATATGAATAATAGTGAATGCAAAAGGGTATAGATAAATGTAATTTACATCGAGGAACGCCATGAACTCATCAAACAGACGCTTCAGATCCCGACGATTACGATGCAACATGGGCAGAAACTCATCACGATGAAACTCGGCGATTTGCTCAATGTTTCCAAATAGATCGTATTTCTTGCCCCGCAACCCGACTGGTAAATCCTTACGCTGGAATATATTTCCATAGTTCTCCAGTCCTGTGAATAGACTTTTCACATATGCTTCCTCGGTGTGTATGAGCTCCTCGAGAATCGGATGCACGCATTTATCGCTTTTATCACGCAGTTCTATTTCGACTTCCTCCTCCCTAAGATAATATGATCTTAGTCAAGTTGATATAGATCCATGTTTTTTTATCGTTAACTTACTCTTCTTTCGGCTGATAGACCGAATGAAATTTGTCAACCAGACGCTGGTTTGTTATTCCAATAATTTCAGTCTTTCTTCTGGGTGTAGATCGATAGTTTCTATAGTATTAGAAAGAAAATATATAAGAACTTTATTTCTATTATTATATTCACTATCACTATCATTATCACTATCATTATCACTGATACCGAGGTCGACACATTTAGATAATGCTAAGCTAAGTAGACACGGCAAACAGAAAAAAAAATACCACGACGAGGCCTTTGGGGGATGATTCACATTGCCGGCCGATAAGTAAAGTTCCCCCAAAATAGCGTATACAGTTATTTGGGCGATCCTAAATAATTCAATTTCACAACTTACCCTCTTCATGTGATTGCATTTTTGTAATCTTGTGAGCCCCGAAAAACGCAAAGAAAATTGGATATTTCGGTAAGGAACAGACAGATTTTTGACAATACATTATTAAAAAATTCAAGTTGAGAGATTATAAACCACGAGATTACGATCAGCAAAAACATTGACATGAGGGTGACTATAAAGCCCGTCAGCTAATGGAAAGATGGAAAGGAAAGGATTACAATGTCGATGTAATGTGATCAGATCGAGAATCAATACACACCCCATCTATATAATTTTCGCCTTTGGGTCCCATAAAGGAGGCTAGAGAAACTGTTTGATATTTTTCAGAGTTTGAATCATCATTTGAATGTTGATCATTATCTGAATTACTTCCTGACAAGCTGCGAATGCCAGATCTTTGCATGTATTGATTAAGCAGTTCTTCACTCGAGCTTCCTTCGATTTCGTTTGGTAAACCGGGAATAGGATCATTATGATGGGGAACTCTGTTGGCCATAGTTTCTGTGGTATTGATACCACGCGAAACCATATCAGGCATAGAGCGTGTCCTGGCATCCGAATCAAGCGAATAATTACTCTGTCTTGGGGTCCTATAGTTCCTTCTGCTTTCATGCAGTTCATATTCTGTATCCGATAGAGCCTTCATCTTTGAGCTGAAGCTTCCTTATAATGTCTGGGAGCAACAAATACATTTTACAAAAATTTCCAACATTTCCAAATTGAAGTAGTTTCATTGAATTTGACAATTGAGACGAGGTCATAACCAGTTCTCAAAACAGCGAATGAAACAGTTAAACGAAAAAAAAAAAACAAGCTAAGTTTTAAAAAATACTTGTTAATTAAGTTAATGTTAATGTTTAGGCAAAAATTGAGTAGTTTGTAAAAATTTCAAGATCATCTTCCTTTTTAACTATTACATACATATATCTTATTCTGTCTGTATGAACGCCTAGATCTCAGAGACTATAAGAGCTACGCTGCCATTCTTCCTTTCCAACAACTCGTCATACTATAACATATTTCTTATTCTGTCTGTATGAACGCCTAGATCTCGAGAACTATAAGAGCTAGAGTTATCAAATTTTGTAACAATATTTGTTAGGTAGAGTATAGTGTTTTAAGGTTCTTACCTTGGAAACTGCTTGTCGTTACGCATCTTCAGCGATGCGACCAGCTCCGATGGATCCGCACTGATGGAACGCTGTACATGCTGTGCCGTTGCCTTAACTTCATCCGTGGTGGCATCACTGGCAGGCAGCACTGCTGAGGCGCTATCGCCCACCACCGTGTGGTGATCCACGGGTGTGAGGGGGGGATCAGTGTTGTTTGTCTCAAAGTCAGATATCTGATCTACCTCATCTTCGGAGCGTACCTCATCAATGCTCCCGGGAGTGAGGGCACTCAGGGAGCTGCTGCTGTTGGAGGAATTGAGACCGGGAGCCAAGATAATGCCATGGGGCACAGTTCGGTTACGGAAACTGACATCGTATTGCGAGAAACTGGGATGGTGTCGATTCTCGAGCAATTTCAGGCTCAATCGCTCTTGTCGCGTATAGGTGACTCGGGTCTTGAGCGTTTCGAAACGCTGCACCTTCTGACGTACATCCAATAATGCAGGGTCTGCTGTGGGAGTGCCAGGCGTGTCGGGTGTGTCGGGTGTACCGGGTGTACCTGATGGTATTATGGGCGTAGGTGCCGAAGTACCGATTGTGATATCGTCCGTCTCCGACTCATGGCTGGGCGAGTGCATTTTCACAGCCGACGATAGTTGATTAGACTTCCAGTCAGTAGCCGATATATCGGCTATATAAGCAGGCTGTATGGAGTGGGAACTGCCGCTCTCCACATCCGCCGCACAACTATGACGCTCCAACTGTAGGGACTGGGTACTACTGCGTCGTGAGTTGCGCTTGTGGAAGTTACGATTACTGAGGTTACGCTCTCTGCGAAAAGGCAGCGGACTGAGCGGTTCGTCGCCCATCGTGCTGGGTGTGTGTGTGTGAGAAAGAGAATCGGGGAGAAGTGATAGCGTTTATCACAGTTTTCGTATACTCTCGCTCTCGCTCTCGCTCTCTCGCTTGCTCTTATCTTTGTGACTAATTATGTTTTTTTTTTTCGCTTCTATTTCAGTTCTTTCCCAGCATTATCTTAAAATAAATTTAGCTTTGGCAAATTCTTCTATTTATTTACACCGATTTTCCTTAGTTCCCATTGGCAATTGTTCCATTTTTAATTGGCTGTAAAATTCCAGAAATTGCAAAAAATATATAGAGAAAAAGTAATAGCAAGAGATAAAGGTTTATCTTTAAAATTCCGAAGATTACGTATATTTCAACCAGTTCAGTTTCGATTAAAAACTAAAGCATATATAGTATGCTTCGTTGTAATACTCAGAGCTCCCCTGAGAAAAGCAATAGAGTAAGTAAACTTAGTCTCAAACTAGCAATTATATCATTGCAATCACAATCCTTTATAGTGTGTGTGTGAAAAACTTATAAAATTTAATTTGTAGAATTCATTTATCAATCAATTTTGGTGCCTATGCTGAATTGATAAGTAACTATCGTAATGAAACGTTTCAATATATGCAGCGCTTTCCAGAGCCTTGGCGTGCCGTGCAGCAAGGAGGACATTATCATCCAAATGGCCAAGCAGCAGAATATTCGCTTCAACGAGCTACCCGAATTGCAAAAGGATGTTGATACCGCTCTGACAGAGAGTGTACGTCTGGGATTCCTTGATCGCAATGGCAATGCCTATAAGCTGAACGCGGAGCAATCTTCCACTAATGCAACGCTAACGCCCTACCGGATATCGGATAGTAAAGCATTCCCAAGACCAGTGAATGGACAAGGTGATGAGAGACCTATGGGATGTATCTGCACTACCGTCGATCACAGTAGCACAGTAGAACACCAACGCCTAAATTCAGTATGCTCTTTGTGTGGCTTGCCTAGTGAAAATCGGCCTGGATCTGATGGAGACAATGACGAGTGACCCCAGGCATGTCTATAGCACGATCCCATTCGTCAATTGTATTTGCAAAATTTCCCAGAAAAATTCTGATGTACTTTAATTATATAGGGTGATTATTTCGTATCTTAATTTTGTACTTTCAAATATAACAGATCCTCTTCAAAATCGATTTCATTCACAATAGATTCAATGCTCTATTTAGATAATACACACAAAGGTCGCTTCCCATAAACGGACAACGAGCGTCGCATTACTCCAAGGTTACTCTCAAAAACAATATCTAATCTGAAACAGGTGTTGTCAATGGGGCGGGTGTTCATGCGACCCCATTGATTTGTAGGTCATAGATTTCCCTGTCTGTGTGTGTGTGTGTATGTATGAACTTCAATATCTCAGAGACTGTAAGAGCTAGGGTCATCAAATTTTGTAGCAGCATTTGTATTTATTGTAGTATCTTAAAGTTTGTTCTAAAATTTTGACACGCCTCTAAACGCCTACGAAAATTGTTAGAAATTGTTTTCCCGACGCTTTTTTGAATGAACAGTCTCATTTTTTGTGTGTACCACAATTATTAGCAGGTACACTATATCATAAACATAAAAGTTATTTATACATTTTAAATCCAAGTAAAAAAAAATTGTATTCTTATTTTTCGTTAACCTGTTCTTAATTTTTTTTAAAGTCTGTATACCATATGTTCGAACCGTAGCTCTCTCACTCTCATTTCACACATTAACTGCCACGCGCTCAGGAACTTAAGAGTGACGATAACGTTGAAATTAATATTGCCCCCCAATACAGTCTACCTGTTTGTGCACTTAACACATACATATGTACGTATATCTAGTATATGCACAGTATTATCGTCTACGTGTTTTTTTTTGTTTAGTTTTGGGATTTTGAGAATCTAACTAAACTATTTAGAAGTCCAACTTATTCAACAACAAAAAGTTCCACAAGTTCATGTGGCGTATACGCAATTTACCTACACACACACACACACACACACACACTTGTGTCGCCGTCGCGACTGTTTGTACCAAGCGCAATGCGCAGACACGAGAAGACACGACGGGCAAACGATGACGAACGCGACTCACTGTGTGTGAGAGAGAGAGAAACACGACGACGTAGGAACGAATGCGAAACGTTCAGCTCACCTGCGCATTTGAATTGGAACTGATCCGCGATTCACAGTGCAGAAAGTTGGCACACTGCGCAGCTCACGCGACAGTGGGCAAAAGCTGATATGCATGCTGTTATGCATACATACATATCGTACATATATACTATGTATGTTAGTTCGAGCTATAAATATTATACTATATATGATTATTGTTATAAAATACATTTAATATATAGATATTTTAATTATATTACTTTTATTTTAAAGTGCACTTATTTCAACTTGAAATTAAGCTATTTGCTCTACTGTATTGCCGAACTAATTATTCTCCCTCTCCCTGTTTGTCACACGCTCTCGCCGCTGTCTTTGTGTGTTGTTGTTGTTTTTTTGCTGCCCGCTAACTGTTGTTGTTGTTGTTGTTGTTGTTGTTGCTTCGCCGTTGTAGCCGCAGTTAGTATTGAGCGCCAACTCTGTTTGTAAAGATAAAATTTTGTTTTTTTGTTATTGTTCGCGTGTTCATTATTTAGAATGCACATTCTCTCACTGTCTGAGAAGTTGCAGCTGTATGTGTGTGTGTGTGTGTGTGTGTTTGTGTCAATTGAGTTTTGCCGCATTTTTCTCCGGTAAATTATTGTCATAATTTCTTTTTTTTTGTTTCTCGTTGCCTTTTATTTGCATACTGATTTAATAGGGCTAACAACACGTGAACGACTTAGATATACATATATTGGTAAAATTGTAAGCAAAATTTCCAAAAACTTATCTATGGTACTTTACCGGGGTCTATATGATAGATAAGAAGGTACTTTAATAGGTGTGTGTGCTTTCCCCTATCTTATCGGCTTATCAACAAGTATTCATATTATCATATTATTCATTCGTCAGCTTGCAATTCAATCGCCATTAACAAGAACATTGAGGCCGTAGGTTCTTTTAAGTTTTTTTTTTTGATTCGCATACTTCAATATTTTCTGCTTCTTCAGCATTTACAACGTGCAAAAACATTTTTTAGCTCGCGACAGCAGTCAGTGTGGCTTAAGCATACGTTTATTTTTAGATAAACCCACTTGTCTGTAAATCTGAAGCGCATTGCAGTTCTTTTTCAAATCTGATTTTTAAATTTGCCGCCCTATTGATATTTAAAATGCATAGCAGCAAGCTTTTACAAGTGTACTGAAGTGACATATCAACGAGTCTGTAACTTGCTGAGTTAAAAATGTTAAGTTAACAGACTTGTTGCTTTGTCAATTCAAGCAGTTCAATGTTAAGCTAAAAGCTCTGTTAAAGATAACATTTATTTTTCAAATAAGGGCGGGAAGTTTTTGTTTAAATTTGGAATTGTAGAGATAATGTTGCAGAATCCCGCATATGTTGTTCTTGTTGGTGTTGTAAAATATATGTATGTTCTATTTTCAAAACAAGTCAAAAAGTACCAAACTGTCGAACGCGTTCAACTTCATTTGTTTGGTTTAGGATTATTTATTTACTGGACTTTGCCACCTTAGCTTGATCTTAGATTTCACAGCCAGGCGCCGACATTCGAAACGAATCGATTCCTTCTAATGTTGACGTTAAAATCATCTCGATTTTCAATACACCGAAAGAAAACTCTTTAGGATAGTCTGCTGAATAAAGAGTGTTTTGCTTTAAATATGAAGAATCGTTCAAAACATACGTATATATGCATGTGAATACATTCAAGATCTATTGTCTCATTTAAGTTATTTATATTTCCATTAAAGTGCCAGCTAAGCAACTCAAACTAAAAGCCAAGCAGATAAATATTTGTTTATCTAGGCTACCCTTCCCCCAATAATTGGTTCATAATTGAAAGCTCACCAAATATTTACCGGTTATCTTTAGAAGTACTCAAGCGGCAAATAATATAAAATCGCGCTTTACTTGGCGAGAGCGAGAGAGTGTTATTTTGTTGTTTAAGGTACAAAGCGAACACTGTCCAATGGCCAATTAAGGAAACAGAACTGTACATTAGAATACTAGTAGTATGTACGAGTTAAACCTACAACGTTAATTAAGTTCATTAGGCAAAAATTCCTTTGTAAGCCATTGGGAAAGCACAAGACATAACGCCTTCATATGCATACTTTTCTCTCTCTCACACACACACTCTCGCGCAATATGTATAACTTAAAACCGGCCGACCGGTCGCCGGCCTTTCTGGTCTCTCTCTGGCTCGCCTGCTCTCTCGCACTCTCGCGCGCCCGCCATGAGAGAGCGCTTTAGGTTCTGAGAGAGCGCTTGCACGTGGGAGTGGCGCCCCATTGCGACAATTGAAAGCGTATAAAAGCCGTCGCTAAACCTCTCCAACAACAGTCGGCGTTCACTGCTGTGTTACTGTTGGTGGTGCGATCGGTTGAGACTGAGCGGTTCTGTGTGGTCAGTGTCAGTGACAGAGTTGATTAACCATCTCCAAAAAATACAACTATCGATAAATAAAAAGGGCAGCTGGAGTTAAATCTTCGATAATTACACTTTGAAGGTAAGACAAAAAAAGAGAAGACAATGCGCGTCTGTGAAACTGAAAGCAAATGCGAATCGAATTTAATTGAATATAGACTGAAAGTGATGTAATTGAGCAAAAACTAATTGAACACACACACACACAAATTACTTCTTTTCCTTTGCCAATTTTCCAATAATCAAATGAAAAGAAAAAGTAACGAGCGAGCCGAGCCGAGCGCGGCGGCGTCGTCGTCGAGTTCGTTTCGTCGATTAATCCCCTAAAATTAGATTGATATGTGGGTCACAATTGATTCGAAATCGAAAAGTTTTGAACTCATTACGGGTATCAGCAGTTCGCGCCTACGCGTCGAATCATTTGCACGCAAATATGTGAAGGACAACAACGTGTCGTGTGTGTGGACCCAAAATCCGTTCGATACATCGATCGACCAATAGCATCGAGCTATATGTATATCTATCACATCTTCGAAATTGCATTAGAAACACAGTCAACGCGAAACCCAAATTTGTTCAATCCGTGGAGTGCGCGTACGAATTTCAGAGCGTGAGGTACTACATTTCACTCGCATCTGTGCAGAACAATATTCTATACTTATATAATAAAAAAAAAAAAAAAAAAAAAAAAAAAAATTGATAGTCGAATGAAAAGTTTCGCAATTGTAAATGCCATTGATAAGAATTCCGCTGGACACCTGTTGGGTTCATCTGTTATCAGCTGGAAGCAGTATAGATTCCGGATAGCAAGTGCTACTTGACCTAATTAATAAAAAAAAAATACCTCGATGACTTGTTGAACTTAACTCAATCAATAATCTAAGCCAATTTAGCCGGTTTGATTAAAAATGTTGTGAATGATTTAAGTAATTTACTGGAATTATTTCTATTGTGAAAAAAAACTGCCAGAAGTTTCTTGCAATTTTCACACGATCGCATCTAATCGATTTAATATATGCATATAATTCTTGGCAATCGTCCCAGTGAGAAAATTTCAATTCGAATCGAAATTAAACTAAATCATGACACTAAAATACTCTCGTGGCCCTTGCCAAATTAAATTTAATTGAGCTTCGCACAGCAACAAGTCTTTAAAGTGCAAGCGAGAAGACAACAATCAGTGCAAGCGAGAGAGAGAGAGAGAGACTGTTTAAATTGATAGATGCAATTTGAGACACGACAAGACACAGCGAAGAAGGTTCGACAAGCGACTCCCTACCAAATTTGGCACTCTCCGCCTTTACCTCGTAGGGCTCTGCGTCATTTCCTGTCAAAGAAGCTTATAAGGGGGCATTCAGCTCTGCCCACACCCAAAGCCAACCTACCAACGCCTACCTAGTCGTAGTACTTAATTGGTTCACTGCAAATATGGTACAGGGTGTGCACTCCCTCTGACATATCGAATCGATACTATCGATATATTGCTTGCAACTCCAATAACTATGAATGGAAAGATCTCGAGTATTACAAAAAATTGTGAAATAGAATGGGGCAAAGCTAATCATGAATGAAATCGAATCGAAACCTAACCTATGCTTCTTCTGAAATCTTCCATGCTGATTGCTTATCTTATATAAACCTTTTTATAAACGAGTCAAATAGGCCTGGAGTCGGACCTCCTAGCAAGCTTAATCTGATTCGTAATCACAAAAAAATTATAACTGAATAGTTTTTTCTTTTGTCAAGTTGTTTTGCTTCTATCTAAAAATAGATTATCTCGACTCGAACAAACAAAGAGAATTTTTTAACTGATAACAGTTACGTTGTACTTGGAGATCCTCGCGTCGCACTCTCCATTTCTGAGTGCAAAGTAACAACCAGATAACGTACTCACATTTCCCAACTTCACACATCTCTGATTATATTGGGATTATTTGTTTGGTTCTCTTTCGTCTCTGGTTTTGTAGGGTACTGCATTGAATAAGCGCAGATATGGCTGACGAAGCACAAGCACCAGCGGCTGAGGGAGCTCCTCCAGCAGACGCCGCACCGGCAGCTGAGGGCGAGGCACCACCACCGGCCGAGGATGGCGAGGCAGCACCACCCGCTGAGCCCGCCGAGCCGATCAAGCACAGCTACACCCTGTTCTACTTCAATGTGAAGGCCCTGGCCGAGCCCTTGCGCTACCTTTTCGCGTATGGCGGCATTGAGTACGAGGATGTGCGTGTCACACGTGACGAGTGGCCTGCCCTCAAGCCGAGTAAGTGAACCCGCCTATCCCTAATCTAATCGAGTCTCAACTAATCTAATCTCTTTGATTAGCCATGCCCATGGGCCAGATGCCAGTGTTGGAGGTGGACGGAAAGCGAGTGCACCAAAGCATCTCGATGGCCCGCTTCTTGGCCAAGACTGTGGGTCTGTGCGGCACCACGCCCTGGGAGGATTTGCAGATTGACATTGTGGTTGATACCATCAATGATTTCCGTCTAAGTAGCGAACAATGTGTGCTTCAGTTTCATGTTCAGTGTCCTTGATTAACTCTGGAATTTTTAATGTATAGAAATTGCAGTCGTCTCGTATGAGCCTGAGGATGAGATCAAAGAGAAGAAATTGGTCACTCTAAACGCCGAGGTCATTCCCTTCTATCTGGAGAAGCTGGAGCAGACTGTCAAGGATAATGATGGTCATTTGGCCTTGGGCAAGGTAAGAATATGCGGAATAGGCAGCAACAGATACAAGAGTAACCCCATCTTCATTTATATTTTTTACGTATAGCTCACCTGGGCCGATGTATACTTTGCCGGCATTACCGACTACATGAACTACATGGTGAAGCGCGATTTGCTTGAACCGTATCCAGCTCTGCGTGGCGTAGTTGATGCCATTAACGCCCTGGAACCCATCAAAGCTTGGATCGAAAAGCGCCCCGTCACCGAAGTTTAAGTCTGGATGGCAACACAACACGGGAAGGCACATCCAACACACTGTGCCTCCAATGGGAGAGCGGCAGAAGAGGAGGATTATTGCAAAACAACAACAAAAAACACATACACCTATCAAATATTTTTTTATACACAGATATTGTTCCACTCTGATGGAATTATAATTCTGTTGATCACACAAAAGGAATCAAGCCAAATGGGCTTAGGGTTCTGAAACATTTCAAAAACACTCGAGCATAATTCTCTTTTTCCATTGCCTTGAAAACAAGTAAATCTATCCAACGAATGAACTTATTTTCAATCTTAAAAAAAAAAAACACAAAACATTTAAGTTCTTATTGCACAAATATAATATTGCCCTATTATTAGAAGGTACTCTTAGTACTCATGTATATGCTAAGCTCTTAAGATACTATATCAATATATTCAAACATATAAACACTATATATAATAACTTCTTTATCATATGTCTTTAGTTCAATGCGTTGATTCCTTATTATTTAAACACGTCGAATAATAAAAGAAGAGGACACGACCCAGTAAAAGCAACGCAAATATTATATTTTCAATTATTATTTTTACTTTTATTCGGATCTTCCTTAAGAATTTTCTACATCTGACCATTAAAACACACAACAGACCGCAAAAAAGACTCACCGTTTAAACCTGTCTAGAAATCATGTAATAAATCTCCAAACAGACAAAAAACTGCCAACCTACAAAAATTTTCATTTGTATTTCTATGTATTAAGTTATTTTTTTCTTTTATAATATTTGCACAACATTAAAAGACATATTTGATAAACCAATACACATAATATGAATTGAGTATAAAATTGAATTTATTCGACGCGAATTGTCGGGATATATATACATTTAAAGTCGGGTTGAAGGTCGACCAATTAGAAGATGGACTTGTCTCTTAAATTATTTGTGTTGTATAGTATATATTCTATATACACAATTATAAATGCACAGATTAGCAGCCATATTGACTTAGGAGCAACTCATATTAACCTTCACAGAGTTAGGAGTACGTTTAGTTTTTATGCTTCCACACGGGCGATCGCTTTTGTATGAAACTCGAAATTCCCTCATTACAATCCTGCAACTTAAGGTTCTCTGTCATTTTCTGCGCTCCTTTCTGATAGGCCTCCTCCAGGGACATGTCCAGCTGCTTGTAATAGAACTCTTTGCCCAGGGTGATCACAGCGCGGCTCTTGGCCTTAATGACATCGGTTATTTCAGCAATTTCCTTATCAATATCCTCTTCTGGCACCACCTTTGTAACCAAGCCGGCAATATAAGCCTCCTGGGCAGTTATGGGCAGGCCTGTGATAAGCATATATGCCGCCTTGGGACGCGACATGACGCGAGCAACAGCCACGCCGGGTGTATTGCAGAATATTCCGAAACTAGCGCTGTATGGATGAGTGAGATAAGCTATAGAGTTCATTGATTATGGATCATACTACATACCCTGGTGTAGAGAACTTGCTCTTATCAGTAGCCACAATGATGTCACAGGATGCCGCCAGCTGACAGCCAGCAGCAGCTGCAAGACCATTTACCTTGGCTATAATCGGTACAGGGAGTTTTCGTACATCCATCACGATATCTGTGAGTTTTTGGAAAACTGAAGCCTGCAACTCATTGTCATCGGTGTTCAGTTCCTTTAGATTGTGACCTGCTGACCAGACTTTTCCCTCTGCGGTCAACACAATACAACGAAGATTTACATTATCCGAATCCTTTATTAAACTCTCATGCAGGGCGGACATCATGTCCACGGACAGGGAATTTCGCGTGCCCGGGTGGCTCAATGTAATTTCACGTACTCCATCTACATCTTTTACCTACATATATTGAAATGTTAATTATATATTTTAAAGTTATAAAATGATTTATTTCTAACCTTTACAAATTGTTGAGGAGCTGTGCTGGCGTAACGATTGAGAGCTGAACGTCCAAACTATTAAATGACATTATTAATAATGTAAATGTGATAAATATAAAGTTTACCAATTGTAGAGTATTTCTCAAGTGTTGTATCATTTTAGTATGTTTCAAAATTAGTATGTATATTAATATAATCAACAATTTATAAATACAGCTTGACTGTTTACACTATTATACACTATCAGCTGTGATAAGAACAGCGATCGATTATTTTGCTTGATCTGCGTACCGGCCAGTGTGTTATTTCGCAACACAAGCAAATATCGATGTTTGGTATTTTTGCCATTCACACAAAAGCTATCGATAATTAGACTTAATCGATGTTTACTGAGCGCCCGCAGTTGATTTGTTGCTGTTTGCTTGTGAAAAATTCAAATCTTTTTTTAAATATTTAATTTTCATTGCTGATTGTTTAATTTATTTCTTCATTTTTTAATATTAGTATGGGCAATAGACTTCCCAATCCCAATTGCAAATTTTCGTGTTAACATCAAAGTACAATCCATCGCCACATTTGAAGTCATAGCGAATTCCGCCCACACACTGATAGTACCGATTGCAGTCGCTGCTGTGCAGGAAGTAGCCATCGCTGGAGCAATCATCGTTGGAGCCACCATTGCCACCGCCTCCTGAAGTAGGGCCTGGAGTAGGAGCAGCAGTGACACTGCCACCGCCGCCTCCGCTTCCACCGCCACCGTTTCCGCCGCCGCCACCACCAACATCATTTCCCAAACCTCTGTTCATGGCCTTCAGCAGAGGATAGGATTCTCCACAGATACCGCGGAAATCATCAGTTTCAATGGACCAGGTCATGGCACCTCCCAAATTGCGAGACTCGACCAGTTTCATTTTGATCTCAACACTCTCAACATTGTCGTAGCCAATCCATTGGTCTCCTTGGAAGGCGTAAGGCGACTTACTACCATCATCGAACACGGTTTGCCAGTTATTTTGGCAAATCTCATGATAGCCCAAGAAACCACTTTGTCCAGTATACATTCCAGCACTGCCACCTCCAATGCAAGCTGCTCCAGGCCAGTTCTGAGAGCTGTCCGCCATCTGGTAACTGTGTCCATAGAATCCAATACCAAGGATAAGTTTCTCTGGTGGTGCACCTTGACTAATCCAATAATCGATAGAAGCTTCAACCTCTGGCAAAGGTGCATTGAAACCCAAATATCCATCAGTTGCCATATGGAAATCATATGTCATGACATTGATGAACGTAAGTTGCTGGGAAATCGCAGGAATATCATAAGAAATTTGGGCAGACGCTTCAGAAGCACCCACAGCAATGCCCAACTCCAATCCGTAGGGGTCAAATCTTTAAATTAAAATTAATTAACAGGTATTTCACAATAGGTGCTCATCCACAACTTACGCTTGCTTAATTTCTCGCAATAGGGTTACGAAGTTAGCGCGATCCTCAGCAGCTCCACCACGTTGTCCAGGATATTCCCAATCCAAGTCAAGTCCATCGAATCCGTATTGACGAATGAAAGCCAATGTGGATGAAATAAAGGTAGCACGCTTAGCTGGATCAGCCGCCATAGCGGAGTATTTTGTGGATCCTTCGTTCCATCCACCAACCACAGCCAAGATTTTCAACTTAGGATTGCTTTGCTTGAGAGCAATAGTCTTACTAATGAAACCTGCAACGTAATGCTTGAGTATGCCGGAATAATCGGTGGACTCTTTTGTCAACTACTCACCCAAACCATCATCCATATCAAGCCATGTGTCCAGCGATATAAACTCTCCAGAATCTCTGATGCCAAAGAAGGTGTAGCTCAAGTGAGTACACAATGAAGGATCGATGTTCGTAGTATCGAATTTGCCGTTTCCGGTACGATAGTTAGCCCATGTTCCCCAGTAACAGTTGAGGATCTCTGTAAAATAGAACAAGTTAAGTATTTGCTATATCAGAATGATATTTCTTTTCTTACTTTCGCTCGAGACGAGCTGGCCCAGGCAAAGAAGTGTGAATACCACACTCACGAATAGCTTCATTGTGATTGAATGGATCTGATCGCATTTGTCGTAGCTTATATAGGTTGACATTGCACTAATACATTGCAGAAACTCTATAATCTTCTAGCTTATCAGTTTATAATCGACAATCTGATACGCTTTTCTAGTCACAAACTGATATATAACATCTGTTGAATAATTAAGATTAACTAACAATTTAGTTAGAAGCATAAATTAAAGCCTTAGGTATATTTGGAGTGTTGATAAAGTATTTAACTGAATCAGCTCAGAGAACTCTTCTCTTCTTCAAAAATAACTTGAGGATTTGTAAAAGAATGGAAATTTATGATATGGAGAAGTAAATAAATTAAATATAGTATACGATTTTCAAATTATTATAAAATATTCAAATAAAAACGAAATAATACGAAATAATACATTAAAGTTAAGAGGAAATGACTGATTTAACGAGATTTGCAATGGGCTCTTCAAGTTTACTCAGCTGATTGCGATTACTGCGTAATCATAAATATTTCTATGATATCATATTTAGTTCATAATGTTTTGGTTTTGAAACTTGGTTTATTGAACGATAATAATCAGATCAAGATTGTTAATGAAAGCGAAGTGTTTATGTCACCTTATCTATTAATGTCAAATTTGCACAATAATTGCAACTCATTCCGGAACAAGCATGGAGATTTTTATATGACTATGAACATAGAAAATATGACGGGAAGGAGCGTAGTAGAGCCTCAGAAAAATATATCATATTCTTAAGTTGAACTAGCCATATGCGTCTATATTTCTTGTTGAACGTGACAATCTGAGCAGCTATAAATTTTAACTTAGGATTATAGAAAGAATATTAAGTCAAATTTAAGATTTTAATATATTTGGAGTGTTGATAAAGTATTTAACTGAATCAGCTCAAGAATATTTCTGATGTCAGAGAACTCTTCTCTTCTTCGAAAATTACTTTAAAAGAATGGGAATTTATGATAAAGACAAGTAAATAAATAAAATATAGTGCTACGATTTTCTAAATTATTACAAGATATTCAAATAAATACGAAATGATAAGTTAAGAGGAAATGACTGATTTAACGAGATTTGCAATGGGCTCTTCAAGTATACTCAGCTGATTGCGATTACTGCGTAATCATAAATATTTCTATGATATCATATTTAGTTCATAATGTTTTGGTTTTGAAACTTGGTTTATTGAACGATAATAATCAGATCAAGATTGTTAATTAAAGCGAAGTGTTTATGTCACCTTATCTATTAATGTCAAATTTGCACAATAATTGCAACTCATTCCGGAACAAGCATGGAGATTTTTATATGACTATGAACATAGAAAATATGACGGGAAGGAGCGTAGTAGAGCCTCAGAAAAATATATCATATTCTTAAGTTGAACTAGCCATATGCGTCTATATTTCTTGTTGAACGTGACAATCTGAGCAGCTATAAATTTTAACTTAGGATTATAGAAAGAATATTAAGTCAAATTTAAGATTTTAATAAACAATTTTATTTTTTCATCAGACAAAAACCTTATAAACTTGTATTAAAACCAAATGCTGAGGTAGAATTGGTGGAAGAGTCTAAGACCTTCAAATTTTTACCAACGTAGCTTTCTGTTGATAGTTTTCAGAAGGGGATAGGTCTCTCCACACTGACCACGGTAATCATCAGTTTCCAGAGACCAAACCATGGCTCCTCCCAAGTTCTTTGACAGAGCGAAATCCATTTTCCACTGCACACTAAGGACATTGTCGAAGCTGACCCACTGATCTCCAGAGAAGGCATAAGGTGCGGCATTGTTGTAGTCAAAGACAGTATGCCAGTTGTTCAGGCAAATCTCGTTATAGCCAAGGTAACCGCCCTCGCCGGTGTAGGAGCCAGCGCCGCCAACACCACGACACGGAGCTCCTGGCCAGTTCTGGGAGGAGTCTGACAATTGGAAGGTGCGTCCATAGGTACCGATGCCCAGCACGAGTTTACTGGCGGGAGCACCTTGGTTAATCCAATAGTTGATGGAGTTCTCGATAGCCCATTGGGGTGCATTGAATCCAGTCTGGCCATCAGAAGCCATGGCAAAGTCATAGGTCATGACATTGATGAAGTTCACCTGTTGTGCAATGTTGGCAATCTCGTACGAGCTGCTGGCAATACCCTCTCCAGCACCAACAGCGATACCAAGCTCATAGCCATAGGGAGCGAATCTATAAGATTAAATAATCAATAAGTTGTAGGAGTGCCAGATCACTCGCTCTGGAACTTACGCCTCCTTCAGTTCGCGCAGCAGGGTCACAAAGTTGGAACGATCTTCCCATTTGCCACCACGTTGATTGGGATACTCCCAGTCAAGATCCAAACCATCGAAGCCATTGCTACGCAGCAGATTGAGGGCGGAGTTGATGAAATTCTGACGCTTGTTCCAGTCGCCAGCCATGTTGGAGTACTTTGTGGAACCTTCATTCCAACCTCCAACCACAGCCAGGACTTTCAAGTTGGAATTCTGGCTCTTTAGGCCCACAGCCTTGCTTATGAAGCCCAAATCGTAGTCCAACCAAGTATCCAGGGACTTGATATTGCCATTATCATCGATGCCAAAGAAGGAGTAGCTCAGATGTGTGCATAATCCTGCATCAATGTTGGACACATCGAATTTTCCATTGCCACTACGATAGTTTGCCCACGTGCCCCAGTAGCAGTTGACAATACCTATAATCATATACATATATATATAGTATATATTTTATTGATACGGTTTTACCAGATTCACTTACGCTCGGCCGCTATTAACTGTCCAAGACAGAGGAACGCGAGTAGTATCAATTGTTTACCCATCATATCAAGTGAATGACTTCAAACTGATTTTTTAAAATGCGTTCCTGGCCCGTTTTATTCATTTTTGTTATCTTTCGCAATATTATGGGTTGACATATTTATAAAACCCCTGTAATCCCGAGTGTTTTATATGTTTTGTACCAATGTAGTTAAGATTAATATATTTTAAAATAGGTAACCAATCAAATGAGTATGTGGATTTTCCGAAGATGGTTACATCGGGTAGACCTATGTATATACGGTATCTATCAAATTTCCCAGACTATGAAACGTGAGTAATTTAGCCCTCATATAACTGCATGGATTCTAATCAGGGCCGTTGCTAGAGCTTTAGGAGATTTCAGAATTCGCTAGTAGCCCATTATCGTTAAAAGCAAATCATGGACTGACATACTATATTTATAACACCGTATTGTGCGTTGAAGTGTTTTGTATTTGTATACCCTTAGACCATTGAAAATTCGCGTAAAAAAAGGTATATCAGGAGGCAGAAAGAGATGTGAAAGATCCCACAGAATACATATTCGTTGAAATTATATGACACAGTATTAAAATCTCAAATTTCTTTATAATATAGTAGTAGTATTAGTTCCTGCCAAATGAAATGAAATTGTGCAGAAATTGATTGCTTTTGGAAACCGTAGGGTATTTTACTGTCGTGCTATCTCGCCTGTAGATTTTGTTACTAATTTTTTATAGACCTATTGAGATTATACCATCGCAGTAAAGATTATTTTATTTTTAACCCAGCACCCCATGAATGAATAAGATTTGACTAATTTAAAAGGTTCCTTAAAATTGAATGAAGTGGCAGAATATTTAAAAGATATAGTTTACGATCATATTTAATCACTTTTCTTGATTTAACACAAACTAGTAGTAGAATTATATTTAGCCACGCAGCTTTCTGTTGATTGCACTTAAAAGAGGATATGCACTACCGCAGAGACCGCGGAAGTCGTCGGTATCTATAGACCATACCATAGCTCCAGCTAGGTTCTTTGAGAGGGCAAAGTCCAATTTGATCTCTACACTTTGTACATTATCGTAGCTGACCCATTGGTCTCCGGAGTAAGCATAGGGTGCCTTATTGGTGTCGTCGAAAACGGGTGTCCAATTATTCAGGCATATCTCATTATAACCCAAATATCCAGCCTCACCGGTGTAAGGTCCCGGGGCACCGGGACCGGAACTTGGCGATCCTGGTGTATGTTGTGAGGGGTCTGATAGCTGGAAAGAACGTCCATAGAGTCCGATTCCAAGCACGAGTTTTGTAGCAGGAGCGCCTTCATATTTACCATACTTAAATAAGTTTTCTTATACAAAATCGTAGGGTGCTTACCTTGACTGATCCAATAATTAACCGCGGCCTCAATCTTACTTTGTGGAGCATTGAAGCCAGTCTGACCATCAGTTCCCATGGCAAAATCGTAGGTCATGAGATTAATGTAATTAACCTGCGGTGCAATGTCGGAAATTTCGTAGGAACTTGCGGCAGTAGACTCACCCGCCCCGACGGCAATAGTTAGTTGATAACCGAAGGGTGCAAATCTGAAATAGATTGATTATACGAACCATAGTCATATGGAATAATATACTACATACGCCTCCTTCAATTCCCGTAGTAAAGTGACAAAATTGGATCGATCTTCCGCAATACCGCCTCTTTGATTGGGATATTCCCAATCAACATCCAAACCATCAAAGCCGTGAGTACGCAACAATTCCAGGGCGGAATTAATGAAGTTTTTCCGCTTATCTGTGTCCCTGGCCATTTGTGAGAAGATCTCAGAGCCTTCGCCCCAACCACCTACCGAGGCTAAGACCTTCAGACTGGGGTTCTTGCTCTTTAAACCTACGGCCTGACTAATATAGCCCAGATCATCATCTATACTTGAATCCGACGATTTAATTCCACCATCCTGAGAGACTCCGAAAAATGCATAGTTCAGATGAGTGCATAGGTTCGGATCGATATTGGAAACCTCAAACTTTCCACTGCCACTTCGGGATCCTGCCCATGTTTCCCAATAACAGATCACCACAGCACTGGTAGTGCTCAGGATATTGGGTCCTTGAGACTCAGTGCACTGACGTCCGCCCGTAAGGATTTGACCTAGGCAAAGAATTGAGGGAAGTAACAGTCTACTCATTTTTCAGCGTACTGACTTTTCCGCCAAGAGGGTATTTCGTTTTATAGGGTTTCATGATATTTCCACAGCTGTACAATCAATAACTATACTGTTACTAAGGTATTATCCCAATCTCATTCAATTAGGCAAATACTTTAATACAATCCAAAGGAATACTAAGGCAATTTGTCATCATTTGCTTAGTAAAGCAATTTAATACTAGTTTAAAGACAACACAGCTGTCCCATTTGCAGTACCGACTATTCACATTAACTATAATGAAATGAAATCTATCAATATTGCAAGTTTAAATATTAACTTTTTCATTATAAACGTGAAACATGCGCTACGGTTGTACTTACTATATATTTAAACTTCAGAGTAAACATCATATGCCTAGAGGGTACTCCCTAGAGGATCTTGGAAGATCTCGTGTGGAATCTCGTTTGAAATTAATAGTATTGAGACATCTAACTAAAACGAGTCTTGCACCGATCTTCAATCCCACAACAGACCCCAAACATACTCGTTATAAGTAGAAAACCCTTAGTATAGCGTATAGAAAATAAAACCCAACACAATATTTACTCTTAAATTTAACATGTTTTTAATAACACTTCAGTTAAAAAGTTTTGTACAATCGCCAAAAAGTTAAAGCCATTTGCTGCTTTTGAGATTCATTCAAAAGTACGATAATAATGATATTGACACAAAATAAATACATTATAGCAAAAGAAAGGGTATCAATGAGGCGTCTAAAAACAACAGTGAATTCAATTCAAATTTCAGTGCGTAGATCTGAAGGCATCTTGGATGCACAATTTAACAATAGAATACATAAGGCTGCTTGCGCCGATCTCGATCTCAATCTGGATCTAGCGATTAGTTTGATACGTAAATCTCGAACTCCTTGAAGGCCAACTCCTCGCCGCCATAGGGGATGTAACAGCAGCCATGGGATGGCTGCACCTTGCCAACTGTGACGGTACCATCGTGGGTGGCACGTCCGATGAAGAGAGGTTCACCCTCGGATGTCTCACCAGCGGGCACAGCGTTGGGTGGAATGTTACCAGCCTCCACGGGTACCCATTGACCGCCTGCGGCGCAGAGTACCTCGTATTCGTTGTGACCATGTTCGCCACCTCCCCAGGCCACATAGGTTACGCCATGCGAGGGATGCAGTTTGCCGGGAATCAGATCACCCTCGTGACGAGCACGTGCAATGTACAACTGTTCGCTGCTATCGAATCCACCCTGCAGTGCATTGGGAGGAACTTCTCCGTTGGCCGCAGGCACCCAGGCGCCGGGTCCACTTCCAGTGGGCACAGAGAAGCCCAAGGCGGGTGCTGAAGGTTCTGCTGATTCTGTAAAAATTATGGAAAAAATGTTTTAATATCATTATATCATCATATCATTATGATTCTCTCTTACCATCAATCAACCAGTTTCCGCTGGCACCCCAGCCCGTGCAGATGCCCACAAACTTAACCGGGAACAATTCCCCAGCATCGTAGGACAGGAAGGCAGCAGCATCACCTTCACGACCGACGGTGATAACGTTATCGTACCAACGCACCCAGAAGCCACGGAATTCTCCAGCATCCAGAATTCCTGGTGTTGGCACCTCAACAACATCGGGTTTCTGGCCATCCTTACGAATGACAGACTTGCTATTTTCCCAGCCACCTATGAAGATCTCGTAGAGGGGAGTACCGGCTTCGGGACCTGGACTGAGCGCCAAATGGGCATCCTTAGGTGAGCGTACCTTAAAGGTGAACACTCCACCAAAGGCTGGCAGGAATTGGTATTCCAATTTATCGGGTGTGTTGATTTCTGAAACAATATAATTAAAAAAAAATATGTTAGATATAGTTTATTTTTCGACTAAGCAATAACTTCAATAATTATTAACTAGATATAGAGATACATTATATATGTATATGTATATATTCTTAGTCAGCATGAATAATAGATTCGATTTAAGAGACTTCATCTCATTGTACGCAGATAAATGACAATCTATTGTGAATTTATTGTATAAATAGTGTTGGTTAACGTGTTTGTAATTGTTTTTCAAAGTTGTAAGAACTGTACCGTCGAAAAGTACAGCTAGACAAGATCATAACACAACAAACATATGCTTGGGAAGCTTTCTTTTTTTTATTAGTTGTTTTGTATTTTGTTATTTTGCAAAATGACGCATTTTATTCGCATGATGTCATTCACGATTCTATCTCTCTACTCATTTCGTAGTTCGTATTATAGCAACAAAACTGAACTCATTCCGTACTCAGTTGAGCGCTGAGAGACCGGCTCTATGCTGCAGAGCTTAGCTCAAAAAAATCTGTTCACATACACCCCGAGGTATTCATATATATACATATGCATGTGTGTGTGTGCTAAGTCGCGCTCTCAGCAAGCTTGGGCGCGAGAACCTTTTCGCATGTCTTAATGTACACGTATTTACACAAGTAAAAATGTGGGAGATACTTAATAGAAACCAACAAATATATATATATGAATGTCTATGAATGTCTATGTAAATGTATTTGTCGAATGTTTGCTCAAATTTTCCACCAGCTTTTGTAGACGAATGACATCATTTTAATGCACCCCGAGGTCAACCAGTTTTCTTCTTATTGATTACTGGTAAAGTTCAAGGAGAGATGAGAAAGCATTTCGAATTGGTCTGCTCATCACATGACTCAAGGAGGGGTCTTCAAATTGATTATTGTTGTGACCAAAATGAGATTAAAGAAATGAAATCAAACCAAAGCACAAATTTATATATAATACAATAGACATTCCTTTGTATAACAAATATTCTATGGAATACCTTAGCTTGACACACATCTGAATTTATTATCTCATTGGATTGTTATTATATAGATATATATATAAAATATATATACCCAATTAGAGAGTTGTAAATGATTGAATTGCATACAATTCGACTAAAACAAAAATATATATATGTTTCCAAGGGATCGTGGGCGTGGCACCCTTTTAAATACTATAAGGCAGCGTATGGTAAAGAGTAATCGTCATGTCAATTCCTAGAGCTCTAGCTTTAATAATAGCTGAGATCTACGTGTTCATACAGACAGACAAAGAATGTTTACTTTGGAACAAATGGACAATACTGACGCTAATCAAGAATATATACATAATATGAATAACATGCGTATATGTAGTACTATTAGTACCTTAGATAAAACATGTCTACTCCAGTGCATTACAAAATTTAGATCAGAACTTATATAGCCTACGCAAGAGTATAACCAGAGTATACTCGTATAATACATAAGCGAGAGAATTTTTGGAAACCGGCCAAGCGAAACAAACAAAATGCGAAGCAATTGAGAGCACTGCGGGAAACGTTATGCTTGTGCAGGACAATAACCCAGGTCAGGTACTATATATATTGTCATTTTTCACTTTCCACTCATCGCATCACTTTTTGCTTTCTACTCTAATTTCACTCAGGTCCAATAAAAAGTGTTTCTCACTCACCAATTGGCATTATTGCTAATTTCGATGGTCTCCGCACTTGACGATGTTTGCTGATTGAGATTCTGATTCAAACTGACTAAATAGAAACTTTAGCAGCGAGGTAAAATTTGAGAAACCAAAAGAGACGAGAGACAGAGAGAGAGAGAGAGAGAGAGAGAGAGAGAAAAAGCTCTGCGAACCACTGCAGTAGTAAAAGCTTTCAGTAGTAAAAACTTTCAGAGAACAATGCTGACGACTCGAATGTTTGTTGGATCGGGCTTTGCAGGGGGGCGGATCTTTATCAATTCGATGAGTGTTCGACTGTACTTGTTTGTTATGGTCTCGCAGACTTTAGGCAAATTTGCACCTTACCTTTTCTACGTGTTTTGCATAGTTTAGTGCATGTGTGTGTGTGAAAGTAGAAACAGTTATGTCTGCGCTGAGTACAGTGTTTGCTAGAAATATGTGTACCATTTATGAAAACTAGTAGAATTATGAGTAAATTTGCAGAATAACTAAATAAATATATATGTTTATTTTTATACAGTGCAATCATGTACTTATGATATCATTTACTATTTAAAAAATATATATTTCGTATCAAAACATATCATAGCTTAAAATGACTCACTGTGACAGTCTTATGCTTGTTGTCATATTTCAGGCATCACAACCAATGACGCCACTACGCTGCTACCTTTGGTGATCTAATGATATCGTCATAAAAAAGGCAGTTAATGATGTCATATGGCTCTAAACATGGTCGAACTCTACAAAAATAGATTCATTTCAACCAATATTTAAATGTTTTATAACTAGTAGCGAAAAAACAACGATATGGCATGCTTGGAAAACATTTTTACTAATTTTAAAGTTCAGCGTAAGTTATAATACAAATTTAATAGTAGAGTCTAGATTTTACTGGGTATATTTGAATTTTGTGTAAAGAATTATAGGGTTTCTTAAAGCATACTTTTAGGATGTGAAATTAAGAGCGAACATTATCATGTGTGAGGAGCAGCATCACCTGAGAATTGTTTCTTTCTAATATTCAATGGGTATATTTCTTTTTTCATTAATTAGTCACTTATTATTATCTCAAATTACCGTAAACCTACCATTGAAATTGCAATCCGATCGGTATTTATAAACAGAAGGTTTCTGGAACACTATACTTTATTTATAATTGCTTTTGGAAATATGATATAAAAGTTACATTTACACCTGGTAGTCTAGGGTATGGCTAAAACTAAAGTCGATAAAGACGAGATAAAGCCTTTTTAAAGCAAGTTATCTTATCTCATTAAATGTACATATGTGTATATCCATATATAGCCGACAAGCCCCCTTAATGTTTAATGCATTGAAATATATTCAGACAACTATCTGAGACGACTGCAATATAGCCACCCGATTCGTAAACAAATTCATTAACTTTTATTACACTTGTGTCTGACCAGTTCACTTGGTATTCAGTTATTTCAAGATCTCCCTGCACTGTACTGTACTTCAGAGCGTAAAGATTAATGTAAACAACATTCAATTCGGAGGTACAGTGTCGATCTGTATGTGTATTGTTTTAACTAACTAAATTTAAACGATTTAATTAAGACTTCCGCCTCATATTCGCACTTTTCATGTTCGGACGAGCGCGGTCAATTTGCTTTAATTCGGTTCTTTGCATCACCAACCCCCTTATAGAGAACCGACTAGTTACAGAATTGGTGTATGCAATAATCTCGGTACTACATACATATTAAGCAGACAATTGAGAATAACAGTGGGATGCAGCATGAAATACGAAAGGGAAAGTAAAATGCGATCATATAAGGTTAAAATTGATTACAAAATTCACATTCATGTGATCTCTGAAATCTTTTAAAATTAGCTTTATAATAGAGTTACCAAAATTGGTAGGAAGGGTACTCTTTTTATACTTTCGTCATGTCGAAGGTAACCTTTCGCTCTTGTTTTTGTTTATCTCAAAAAATGAACTTATTTAAAAACTTGTTTGAATTTATAATGGATGGTACCGATGTCGTCAGTTAATGTATTATGAAATATACCTAAATATTATGTACTTTCTCTCTATGCAAAGGTCAAGTGCGAAGGTCATTGGCTTTTCACTTTAATGCATAATTGTATGTAAATGAAACTTGTTTTCATTCAAAATCTGAAAATGTTCCCTCATTGTATAAAGAAAACACACGTTTTGTATTTTAGAACCGGTTCGCTTTCAGCGGCCGTGTGTACGGGCCCACTGGCAGCAACAGTTAGCAAGGGCACCTTGAAATCGAGCCAACCCAAATGTGAACCGTTCGCAAATACACGTTCATACAACTAACTATATATAAAAATATTCACATGTGTATGTATATTGGTGCCTATGACGCTGTGGTGAATAACCAAATTGTCATATAGCTAAACATTTTGTTTGGAAGAACCGTCCGTGTCGGCACTTTGTCGTCAACATGCCAAATTTCAAAAGCTGCTGCAAATTGCATCACTACTTCTAGCACGAGTCCCACTGTCATTTACCGCTTGGTATGGGAGGGGGGGATTGGTGAGCAGGGGGGAACATAAGTGCAGCAGGTCTGCTGACTGTGGAGTTGGTCGCGTGTGACGCGTCACACAATGCGCTCTTTTGCGGTCCTCTCTCAATTTAAGAGAGAGAGAGAGAGGATAAATTCCAATTGCGGTATGTGGATACCGCGTGCATGATGGACTACGAAAAAGGCACATAGAGAGCTGCTCTCTGAGAGTGCAAGGATGCTTCTCTCATGCACAAGTACTCACATGGACATGTGCATATAATTACATATGTTTGTATTTATATTATTTATTTGTATGCACACACACATGTTCTTAATGAGCTCTAATGAGCAGAGGTATTTTACAGTCGATACCAACCTGAATGGTTTCGCTTGCTTTGCTTTTATCGGCAACAACTAACGTCAACCAACAGTTGTTTCACTCTTTCATGCTCTCTCTCGGTTTGGCACTTTACTCTCTCGAACTCGATAACAGCTGTCGGCTCCCCGACGCATGCAAGCTTTGTGTATGTGTGTGTGTGTGTTTGTGTACGTTCGCTTGTTTGGATATGTACACTCATGCATATGCCTGGCATATGAATGTACGTGAGTGTGTGTGTTTGTTTCTATGGCCGTGTGCGCAAGAGCGGCCAACACGAGAGAGAGGCACAACAACTATTTATTTACATGGGGCGAACTTCGCGATCGTCATTACAGTCCGTTTTGCAGCGCTTCGTCCGCAGGTCGCACGCGCTCCCTTTGCAAAAGCGAGAAATTGCACAAGAAATTTGTTTTTGTGTGATAAAAACAAATAACGCTGTTGTTAAGTGATAAAATAAAAATTGTCAAGAACATCGCAACAATTTTTGGCGGAAGCCACGCGCATAATATTTCAGTTGCCGACAACACGACAAGAAAAAAAATCAATAAAACTTTAGCAGACTCCACTCGCTCTCTCTCTCTCGCTCTTCATTAAAAACGCCGCGTGGCGTTAAGTTGTGTTACATACGTTCCACAAAAGTGTACATAGGATCCACAACACCAAAAGGACGACGAAAGTCTAGAATCCACACAAAATGAATGGCAACGGGTGAGTTGATGTTGCTCTTTTTCGCTGCAGCTCATTGCAATTCGCTGCTAGAGAATTGCATAATTGTCGATTGAGAAAAAAATAAAAAGCAGACGACAATACGTCTGCTAGTCAGGAGGTGCTTTCACTTTTCAACCCCTAAAAGCTTTACAGACTTGTTTACATATACAGTTATTTATATGGCATGTTTTTGCAATTTGGCCACTACTTACATACAGACAGACGTACGTATGTATGCATATACTAAAAATAAATACAAACATACATACAAACATATATTTATACTTATAAACGCATGTGTACGTGCAAAAACGTATTATAAAGTTGTTTTGGCGGCTCTCTCACGCATAATACGCTGACTTGGAGTGATATAAGCAAAAAGAGGCCTGGCACTCCATACACACACACAAGCATACATACTTATATACTAGACACACGTGACGTATACAAATAAAAAAGAAAGAGCTAGAGACACCTGTATACGCAGGCGATAAACGTTTGAAATAGTAGTAGTAAAAGTGCTACCCCACAATCCAAAAATACCATGCTGTTTTGTTATCTTGGCATACTTTACTTATAGAGAATATATAAGGTCACACATTCCTTCAGAGTATTTGAAAAACTAAGGGGGGAAGTCTTTAAGAAATGTGACTAAGCTAGATCTGCTTTTTGTATTATTATTTTCATCAGAATGTGCAAAGTGATTTACAGACGATGAAAAACATAATTCCATAAACATACTTAGAAATATATGTACATTTACAATGAATATTGTTATCGTAACTGGGTGCAAAAATAAATAATTAAGCATTTGGACACGTGCTACAATGCGAGCCAAGTAAGCTGTTTTTTAATGGCGACCTTGTCGATGCTTTTTGCTTTTTTAGTTATTTTTTTCACTTTAATTGCATTGGCCGACTTAACCTTTGCGATATAAGCGAACAATATAGTAATAACTCAATAGGTTGTACGTGGTAATTTTAATCTAAACAACTCTGTGCCAGAGGGTATTTTGTAAAGGGTGTAAATATTATCTTTTATTTGATTAGTCGTCGATAATAATAATAAGAATATGAATTGTACTTTGTTGAATGTCACGTAACTAGATTTCGCATAATAATAATTATATATTTATGTCTCATCATGTTTTCTTTTTATAACAAGAATATTTTATGAAATTTGGATCATCAAAACCACAATGAGGGCGATACGAGAGAATTATTTGCCTGTACTTAAGTATTGCTTTCAGTTCTCAGTTTTTACGAAATCCAATAATACTTGAGAAAGTGAAAGCGCTTTCCTTGTGATATCTTTATGATATCAACCAGATAGCCACATCTTCTCGACTAAAGTCATTCAAGATAGAATGAGAACTCACGTTTTGTTGTAAAAAAAACTGAAAGTAAAGGCCTTTGAGATAGGTGGCTAAGTATTTTTATAGGCAACGTCTCTGTTGGCAAAACAAAGAGATAACGCATTCCGGCTTATTACCAATTAACTTTACAGTCGTTTATAAGCAAATTGCATTTACATATGTATATTTTTAACGATATATAAATACCTATCTTTGGCATATAGTATTTGTTATAGAGAATTAATTGTATTTCCCACCTCTACTCGTGCCAATGAACCTCTAGGAAAATAATACTTGCCAACAATCGACTGAATCGACATCTCAGATGTTTGTTAGACCAATATAAAATCAGTTCAGCTGTTGACCAGATGTCCAATTGGTAAGATGGGACCACAGTTGGCCCATTTCTGGCTTGTCTTTATTTAGTTATTTATTTTGGGTTTGTGTTGATTCTCAATCTAAATCGTTGAGAATTCGCTGAGCGCACAAGGTGACATTTTCTTAGAATTCCTGTGTAAATAAGAATTTATCGCGCATCGATACAAAACAATTGATAAGGAATAAATTAAATAAACAAAGTCACGAACATTTTAATTTATGGTAGAATGCCGCAAACGGATATATATTGCAATTGCCTAGTTGAAAACGGTACGTATTTTTAAAAGCTGCTGAATTAATTTATAAAAATTTATTTTATCGAACTTACTCGCCTAGGCCTGATCTGCATTTGGGAAACTCTATTGCATATGGAGAAATAAGCAGCTAACCTCCAAGTATGAAAGAAGAAATGGAGAGTTCACGCAGCATTGCCAGGATAGCACTAGAGTGGAAACCCCAAGAATACAGAACAGGAGTTGGTTTCCAACATGTTGGCAACACTGCAGGCAGTAACATTCTGTTATATTCTGCTGTTATTATTGTTGCATACTTTAGTATGAAAATACGTTGCATACTTTTGGGCAGCAAAAAATACAAGTGTTTATGAAAAGCTGACTGCTATATAACTTGTTTATAAGCACATCTTACAGCTTGAAATCAAAACCAAATATAAGTGTTGTTGCAAATAATTTTAATGAGGGATCAGTGCTGCCAACTTTTTTAAACAAAAAATATTGAAATTAAATAAGAAATCAAATTAACGCATTACCGAAATAAGCTGAAAAATGCAAAAATATTTTAAAGTGTATTTTTATCGCTCGAATGTGGAACTTAAATAAAGAACGCCAAACATGCTCCTAATACAACCGAAAAGATTTATGTCAGGTCTACTACGTGCAAAATTTGACATAATTCAACAGTAGCTATAAATAATGTAATTATTTTAAATATAGCAGAGGGAATCTTAACTCTATACTCTAGTTTGCAGAATCGATTCTTGTTAAAGAGCTTTCAAATTCCCCTAGTAGTAACAACAGACATAAAAAATAACTATGCAAATCAATACGTGGAAATTAAACAAATAGAAAAGATTGTTACAATCGCAAATGCTCGACACTAAGATACCCTTTGCACGTTTTCCATGCAAAACAAACACGTGCAGTAAAATTAATAAAAGATAACTTGCTACTTGTAATTACATGCAGGAGATAAGAAGCAACAACTCGACTCTAAGCAGGTGTGCGCCGGAACTGATCGGTCACGAGCTGCTCTGGCAAACACTTGAAAGGTTTTCCAGAGTGTGCGAGCTGCCGATTGGCTGCTCTCGAGGCGATGTGTCCCCACTACGTATACGTAATGTTGCGCGAAAGCAACAGGTTATAGACATCTACATAGATCTATCTTAATCGGAACTGCTTTGTACTCACACGATCTTGTTGCTCTCTCCATGCAAATCAGGTGTAGTTGGTCTCTCGAATCTTGAATCTCCCCCACGCAATAACAAAATAAATATTTGTATATGTTTTTCATTTGAAGAGAGATTTGCCTTATCAGTCAGTCAGTCAGTCAGTTAGTCAATCTGTTGCTCGCTTATCAGCTTCCACTCGATTTCAGCTAATAATTTGTCCATTCTCACTCACATCTTGTATCCTATCGTCGTTACTGCCCGCTCTGATGCACTCGAGCAGCGTAGTCCAGTTTATCCTGCAGCGAAGGTTTCTTTTACACGATCTGAGCGTATTGCTCAGACCTAAAACTGTCTATGCAGTGCGATCAAGTGGAAAATGCTATTCCAGGTTAGTGCGAATTTCTTCTGGCCAGGGTATTATCTAATCTTCAATGCGGTGTCGATGCAATAAACATTTCCAGAATCAAGTGCATGTCGTTGATTTAGATAAAGATCTTTCCAGCTGATAATCACGAGCATGTAGGGGAGCTGATAATCAGGCATTATAAACGACAGCTGACAATGAGTAACAACGAGAGTAGAGCAGAATTTTGAAAATATACAGGGTTACGTTAGATATATCACGAGTCTAGCGATATTATGTATTATATCATGCAGATATTTTCTTAAGAAGCCTCATATATAATACATATTGTTTTCCTGTTCCAAATCAAATTAGTTTCCTCTATTTAAAATCAGGGCATTGCCTTGTCGACTTATCGCGACAGGCGAGCTCAAAATATTATTATATATAGTATAGTATTCCAAGCAGATTTCTTTAACATGTTTCCAAGCATTTAATAATCTAGATTACGAATCTAATGATTTACGAAAGCTCAGTTTGCGTACCTCTGATAATGTTTATGTTCATTGAACAATTCGTAAGAGTTTGCACGCCCTATATACTATATATGTGTATATATAATGTGTTGTGTTGTCAACTTTATAGCCTACTAAATAGTACGCCAAGACGAAGTGGAGCAGCAATTCAATTTGTAAGACGTAATATACAGGGCTGGGAAACTGTTGTACTATCATTACTCATCGAAAAATAAATTGGCAAACGTATAAATCACATTGTAGAACCCTCGATTTACTTAAATTGGGTAATACAATCTCGAGAAAGCCTTCAGGCTGCAGTTCCGTAAAACATTGAAGCTGCGATTACGTACTGAAAATCTTAGACAAAAGGTACTACCTATTGCCTCGTTGCAGATAGTAAGACGAGGGCCGTCAAAGACGCTACACCATACGACGCGTCGTCGCGATTCGCAAGTTTTGATTAGGACTAACAAAACAACAAAAAAAAGCTAATTAACGAGCAAAATAGAAATAGAGAAAAACAAAAAAAATCGGAGAGAAAAAAAGGCACGCGACGCGACGAGACGCTAACTCTGACGTGGGAACGATTAGAACGTATGAAAACTATTCGGAATATTCCAATACCAAAGCAATTGGCATTATATACGAATATATATACTTTGTATACATGTAGATACAATCGATCAAACACAATTTAAGCGCAAATTATTCAAACAATAAAAAGCTGCGAAACCGCGAAAGGGAAAAACAAAAGACACAGCAATCTCATTACACGATTATAATGTGGAAACTACATGAATAATTATAATTTAATAATTTCAATTAACATAAAGCTCGTTCCTCGATGCTAGACAGACAAAAAATATGCAGTACAATTAACATTTTTGTTTTGTTTTTGAAATTGTTTGATTTGTTTTTTCTTCTTTATTTTTACTGTTACTTGGCATACAGGGTGTCCCGTCCTCTATATAGAGTCTTTTATATTGTGTATACACTTGTTTATCACCCTGATTTATATGGGGGCTTATTGATCTCAGCAGTTATAAAAAAAAGACATTGTTTTATGGATATATATATAGATACAGTGACTTGCCACATACTCTTGAATATACAGCTTGGGAAAAAATAATAGAAACGGCAAACACGTTTTGCCCTTTCTCTATCTCTCATTGAGCTGAAATTCGCTACGATTACTTGTTGATATGTCTACTTTATTATAGTACTTCTTTTTTGTATCATATTTCATTAAAAACTTTAAGAAAAACAGGAAATTATAGAATTATAGAACTAATACATATAATGATATTTAGATAGTTTCCTCTGAGTTTTTAAAAAAATCAAATATGCAATTGGTTTTTTGTCATATTTGAAGTGAGTACCGTTTGTTTACGCTACTCTTAAGAAAATAACATTGAAAATTGGCATTGAAAGTTATGTCGAGGTCGTATTGCAGTCTAAATTCTGTTGAAATTGGATGTGATTGGCGTCATTGCTTGTTCAAAGATAAGACAAAGGGATTAAACTCAAGTCTCGACCAACTTGTTCGATTGGTCGCAATGCCTATACACTCGATCAAGTGAATTTTATGGCCCCTCTCTAAACACATACGATGATTAAGTACGAAGAACGAAGAAAAACAAGAACGCGATGCTTCAGAAACTTTCCGAAACTAAAAACCCACTCTTATCGCACACCTCTTTCAACTACATAGTATTATTAAATTAAACGAAAAGTCAATGTATTACCCTAGGGGGCTCGACTAGAGTATAACAAGAATCATTATAGTATGTTCGGTTCAAGGCAATCGGAAAGAATAACTTTTGGAACTAACAGGCGCATTAAAACCGGCAACAGCTAACCGGTTTAGTGACCTCGATCTAATAGGGGTGTATATAGGAAAAGTGTGTGATAACATTTTTTGCTAGAAATGTTCTTATTCGAGTCGTATTACTATGGAATTTTGATTATTAAATCGAAAAAAGGTTCATAAATATGTTAATTTTTCGCACACAAACTGCAGCTATACGGAAAACGACAACGTATTATTATTATAAAAGAACAGAAAACAAGATTTCTGCTTTTATCAGCTGTAGAGAACCCAAATTGCAACTTCCCATACATGACATGGTCTATGCTTCTAATAATAACGATTTGTACCATATCGAACAGTTTGTTTATGCTAATTAAGTCAATTGACCATTTAAACACACTTTTGGCATTATTATCTTTGTCGTCCTTGAATCGAAATCTTGAACACGATCATTTAGTATTATTTGCATAGGCTTCAATTAAGGTTGAGCACGCTTATTGCGCCATTTTGCAAAAACGGGTTTCTGTTTTCTAAATTTTGACAGATTTCTTCATGCATAGTTTAAAGATTAGCCAGTTTAGTTATTAGTCATATATAGAAAGAATGCAGAATCAGCACTTCCTAACAATGACGTCAATCTATCAATCAATTCAATAGCAAAGTCAATGAACTACTCGTATTGCTTAATGATCTACATTTTAAGATGTATTGTGGGAAAATGAAAGTAATACATATTATCACTTTGTAATAGAGTCTATATTAACAGAAAATATGCGGGAAATAATTGTAATTTGAAGGACAGTCTTTTTCCCTTATAATATTTAAGATCTCGATGTTCAAACAGACATCTGTACTGAATATTGTATGAATTATCAAGAAAAAGTACCGGAATCAATTGCTCATAGGCGGAATAGGAAATTATATTTCGGCATGAATAAATACGTTTGTACGTATAGTATATATATAGTATACATATATTTATTTGTGATGAATACTTGAAAACGCCCCGCACGTTCCATTTGTAGTAGCATTAATTATTGAAAAGTCCATCACACCCGTTTAAATATTTGCACAGCAAGTTTCAGAGTGGAAACAATGGAACGACCTTAGTTTCGGCTATATTATTATACATATTTATCAATTAGTCATTTGTTTTGTTCCAATTTATATGCCTTCCCTATCGTCGCAGAATCCCAAACGTGCCTGTGATACCTTGTTAACGGGAAAGTCACTGTCACTGTCACTGACATTTGTCTGAGAACAGTTTTGTTTAATATGCGACTCGAGAGCTCACTGCGTCATATCTAGTTAAGTAGTATGTAGTATATGTACTATGTTTCGCTAATGATATCATGATTTCTCACTGTAGAATCGTGCTGAAAGAACAGTATGCTAGTGACGTGGAATGTGGAATACATTAAACTTTAATTAAACGTTTGATTCCGCTCTACTGTCGTCACAGCATACCAACCGCAGGTGCTGAGAGTCTAAAAACCTCTCTCTGGGTCCCTGTCCCGCTCCTCCCCCCTCCGAAAACTGTGATCAGATTGCACAACTGTTTCTCTTTGGGATCCATTTGCGAGTCAACAAAGTGGCTTTGTTTCCAGATGCCTCACAATTGAGACAGCAGCGATACGGTCGGGGGTTATATCATCATCCATCGCTTGAGTCGGGAATAAGTTCGTACATATAGTAGATCCAAACAATACATCATTTGCCCGTTTGACTAAATATGCGCAATATAAATGGATATACTAAACACCGACAAGCTGTGAATATTATTAAGTCGACATACTACATATGCCTGTATTTTCCGGTCAATGATCAGGCCCCCAAAAGTAACATCTAGTATAATATTTAGTTCTTTCCATTTCTTCCATTTCAACGACGCAGTTATCTTAATCAATCTTGAAGAGTTTCTTGTGACCTGATGACGTTGCAAATTTATTTTTGGGTTTCACCGACTAATCCGTATACTAAAAATCAGTTCAATTAAGACTCGTTATAGCATATCCGAAAGTATTGCGACGCAGCTTTTGACCTATATAATATACCATATAATATAATGAATATAGTCTTGTTATTTATTGTATTGCATTACTAGAGTTCAAGTTCCGCCTAAGCGTAAAGATTTCCCACTTGGTTCTCTCTCTCTCCTCTCTCAATAAAGTAGCTGGGAAAATACAATCTTGAAATAGAATTCTTTCCCATATACTAAAGGGAATACTATATTATTCTCTAGTCTCATTAGGCATTTTACACTTCTCGATTTAGACTGACACCAAATGGAAATTGAATATGGAATTGTGGGTGTCTGATAATTTACATTTTATCAGACGAACCGTATAATTTACATCCCCAAACTGTTGCATTTTATGTAAGCGTATAGCAGTTGTTCGTCTTATCAATCAAGTGCCAAATGAGTCGTCATATCATTTCACATATGTATAATATATGCCATGTATAATGTTCTCGGGATTGTACACTGCACAGTAAAGACTTGTTAGGGTGACCAATAAACCACAGAGCTTGCTAATATTTTTCAGAGCCCCTTTTTTAAAGTTAAAGTAAAAGCGGGTTATTCTATGTTTAACCTATGCGGGAATCATATAGTAGTCACAAATAACTTGAGGAGTGAGCCAACAAATTCAAGCTAATAAAACATTTTATAAGAAAAAGGCAAAGGGTAATTTCACTTATGAATAAGGCATTATATTACTGCTTTTTTACTGTTTAAGAATATATGGTATATAATTATTATTTATAATCATAATCTGCTGCAGCTTATATGATCCCAAAACGATCCTCAAATAATAATAGAATACAATTTGATGTATGTACATCATTGGGTAGTTTCTCTGTAACATGATTTTATCAGTTGTAGTAACGCCCTTAAATCGAGAATCAGAGTATTATGCAAATGTAATTGCCCACTCAACCCGTCATAGCGTCAAGTCGTGTTTATTTTAGGTTAATTCAAACTACTTAAGATATGCAATTTACAATTCAGGCCTGTCGCTATTATAAAAATAGCACAACCGATTAGGAGGTGGTTGTAAATGGAATTCCTTAATATCGAACTGGTTCACAGGAGTGAACTGATTTTTATAGCAATCATATCAGCTGCGGGTTAAATTAATCAGGCTGCAATCGAGTCGAGCCACACTTAGAGTCGATTTATAAATAGAACAATCGTTCCACGCCCACAACGATCGTGCCCGTTCGCGTGCTCGTGTTTGCCTTCGTGTTCGTGTTTTACTTCTCCATTCCCGAGCTCGTGTCGAGAGCCGATCACTTGCCGATCAGTTGCTCTTGCTCGGAAATAATAACGGCGCTGCCGGCGTCGTCGTCGTCGCTGTCGTTCGGCCATTTATTTTATAAAACGAAATCGGCTGAAATAGTTAGAAGTATTCTTGCACTGACAGGGCGCAGGTTGTGTCTGGGTCGTTTGCGGAAAGTGCAGCAGACACACACATACACACACACAATCACAACACGACTGAAAAATTTTCAATTTAAAAAAAAAATCCCTAAATAATTATAATAATAAGCACATAAAAAAAAAGCAGTCGAGTGCGAAATTCCAAGTCGAATCGCAGTGCGCTCTGAGTGATAAATTCGGTACTTAATACTTGCACACACTCATGTGCACAAAAATAGGTTAACTTAATACAGTTTAAAGTGAGCAATTCTATAAAATAAATACAGTTCCTCAGCCCTTGTAAAATGGCAAAGATAAAGACTTTCGATCTGCTGCTGATCTTCAGCTGCTGCCTTGTCGCGGTAGTGCCACTGTGCGGTGCAAGGACCTTGCTCGAGTACAGCGCCGACAGTGACAATGCAATCGAAAGGATTGATGAAAATGTCTTCTCCTCCTGGTAAGTTTGAAGATCAGGCAACTAAAACTCCATATATTGTAGAATTGAAATTATGTCTGAGAATATATATATATTTATAAAGATATATAGTATGCATTTGAGTATTTCTGATACAAATTCTGAGATTTTACTAATTAGTCCGAATCTCTGCTCACACTCAATGTGCGTGTGTGTGCTTATCAACTGGTTTCCTTTCCTTGCTAAACCGGTCCCTAATTTATAATTAAAAAAAAAAAAAAAAAAACGGAAGATTAATAATTCCTGCACTTTAACATTTTAATATTGTCATACTCGATTCGTTTCACTTGTTGTTTGTCTTGCTATCATCGTAAAGATAATTCTCAAGCTTTGTTAATCCAAACGTGATCGAGATCGAGCAAACGTGACGGGTTCCCATCGTTGTAGTCGTGCGCGATTTGGATTTAACCAATATTATTTTACCACTTACCATTAGGGTGCAAATCGTGCTGACACTATATTAATTTATTATGGCAGATCCTATCGGACAGGTGTTCGTTCATTAAGTTCCACTAAAGCAGTTCAAACCGAGTAATATGTAGACGTAGACACTGCAAAAGCAATTGTGAATTTATTTGCACTAATTAATGACGTCAGACTACTTTGGCCATAAACGGTGTTAACTTTCTTTAAAAATCAAACGATTTTACTCTAGAATAGAATGGCTTAATAGTTTTTGCAACTTAAAAATTTTATTTTTTGTTATTTTGGCAAGGGTCCCCCCTGTAAATGTTTCAGAAAATTTTTTTTCAAAAATTTAAAATCTCCTGCTTTTACTTTTAATTGACTGCGGTGGTCAAAATTAGTATAAAACAAGTGCTTAAAATTGTTTTAGAGGATACTTAATTTTTGGCCAAAAATCATGTCAAAGTCGACTAAAAATTTGACATGCAACACCATCGATAGGACGAGTATCCTCACTTTCTTCACTTCATAACTTTCTTAAAAATCGAACGATTTTCTTCGAGTAAAGCATTTTATTCATGGTTTTAGGTATAGAATAGAATGGCTTACTAGTTTTTGCAATATAAAAACTTCGAAAAAATTTTTAATTTTTGTGATTTTGGTAAGGGTCCCCCCTGTAAATTTTTCAGAAAAATTTTTTGTTCAAAAATTTAAAAGATATTAAAAAAAACAGGTTTAAAAGTTAGAAAATTTTAAAACACAAAGTGAAAAAACAACGGCAGGACCAGTATTCAACTTTCCACCAAACTTTCTAAAAACAAACGATTTTTTTCGGGTAAACATTTATCATGGTTTATTCAGAAAGAATCTAAGTCTTTGCAATTTAAAAACTTCGAAAAATTTTAATTTTGAGATTTTGGAAGGCCCCTAATTTTTCTTTTTTTTCAAAAATTTAAAATCGCCTGCTTTTACTTTTAATTGACTGCGGTGGTCAAAATTAGTATAGAACAAGTGTTTAAAATTGTTTTAGAGGATACTTAATTTTTGGCCAAAAATCATGTCAGAGTCGACTAAAAATTTGACATGCAACACCCTCTACAGGACGAGTATCCTCACTTTCCTCACTTCATAACTTTCTTAAAAATCAAACGATTTTCTTCGAGCATTTTATTCATGGTTTTTGTTCTAGAATAGAATAAAAATCTACCCTGTTTAAAAGTCCATTTACATATAGAACGAGTATGCATTTATGCAACAAATAATTAACATATATGGATGAACGTACTACGTTTATAAATCTCTAAACCTGTTTGTTACATATTCTTTCTCAGGATTACTTATCTTAGAATTTATTTAACTCTTGGGTGCCCCGTAGAATTTATTCAAGTTACTCTATTTACTCCTTTCTATTCTAGCGAAATCTACTGCTATGGACCCTTACTGCATACCGTACAAATGGCAAAGCTGTATCCGGACTCCAAAACTTTTGTGGATATGAAACTAAAGGTTGCACCAGAGAAAACTCTGGAGGATTTCAATGAGTTTATGACGACGAAAAATAACACTCCCACCCGGGATGAAATTCAGACGTTTGTCAACGTAAGTGACACCAAAAAGAAGAAATATGATATGAAATATGATTTGTTAAATATTTTTTGATTTTACAGGAACACTTTGGAGAGAAGGGTACTGAGTTGGATTTGTGGACACCAACCGATTGGAATGAACATCCTAGTTTTATTGATCTCATTCAGGATCCAGACCTTAAGCAATGGGGCGTGGATCTGAACGGTATCTGGAAAGAACTGGGACGTAAAATGAAAGAGGACGTACAAAAGAATCCCCACTATTACTCCATTATACCTGTACCCAATCCCGTTATCATTCCCGGCGGTCGCTTCATTGAGTTCTACTACTGGGATTCCTATTGGATTATCCGTGGACTCTTGTACAGTGAAATGAGGGACACCGCACGTGGCATGATCGAGAACTTTTTGTCGATTGTAACACGTATTGGATTTATACCGAACGGTGGTCGTGTCTACTACTGGGGTCGCTCACAACCCCCACTACTGACGGCCATGGTGAAGTCCTATGTGGACTTTACCAAGGACGATCTGTTTGCGATTAACGCACTGGAGGTTCTGGAACATGAGTTTGAGTATTTCATGAATAATCATACGGTACAAGCGAAGGGCCATAACTTGGCCATATACAGGGATTCATCGACTGGACCTCGTCCCGAATCGTACAGTGAGGATATCGAAACATCCGCAAGCTTCGCCACACCCGAGGCCAAGGAGGATCACTATAGTGAACTGAAATCTGCTGCTGAGTCTGGCATGGACTTCAGCTCACGTTGGTTCATCAATGAGAACGGAACAAATATTGGTAATCTCACCGACATTAAGACACGCTCAATTGTGCCCGTCGATCTGAATGCGATTCTATACTGGAACGCCAAGATGATTGCGGAATTCCACTCCAAGGCTGGCAATGTTGAAAAAATGACAGAGTACGAGACAAAGGCGCAAAAGATTAAGGAGGTATGTAAATGGTATTATCTGGAAAATAATATTTTCCTAATCTTATTCCTTATTCTTTTCGCAGGCAATTCAGGCTGTCTTGTGGAACGAGGAAGCCGGATGCTGGCTGGATTATGATTTGATCAATGAAAAGCCACGGAATTACTTTGTGACCAGCAATCTGGCCCCACTGTGGGTTAAGGCTTATAATATTTCCGACTCGGCGAAAATATCCAAATCGGTTTTGAGTTACCTGGAGAAGAACAATGTCGACTCTTTCCCTGGAGGCATACCGAATACCCTGTATCCCACTGGCGAGCAATGGGACTTCCCCAATGTGTGGGCGCCCTTCCAATACATTCTAGTCGAGGGTCTTGATAATCTGGGAACACCAGAGGCCAAGGAGCTATCGAAACGTTGGGGCCATCGATGGGTCAAGTCGAATTTCGAAGCATACCGGGAGACGCTTGCCATGTTCGAGAAGGTTAGTTGAGGTTTTATGAAGCTCAGTTTATCATAATGTTTCTAATCATTACGTTTCCATTTAGTACGATGCAGAGAACTTTGGCGGACACGGTGGAGGCGGTGAATATGGTGTACAAAAAGGTTTTGGCTGGACCAATGGCGTGATTATTGAGTGGCTGGCGAAATATGGACACCAGATCTCTCTAAGCAACACGGGCGCTGCAGGTGAAGACGAGCAATAGAACAGCTACAAAATAATTGGCATCTCGAGAAAGAAACTACTATCATCACAGAATCACAGCGCATTGCCCAAGCATCAGTATAGTCTCCTCTTCTGTTGCTTCACTTGTTGGTGACTTGGTCTGCCCTCAGACAACGATACATAAACAAACGTATACAAACCACACCATGTTACCACTACAAACAATCATACCTAGACTAAGTCTTAGCTCCAAGAGAAGCTCAAAATAGATGATAAACGTATATTATGTTATAAAGAAAATCGGAGAACGAAACCATAAGAAAAACCCCATCAATAAGCTAAGCTTTCCTCCTCCTCTCTCGCTGTCGCCCTCTGTCTCTGTCACTCTCTCTCTATTTCTATCTGTCTATAACTATCTCTCTGCATCGGAACCAAGCGACGAAGTCTCTTCAACTAGCACAAACTAAGGAGTCGACTAACTATGTTAAACCAAGACACACACACACACACAAGCAAGCATCTGCACTCAGCAAGCACCAGGATCAGAAAATGAAAGATTTCTATATGACGTCTATATACCATCTACTATATCTCGCCACACACAATGTCTCTAAGTATAACTCGCTTTCATTCGTCTTCGTCTCGTCTCGCCACGTCTTGCATCTGTATCTGTTCTGTCCAGTTTCAAAAATGTGTAACATCTATTGCCGCAAAACTCTTTACGTAAGTCTCAAACATTCAACAACTATTTTAATTCGGTATCTCTAAATAGCTTTATCTAGCTTTTCTTGATTTCCCCTTAAAATATTTCAAAAACCCGCATGTTAATGATTTAATTAGTCTACTAGAGTCGTAAACAATTAGACAACTTGTACCTATCGATGTCTAACAAAACCGATTTATAATTTGTTTAGCTCCTCGAAGTCGAATAATCACTGTGCTGGGCGTGACAGCTGTGGCGTTAGTGAGTGCCCTTGCCGGCCGGTTTATATGGTGAGGTTAGTAACGTTACGATCGCTAATGCAAAAATAAGTTGTACCTGTGCTTGTCAGAGCAGCAAATTATAATGACATTTTTATTTCTTCTCATTTTTTTTTTCTGTTTTTTTATAGATATTGACTGTGCCAACTGTAATTGCCCAATGAGAAAATGTGATTCCCCAACACCCCCAAAGCCCTCCCCGTGAACCAATGTTTTTGCGTGTTTTGTTTTCCAATTTCTAATTACGTTGAAGCCTTTTTCAGTTTTTGCTCGGTTGAATGCAAAGATTGCAGTATTAGATTTCTATACACAGTTGACTTATTGTTAGTGTAAAGAGTGTGGAGTGAGTTAGTTATACATACTGAATTTAATGGGCATGCCAAATTTGTTGTTATATTTAATATTTTACATATAATGAATGTATGTGTACACACAAATATTTAGTAGACATCATGTACACAGTTTAGTGTGGGACATGCTGCTTACGTAAGTGTATTATCCTCGCAACCCTATAAAGACAATTGCTTATAAACAAATAACAAATGTGTCAAACGAGAGAACTCGGTGTATTTTTTGTATTGTTGTTAATTGTTAACAAGAAGAATTGCCAAATTGTTTGCTCTGTTTCTTTTTGAATAAAACACAAATATACATATGTTGCATGAATGCTCCTGTTTTTTCTTGAATTTGAATACCATACATAGATATTATATAAATATATACATTTACATTTAATTACTAAATCTCGTTAACTTGCAGGCGAAATTGGTTCAAGTAGAGAGAGTGAGAAGAAGCATCGAGTGTACATAGTTTTTTATTTTTAATTTAGGTTTGCTTTGCTTGCCATAAATTCAATAATGGAATCTTACCTACATGGAAAGGTATAGTATGTAGTTAATCTAGACGACTGAATTACATTAAAAACAATTTTAGCACTCTCTTGCAATTGGATATGAATCGGTTGAATGTGACACAAGTAAAAATAATGTACATATATCCCGAATAGTAGAAAATCCAATAATAATAGAAAACAATTAAAAAGATAAGAGTAACTATACCTAGTACACACTACACATAGAAAACATAATAAATATAATATTTTCCGTCGTTGTAAAAGTGACGTGAGTGCCGGTGAGTGCGACTAGGAGCGACTAGTTTGACTGCTGCGGCTCATGACTAAAGTAGGGAGCTGTGTTTGGCGTGAGCAATGTGTGACATATATCACAAACACGGGCGACACGTTTCCGTGGACCCGATGGCACCGTTTTAGTTAAACATTTATCGCAGTAAATGTGTCCGCAATGGCGACAATGGATTTTCCGTACCATCACCGTAAAATATGCATTGCACGTGGGGCAATTGTTAACATCATCATCATCCTGCCAGCGCACTTCAGTGTCGGCATGACGCAGCTCCTCCAAGGACATCTAAAGAAACAAATTTTTTAATGCATTAAATCATGTACATACACAATTACACAATTGTATGATTATAACGGAAATAAATAAAGTATTTTTGTAAATTTTGCATAGTAAACTACCTGAAGTGTTTGAGACAATTTGACAAAATCTTTTTGCACAGTTTCCATTGTGGATAACTCTTCCTGTAGTGTTTTTATTTTCGCCTTACAGTCTGAATTCGTTTTTGAAAGTTTTTCCTGCAAGCCAAACAGACCCATAAATTATTTATCCAAGTATGTATTATACTTAAGGTACTCACATTGGTTTCTTGAAGTTCGATTATCTCAACGCGACACTCGGACAACTGTTTGTTCAGCTCAGCTTCCTTTCGCTCCAAATTTCTTTTTGCTGATTCATGGGATTCCACGGCAACCAAGTTTTCCGTGACGCGATCCCTGGGAAAAACATAAATCGAATTATTTAATTATAGGCTAGTTAAGAAATATACTTACTGTAGCGACTTAATATCCGACTGCATTTTATGCTTAAAAGCGCGTCGCTCGTTGTTGCTTTCTTCAAGCTGAGCCCGAAGTATTTGTATTTCATCCAGTGAGCTGACGCACTTCTGTTTCTCATATTCGCTACTAACTCGAGCCTGTATTAGCTCATTCTGCTGACGCAGTATCAATTCTTGTAATTCGACAACAGTGTTTGGAAGGTTTATGTATTGATTCTCGATCTCTTCGGAGGTGGCCAAAAAGCAGCCAGACAAAAAATCATTATCAGCCTGTAGCGTCTCTAACTGCTGATTGACCCGCTCCCGGTCATCTGTAACAAGCTGTAATTGTCGCAAAATCTCCTCTTTGGTCTCAAGAAACTTTTGTTGCATGTCCAGCAGTTGCTGTACATTATTTTTTACCTGCTCCCGCAGGTTTTGTACTTCGTTCTTGTGTGCCTCACGTTTTGTTTGCCATGTGTTCTCCAGGTCATTTCGTAATGCTGCTTCCTTGCTGAGCTGTTCTCGTGCCTCAGCAAGTTGCTTCTGTATCGCATCCAGTTGCTTTTGCTGTTGACTCACTTTTGTGCTCAACTCTACTGAACGTTCTTCCGATGAGTTGCATGAACTGCAAGTGGATACCATGACATCAGTTGATGTGGACTTGTGCATGGCATTCTCTTCAGTTGTTGTTAAACTAATGTCCTTCGGATGAGTTGATGTGCTAGCCTTTGCCTGCAATTGTTCGTCCGCTACTCTCAACTTTTCCTTAAGAGCTTTCATTTCTTCCTGAAGTTGCTCCACTATTGAGTGCATCATTTCGGCATCCTCTACAGCCTAAAAATTTGAATATACTTTCATATTTATACTCTTTCAGAAATCTATTTCTACTCACAAATTGTTTGGCATTATTCTTGCCTGCAGCTCGCGCATTGTTATCCGTTGGCTCCTGTTGAAAACTATTGTTCAACGAATCGCTCCCGAGTTTTCTAACAGAGCCCAGTGTTTTTTTCACTTGATTTAGCACGTGCGGCGCTAAGCCGCCTGATGATTCTGGGGGCTGTGATATTTGCTGTAGTTGCTGAAGCTGCTGCTGTTGCATGCGTAATTGCTCCAGTTTTACACGCTCAAGTTCCGCCTTATATGTAGCCGACTCCTCGATCGTATCCTGCACCAGTTGCTGTAGCGACGATATCTCCTCCTGAGCCCTTTGATCTTTTAACAGCATCTCATTTTCAAGCTTCAAGTCGGCCACCATAAGTTGAGTCTTAAGCTCATCTGATTCTTTCTGTAATTTCTCGCGTTCGGCCTCCTTCTGCATAAACAGTTCTTTCATTTTAGCACGTTGCGTATTGAACTCATTCTGCATTTTGCGCATCTCCGTCTGGAGCTGTTGTAATTTGTGCTGTTGCGATACGTCATCGTCATCTAAACAAATGTTAAAGTTTACTTTTGAACGAACTTTCTTATTAGAAAATTGGGTATACCATTAACAACGTCTGTTGAGATTGCCGACGCTGTCCCATTTTCCTCCATTTTACATTAATTTAGGTAAGGATCCAAAAACAACAATTATGTTTAGTTTTTTTCCAGGGATACAAGCCATTTGAGCTAGAGATGGGCGAAGCCAAAATACTCACGCATTGAACTGCAATCGATTTACAAACTTAAGTAAACCAATTAGTTAATGAAGTATTTAATTATGGATTAACTATAAAGGTGTTTTCACATAATTTTTATGTGTCTTTGATAATCATTTATTGTTTCATTTTCCATCGTGAACGCACGACTCACGAAACATCGATAAGACTAGAATGTATACAATCGATACATTATAGTATATCGATAGAATATAAGGTATTTTCCCCACCACTATTGCACATGTGTTTTGGAACGCAATATTAAACCTGCAGTAAAGAATTTTAAATATCAAACTACAGTAACAAAAACAACCAAAATGGTAATATTATTTGATTATCTTTAACGTTTATATCTATAATTTGTGTTGAATTTGTAGGTCAAGGGAAAAAAACCGTATATTGATCGCAAAAAAGCCGTGACATTTCATTTGGTACATCGTAGTCAGCACGATCCATTGGTAACCGATGAAACTGCACCACAGCGTGTGCTCTTGGAGGCAAGTGCCAGGCAGGCTCCGTCAAAGGCACAAGCTGAAACTCAAGATCCCGAAAAACGTAAAGAAGAGCTTAAAAAGTTTGGTATCCACTATGATGACGATTACGACTACATGCAGCATTTGAAGAAACGTGAGAATGATGTTGTCTGGGAGTATATGGAAAACCCGAATCAAGCTAAAAATACTAAAGAGGATGAGTCCAAGGCACGCAACATGCTCGTACTGCCTAGCTCTGTCTTTGCCAGTGAATTCGAAGAGTCCGAGGGAATGTTGAATAAGGCAGCACCGCAACCTGGTCCCCGACCAGATTGGGATCCAGATGTTGTGGCAGCTCTTGATAGTGATTTCGAGGACAACGAAGAGTTGGACGACGATTTTGTGATGCAAGCAATGGAAGGTGACGAAGATGATGACGACGACGAGGATGGTGACTGGGAAGACGAAGAAGAAGATGGTGAAAATGATATGGACTTCGACTCAGATAATTTAAATGATGATGATGATGATGAGAACGAGGATGAGCTAATGGATCGCCTGGCACCACTTATGCGGAAGAGTCGTTTTGACGAAGAGGAAACCAAGTCTCGCTTTACAGAATACTCAATGTCTTCCAGTGTAATCCGACGAAACGAACAGCTATCATTGCTGGATGATCGTTTCGAGAAGTTCTATGCAAGCTATGACGATCCTGAGCTTGGAGATCTAGCGCTTGATGAAATTGAAGGTGAATGGCACCAAAAGCATCCTGTTGTCATGCAATGTTTTAAAGAGTTCAAGAAGAAAACCGATGACTTGAAGTACGATAAGGAATGGGATCGCGAGCGTGTTAAAAAATACGCCAATGTTGTGGATGGTGAACAAGATCCCACAGAGGAGCTTGTTGACTACGAAGTGGAAGATGAAAAGGAGAAGAAATGGGACTGTGAGTCCATACTGTCCACATACTCGAATATTTACAATCATCCCAAACTGATCGATGAGCCGCGTTCCAAGAGACGTGAGACACCCATTCAAATCGATCCCAAAACTGGTCTGCCCACCAACGTGCTTCGTGGCGGTACAGATGGACAGCTAACAGCAAAAGCACTCGCCAATCTGGCTGATGATTCACCAAATGCAACTGGTCCAAAATCGCTGTGCGCCAAATCGGTGATATCCACACTCAGTGTTCTTTCCATACGACCAAAGGACGAAACTCCTGAAGAGAAGAAAGAACGTAAACGTTTGCTCAAGGATTATCGCAGTGAACGCCGCATTGAGAAAAAGGCCAACACGGAGGCATTCAAGGAGGAGAAGAAGCGGCAAACACATGTGAAGATCAATCAACGTATCAACCAGCAGGGTTCTACGATTGTTTAGGAAACTGCAAGATCATAATTTAGTTTAAGTATCAAAATGCGTTTTTTCTTAAGTTTTATAAATATATTAATATATATATGCAAAAGATGTTGTACATAAATACATACTATATGTATATTTAATCCATTACAAACATATGTCTTCTTAAACTACTCTGATTGTTCATATATTCAGGCACTAAGCCGTAGCGCATGCGCAGAACAGGAATTAAAAAATGCAAAGAGTAGATATTTGCAAATAACATCAGGAAATATAAACGATCCTATATACGAACTTTTAAGAATTTAATAAAGCAACTGCTTTTTAAATTTTATAATAATTTAATATTTTAGCAAATAATTCTAAAAGCATACAAAGTTCAGGTATGTTTTTATCTATGTGTATTATTGTGTTATAATTAAGGTTTTAGAAAACCATATAGGCTTTCCCATGAGACATGTAAAAAAGCACGAAGGATTTCCAACTAGTTAGCCTACAAATTAATAGATGGCCTGGTGGTTTGTTAGCACTGGAAGGCCCCCCATGCCCCTCTTCAGTTCGCATTTACACCAAAATATTGTGGGCTAGAACCAGAACTAGCGTTACGCTCATTATATATTCCTACATACACATGCAGTTATATACGTGTATTGTATACCACCTGAGTGTGTTTGCATTTTATACGTCGCACTTGTACGGCAGTTGCTTATTTTGTGGAAATTTCAACTCAAACTGCATAAAGTTCTCTGGAAAACCCGACATCAGTCAGTGCACGAACTATTATAGGCCTGGGCTATAGGAAATGTGCAGACATTTTGTCTATGGACGCATTAAGGAAACGAAAGGACTGTGACTGGAAGGAAGGTGACATTTGATACTGAGATATATTAAATGGTATCTAATATTTTAAGATCATATCCACTTGAATAAATACTTACTATATCTAGAGTATGGATATGGCTGCCAAGTCAATCCTCTTCAATCTCTATTTGTATTTAGCAAACAACTGATTTGTATTATTATTAACATAATATGCACTAATTGGTGCCTTCAGTTCCACTAAATACCCAAACGAGTACGTACGTATTGCAAATGATTAAAAGTCCACATGGCCACATTTCCATGGCGCCTAACGGAACCTAACACCAATTTGGAACCAAGCTCGAGCTCGCACGCTTTCCCAGCACGATACTACTCACAACTCCTTGTAAATGGAAACCGTCACAGTTGTCATGCCTGCTACCCCGTCCCACTGTCTTCATCCTTCCATCGGCTGTGGCGGCCAGCGTCAGCGTCGACGTCGGCGTTTCGCTGCTGCTGCTGTTGTTGTTGTTGTTGTAGCTGCTGCTGGTGCCACCGCGTTCTATTAAAGTGGCAAAGAAAGCAGCAAAGAAATTCGCGCATTTTCAGCTCTGTTTAGTTCATGAGTGAAGCCGAAAGGATTCGAACGCGTCGGTCGTCGGTCGCCAACGCGGTAATACCCACAACATTATAGTGTGTCCGACTCATGGTGCAGACTACAAATTATTAACTGTTGTTGCTTGGTTATTGACTTGCGGTCGACGGATGAGTATGAATGAGCTCTCCGAACTGTAAATGGCCCATCGATTCGGCCGCATTGGGTCAATAGTGACAAGCGTTGTGTATTTTATATTCTCTTTGAATGTTTTTTACCTCAAATTCTTTTCGCATTTATTAACGGCATAACTAATCATCGAGAACTCGATAAATTCGCGAAAGCTCGTGTGTTTTTGAAGTTACAAAAGCTTGAGAAAAAAAAAAAACAAATTATTCCATTCGTTTAAAATTAATTTATAATCATAAGCAAATAAATTAGTACTTGTCTCGGCATAATTAATATAAATGGATTTCCAGAGTCATATGATTAAATGAAATTTCGCGTGCATACATGAAATATGTGTAAACATATGTTATTAACTTGTGAGCGGGCTCTTATCATCTCAAGCTCGTGGAATATTTATGCTTAGCAAAGTGATATAGCGATTAAACTCAAATCTAAGTTGCAAGACAAACTGATCTTAATCAGAATGAAATACATAAACTTACATACAAACATTTCTGGTATATGTCTCGTGTGCCTTGTGTGTGTGTGCCAGACTTAAATGCCTCTACTTGGTCTAGCCGGATATGCTTCATCTTGCGGTATACTCATTGAAGCGGAATTTTTAATTTGAGCAACGCAAGCTGAGGCCCCCCCTTCCCCTTCTTGGCAGCATCTTCGTCCCATTTCCATTCCCATTCGCGTTCGCAATGCCATTGCCAGTGCCAAAGTCAATGTCGGCGTCAGTTCCTAAATACTCTCTGTGCACGTTGCATAAATTAGAACCCCATACAACCGATTTGAACTGATATAACTTAGTATAGTAAGCTAGTATTTTCCCCCTCCCCCTTCCAGCAATGCAGCGCCGCCATCTTGCCTGCGATAATTGATTGTCAGGCTGCTCGATATACGATAACAACACGATAATTATGTATGTGAATGCAAGCACATCTGCAGCGTATGCTGTTCATTTGGTTCATTCCTGACTTCCTTAAAAGCGTTGATCGTTTGGTTTTCAAGATCAGATGTGTTTGTACTACATATAAGCCTCTATACCTTAGCATTCTGTCTTCAAATCGAAATGATAATATTTAAAGCGCGCGCGCTTAAGTGAAATCAGCACGCAATTCAATTGTCTTACATTGACTGCTGGCAGCGCAAAGTGTGCTGCAATTACACGACACTTACACGTACCCTCGCCCCTACCCTACCCCGTTCTCCCACGGACAAGTGCGAGAAGAGCTTTCGTATCAGAGAAGCTATCATTTTACGCGAACAACGCGCCTGCTTCCCTCCCACACAGTGAGATGGACCGATAATCGCACGAGCGAGCGAGCGAGCTCAGCGTAATCTGCGAACATATGTGCATATCCGACAACGGGAATCAAGAGATAAATGTTGTCTCAGTGTGTGTGTGTGTGTGTGTGTGTGTGTATTTGTATATTCTACACACATTCGGCTTGCCTCAGAAGTCCGCGAAGCCGCAGTGTAGCCGCGTAGACGACATTTATTTATTCGATATTAGAACACAAGTTGAACCGGTACCGTGTCGAGTAGTCGATCCATCCATCCATTTATCCCGACAGGGCATACCGAGCGTAATTAACTGTTATCAAGCTAATACATAGTTCCCAGTTTCCGCATACCAAGTGTAACGCGCAGCATACGCGATAAGAATGTGCCGTGTCCTTTAAATACCCGTCCCCAAAACCAATGATAAATAATAAATAAATTAAATTTCAAATTCGATATCGATTGCCGTATATATATCGTTTTACAGATTTCATAAAGCGAATTATGAAATTCCCACGTCGATGTAAAGTGAGATGATTTGAGTTTTGGTTTCCTTTTCTGTTCATCGTCAACATCATGCTGGGCAAATACAACACAAAAGCATTCATATTGCTTGGATTGACATTCATATGGATGTGGTGAGTTTTCTCTACAAATAGTATAGCTTTATAAGGTTCTTCTCTTAGAATTTTCGACCCATAGGAGTTATCTTGATTCCATTAACTCAGTAATATTCGAGCTCCGAAGTTTTAAAGCAGCAGGGTGAACTTTGAAAAGGAGTTAAGGATACAGTATAAGAGACAGAATCTAGTTTTGAGAACCACCATTCCGTATTTTAAGAAATAAAAAAACAGGATATACAGGAAACTATCGTATACAAAAAAAAATAATAATATAATCTTTTCTAAACAGAATTAAAGTGCGATCTGTTGACTTTAACTTGTAATATCTTCGAAAACCATCTATCGAAGCAGCGTAAACTTTATTAAACTATTAAAAAATAAACATTAAAGAGAACCCCCAAACGAATTAAGTTCTGTCTGCAATCTTTGAGTATCTAATTAGTTATTATTACTTCCTACTTGGTACAGTACGGCTCGAATTGTCAGTGTTTGTATATGTATATATCTATCATTCGTCTGGATATCATTCAGAAATTGCATATACGCCATTTTTTCCGATTGCGATTTTAACCTTTACATGCTATTTCCGAGTATTGGCAAGCCATTTGACAAATCCAAGCAAGGTCAGTCGAATCACTGCAAATGGGGTTCCAGCACGAATATAACTTAACTTTAAGGCAACTAAGGGTTGACTGGCAAAAGGCAAATAACAAAAAAGAAAAAAAAAACAAAAAATGAATTATGCATACTACGTATGCAGGTATGAATGTACGAATATATATATGTAAATGAATACATGAAAACACTCACAGCCAGACAGACCCCAACACGAAGTTAGTTAATTTGTAGTTTAGACTTAAATTGACAAAGTTTACATTGGCCCCTGTCCAAAGGCGTCATTCACTGACATGCATGAACATGCACGAGTATTATAATACTCTTGCAGAGGGTGTATTAAGTTTATATCTGACTCCATTGAGGGTATTTCTATTTGATATGTTTAGTCTAGTCAAAATTGTTGTCTGTCTGCCCTTTTCTAGCATATCTTTTTTTTGAAACAATCAGTTAAAATATTTATACAAAATTCGTATAATCTTTCATTAAACTTAATAAGCTAATGAGACTTTTTATTATTATGGTATTGACTTAGGAATCAGTGAAGAAATATACTTATTATTATCTTTTTCTTCGGCATGCCGTAGATTACCTTTTTCCTACACAATATATACTGCTGCTATAAATCGGTTTGTCTTTCTTTTCAGGATTAGTGAGGCCACGGACGCCCACATAAACTACAACTACACAACGAAGCCGCGAGTGGTTCTTCCGCCTAATTATGTCAAGGGTAAGTGTATTTGGGAGTTATATATACCCATCTTAGCCTCGACTGCATTTCTTTTGACTTTGTCCTATTGATATTTGCTAATATTCAGTTCTACTGTCTGTCAGTTTTTTTTTTTTTTTTTTTTTTATGATATATGAGTGCAAGAAGTACGTAAGCCTGGTGACTCAATAGCGCAATGTTGCGCACCTTTTCTATCGTTCTGTTTTAATTGCACGGATTTTTTTCTCTTTCATTCTTCATTGGATTCTTTTATTGCCATTGTTGTGGAGCGTTGCGTGTGCCGTTTATCGTGACGCAGCCAATTTCGGGAGCTTTCGCCCCACCGCAGAGCCGCTTTCTGGCTTCACCAGGTGACTATTCGCTTACCTTCGGTAATTACTACTTATGTATGTTTGTTTTTACAAATGTGTGCACGTGTGTGTGTGTGTGTGTTTCTGCATACACATACGATTATACAAGCGTGCCTTGTCGGTCCTTGACGTCAACAGGGGCGGAAAGAGCTGCGGTCGATCAAAGAGGCAAACTGAAACTGAACCCACACAATGAGATAAGTTGGGATCCTGACTCTGCCCATGATTTAGACTTCCGCAGATCATAACTCTCTTAAAAATCACCCGATTTTCATGCGGGATGACTTTTTGTTAATGGTTTTGATAGTATATTTATTCAACATCAAAATATTGCAAATTGAAAACAATGCAAAATTTGACACTTTTTCCAAGCAACCCCCTTGTACAAATTTTGAAATTTTTTCAAAATTTAAAAACTTTGTTTTTTAATGTAAATCGATTAAGCTGTTCAATAATAATAAAAAAATCCATTCCTCACCAATTTCTGACTGAAATTACTGATATTATCGAAAATAAACCGCATATCGAACCGCATAATTCTCTCTAAAATAAACTCTGTCTGCGTTTGATATACAGAAATCTTCACTCCAAATTTGTGGTTTATTCAATCTCTTTCGTAAGACCTCTTCTTGCTTATCTCTCTCTAAAAAAAGGTACTGCAAATAGGCTCTAGTGTTGCACACATCGTCGCCTCTATTGCGCGTAATTAGGCTGAAGCAACCCCTTAAATTTTTATCGATTTCCACTATTATATAACTCGCCTCAGGCCTACGGTTTGTCCATGAACTTGAAGTGTGGCTGATGTCCCGAATTGTTGGTCTGTCCGCGCCGTTAGACTGTATATATATATATGAGGTTTACGTAGCATGGGATTGCCTTGGCTGGAACACGTTATCGAAGTTATGCACGAAATTGTTAAGCGGGATTTCCCGCCCACCGTATATAACATTCGCATATAGTAAAACACTTAAGAGGTCCTCAATGTGTCTGCTCTAACATTGCCGATTTATTAAGCCGCTTTTGTTGGGCCCAATCTGTTTATTTTCAGAAATGCGACCGCCCTCAAAGAAGGGGTCCCCAGTGATAGTAGACTTTAGCATATTTGTAGTAGATATTAACTCAATCAATGTAGAGGATATGGACTTTAGGTGAGTATCAAGCACAATCTCTACTCTGATCATGAGGAACATCATAATGCCTATAGTCGATACATTTTGATTTACAGAGTTGATATGTTTATACATCAGCGCTGGATGGAATCCCGATTGGAAATAGCCGACGATATATTCGAGGAGGGCGACGACTATGTCACACTACTTCCTGAGTTTTTCGACAACCTCTGGCAACCGGATCCATATTTTCTAAACTCTAAAATAGCCGGTTAGTATTTGTAAACTGTCTACTACCAATAGTACCATAGTCTGTCCTTCAAGAGGACCGATATATGCCTAGACAACTGTGTTTTCTTTCTGGTGTGAGTGCATGTCGTAAAGGCCAAAAACGTTCAACTTCGTACCCCTAGTCCTAGAGCACAAAATATTATTAGACTCTGTAGTAAATTTCAGTTTTGAGCTACTTCTCTATATTATTGATTTGTATATAATAATATTGTTTTTTTTTTTACTTTTGATTTCCATTATTTTCGATTTTTCTAAAAACAAAAAAAAATTTACTTACAATGCAAACTTCAACTAGGATTTGGAAGTCCATATGTTCCCTCAACTTCTCTGCTACGCAATAAGGATGAAAGAGAATCTAAAAACTTTCATCTAGACAAAACTTTAAGTATACTAACAACAAAATCTAGAATGTGTTTTGTGTTGACAATCAACCTATGTATAGTAAAAAACAAAAAAAAAAAGAAAAAAAAAAAAAGTTCATCAATTTTATCATTCATTGCAAATGCAAGTGCAGTTCGGCAATGACGAACATTAAATACCCTTGCAATATCTTCCTCTTTGTGCAAAAAATATTGTATACGATCTACGTACAATCTCAAACTATAACTTACTGGTTTCTGACCCTGCAAGGTTATATTAATCTTTCCATATCTCTAACTTTTCACTCAAGTTTTTTATTTGAAATGAAATTTCATACTACAATCAAAGTAGTTTAGTTCATATACATATTTTAATGTTGTAGTCCTCCATACTCATTATAACTCATAAACCAACATGTAAATACTCAATTTGTATGATATTTTTGTTTATGATGGTCCGATTTTATGGGAGTTTGATATGTGGCGGAAAAATCAGTTAAGTAATTTGCCAATCATCAAAATTGTTTCCCATATTAAGGCATTATCTACCTTATCCCCATGCAAATATGCTCAATCAGCTCATTCCCATTACCTGCATATTTTATCCTCTGAACAAAGTTCGTATTCGCTTCAATTATCAGAGTTCGCGTGCAATTTAAAAGTCACCAACGGGTTTTGAAAGCGATTCGGAAATGGGCGTTGATGCCAAACACAGTGACGCCTGGGCGCGTGGGCGTGTTATTAATCGCACGCTGACCAAACCATTTTCAATGCCATGGCTCCCAAGGACTTTGAGCCTAGGGTTTTTCAAGGGCAAACCTTGACGTACCTCCTAGGGCAGGTAAACTCGGCAACTCGACGCCTGTAATAGTTGAACATTTGTAGATGGATTTGTTGGGTGATATGATCTCGACGCGTTATATAGTATAGAACGAAGTCGATTTGTTTTTAAAAATCTGTGCTCTTAAGTAAACTGATGACATAACCTCCAAAAGGTTTTGGTATACTACATATTCCTTTGTTTTCGCTGGAATCTCGAAACTTCACCCTCCCATTCTGTACTATCTCGACATTATCAATATGTCCACGTTGCATTATTGTATTAGAGCACTCGATCGATCCATCTGCTTTACCCAATAATTTCAAGATGCACTCACAACCACCCAAGGCACCCTGCATACGCGAAATATATCAGACTATAAAGACAATGAGTGCCAATAACCAATTCTATAGTTCTAATCGATGATACTTTGTTCCGCATCTCTGCAACGATTTTTCGATGTCTTCTTCTTCTTGTAGAAATAGCTACCCTGACGCACAAGTTTACCTCGGTAACGCTCTATAAGAACAAAACGGTGCGTTATGCGGCGCGTATGCACGCTATAATTGCCTGCCAAATGGAGTTCCAGCTCTATCCCATGGATATCCAAGTGTGCCCCATATATATTGAGAGCTGTGAGTAATCTTTGGCAAAGATCACAATTGGAAACTGAATTTATTTTTGTATTTTTTATGCCAAAGTCTCGTCCAATAACCAAAAAGTGAAACTGCGTTGGTCAGATTCCGGCGTAACGCTCAATCCGGAACTGAAACTACTGCAGTATAATCTCGGACAACCATTGGAGCTGGAGGAGAGCGATGGCTACATGCCCGAGAAGGTTGGCAACTTCTCTCGACTTACGGTTTACTTTCGATTCGAGCGACAGATCGGACATCATTTGATACAGACGTTTGCACCATCATCTCTGGTCGTTATGCTCTCATGGTTTAGCTTTTGGCTTGGCCTGGATGCTATTCCGGGAAGAGTAACCCTATTGGTTACTTGCATGCTTACGCTGGTGACAATGTTTACGGGATTGCGAGCGGATATACCACCCGTGGCGTATGTGAAGGCAAATAATCCAGATCTGCAATTATAACCCCAAATCAGGAGAATCATTAATCGTTTTCTTTTTTTTTTTTCTCCATCTTGCATGATGCAGGCGCTTGACCTATGGATGGCCGGATGCATGGTTTCCGTATTCGCCGCCTTGGCCGAATTTGTTGTTGTCAAAGTGTTGGACGTGCAGTACCAGTACCAGGTAAACCGAATACCAAAGGTACTGCCCATGGTAAGCAGTCAGTCTGTGTTCCGCTTTAATAAATAAAAACATTCTTTATCATTGCATGCCCGCCCCTCCGCTCCTCCGCTCCTCTCTTTGGTGTGGTATACACAGCGCATAAGCAATATGGAGAAAGGTCAATGTGCAACTGTGGCGAGCTGGGAGGGTGGCGCCGTACGGTCACGAAAGGCCACACAAACCCCGACCACGCCGGGCCAGGTAAGTCGCCTTGGCACAGTTGCGAATATTGCAACCGCAAATATCGATACACGTGCACGGGGAGAATCATTTTCCTGTCGCCCCAAGATATTGTCAGTAGGAGAAACGTTCTAAAAGTTTGCGTCAGAAAATTATAACATATATTTATATATATTATATATTCCTTTTCGCTGTTCCCATCTTGGCACAGACTTCTTTACAGGGCAACGGAGGACCGCCAAAGCCAGCGCGCCGGCAAAGCCTCCTGTCCGTTGCATGGACGGACACGGACACGGGCGTGGAAAAGATCATGTGGCGTGAGATCGATAAAGTCTCTCGAGCTGTATTCCCGATTTTGTTCTTCGTCTTTGTCCTGCTGTACTGGCCCATACTATTGATGAAATCATCCTAGGATTTGGGGAGTTCCAGAAATCACATCTCTGGACTCCGTTAAAAATCGTATGGGACAAAACCCTAAAATGAAACTGCAATTATATAGATACAATGGGACACGGTTATACACTGCAATACCCTATATGTATGCAAACTATCCAATTACTACGACTACTATATCTATCACACAGGCTAGTACAACACCAAATACAAAATATGGAGTCTACAGTTACCTTCTTTACAGGCAAGAGCCTATTTTGTTTAGGGAAACGTATAATAGAATTATAAAGTTTGTTTCTCATTGAAGAAACTCTATTCAAATTCCACTTGAACTACAACGTGAGTTTGTCATGGTAAATGATATACGGTACATATTCATAGGGCTGGTCAATCACCGAACTAAGTACCGTAGATGTCCTAGTTCCCTGGCGATATCCAATAAACTTTCGCAAAAATATGTTTAAATATGAATCAATTTTAATAACAAATAGCTTGCGTTTTACACTTAATATACATAGAATGTTAATTATCCAAATTACTTAGTTTTCCAATTGCCAGTTCAGTTCAGATTCTGCAGTATTGTGCAACATTCAACTTCGATTACAATTTCTTTGATAATTCCAGATAAATATATATATATTAAATGCGACTTACAGCTAATATCGACTACGAACAAGGTTATTTATCTAATTTTTAGTTTGAGGCACTGTGTTAAAAACAATATTCTGAAAGGGCACATATCATATTTTTTTCCTCATTATGTATAAGTATGTAGTTGATACTATATTGTTTTTTTATAATATTTAAGCTTAAGCAAATCAGCCAGAAAATAAATTGGTGCTTTAAAGAGATAATAAAATGTACAACCCTCTAAGGAACAAAACATAGAAATAACTATTTGGAATGTAAATAGATTTAAAAAAAAAAAACAAAGCTGTTTATGAACTTTTACACACAATTGAGACAAATAACAAGTTAAACGACGCGAACTTTAGAGCTGTGGCTTATATATTTTATATATCTAACTGTAGTTTAAATATGGCGCACACTCAAAACTAGAAAATACTTTGTATACATTTTAAGAATGTGACGATACTATATTTTGTATAACAGAAATGGTGTAAATATAAACAACATTGCATATTTATAATATAATAGTTTATAATAATACACCTAGATATTTATTTACGGTAGCTACGAAATGTGTGTACATAAATTTCCATCGGTTAAGCTCTTTATTTCGCAAGGCTTTTATACCGTGATTCTCAACCATTTACTTTGCTCTAATAACATTATTTTAATGCTAACAAATAAACTACTCAACTATTCATGTACAAATAAATAAAGCTAATTGATTTTAACCAAACCATGATGAAAAGAAATTTCCTTTCCATTTCCCACTGATATAAACGACGGGTTAATTTTATAAAGTTTATATTCTGTGGCTGTCTAGACATTAAAAGAACTTCTTATTTGCACTATAATTCATCGTTTTCCTCAGAATCATCGTCGGTATCTTCTTCGTTCTCATCACTAAATTCCACCTGTTCGTTGTCATCCTGCCTTATCAGCAGCATATCATCATCACTATCGTCATTTGTTTTAGCGGTACCCGCACCGGCAGATTGGTCTTTCTGATGCTCAGCCTTGTCCAGCAGAACCCTCAATGTGTATTTATTGTAGTCACATCTGTGAATTACCCAAATTATTAAATAAAATGAAAACTTCTTTCCTATCCAAGCATAACTTACATTTTGTTGAGCAACTCGTACTTGTGAGATATGCTTTCATGTAATGATAGCAAAGCAGTGTGTTGGAAGACACCATCATGATAGCCATGGGCAGTTAGGAGGCAGCAGCACCACTGCAGATAGAATTCAATATGGGGCGATGACTGGAGAAGGCGTGCCAGGTGTTGTAACAAACGTTGGGCATAGTCGGGTGACAAATCTCCACAAATCAGTTCAACTATAAAAAAAAGAAATGGAAAATTAGCTTCGATATATGCAGGCACGTGTTACCATTTAATGGAATTTAGTGGAATGAGTAAAGCCGAAGGGGTTGTTAAGAACACACTACCAACTATCTGGTACAGTGGCGTAGTACAGTGCAGAAAGAACCTTGAAACTGTTTATTAACAACAAGAAGAAATTTGCAAATTCGATCGAATGAAGTTGAGTAATAAGTGTGTTCCTTGAAAGTTAGGGTGAATTTAACTCCCATCTATTTTTAGAAATACTCTACAAGGAACAACAACGTAGTGGCTATCGATTATAAGAGCGAAGGCTGTAAAAACTGACTCCAATTGCAAGGTCGCGCTGCACCGCGAACTTTTCTGCACATTACAATATCCCCATACAATTTACAAGCACTTACTATCACTATACGGCACGCGCTCTATAACCAAGGTCACCAAATTGGGTTCGTTCAATTTAAGAGACATAACCAACGCTTTTGTGAATTCCTTATTCTTCAATGCCTCGTGGGCCGCTTTGGGAGTTACTTCTAGTGACAAGTCAAATGGATCGAAAACGACACCTAGAATTAAGCAATTTCATAAGATTATCATATAAGATGTAGCATGTATGTCTTTAAACTGATTTACCCTTGTCTAACGCATACACGCACAGTCCCTCTGTGCCGGCGGCAGCAAATCCTTGTCCAGTGGGTGAGAAGCGAACTGAGAAAACTCTTACTTCTGGCTGAAACCGTCGAGAAGACATATCTCCCTTTCGCACTCCTGGCAATCGAATTGCCACATTGCCACCTTCAAGTTCTTCGCGTTGTTCCACCAAAGCCATATTTCCAAACTCACTCAGATGCTTGCGACTGATGAAGTCCTGTGAATAATACATGATAATATTAGATACGAGCGATTTCTATTTGAAAACATACATACATTGAGACCATCTATACTGAAGTTTTGCGTTATTTGGAATTTCTTCAGCAATATAGCTTCTTTAACATGGTATATACAGATGTTGGCAGACTTTCCGGCTGCAAGAATACATTCTCCGTCTGCAGAATACTCAATTGTTGAGAAATAACTAAGAAAAAATTGTAAGTTAATATAACATTTTTCATATGTATCTAAAAATCTTACTTAGATTGTGCATTTGTTTTGGCCGTAACGACGTCAGTTTGTAACCGTCCGCTTCCAAGATCATTTCGTCCTTCGATTGTGACTCCTTGTGTTCCAGTCTTGACTTCAAAGAAGGTAATGTTACCAGCCAGCGTTGTGACAGCAACCTCTTCTCCATTGGGGCTAAATGCAACACAAGTCACATCGGACAGCGCATCGATTGTTTCATGCTCACTGCTGGTTTCCAAACAATTCCAAATCTTAATTGTTTTGTCCCAAGAGCCGGATATCAATGTCGAGGAGGTGGAGATTGGCGAAAAGGCCACTGAAGAAATGGGACCCTGATGGCCACTAATAACCTCCAGCAGCTTTCCAGTCTTTACAGACCACAAAAATAAGTCGAAAATATCCTGTCCTCCAGCCACAACCAGCTCACCGGAGTAGTCAATGGCTACACACGAAAACTGGGCGGGAGTCGGTGAAGTAAATGTTCTGAAATTACGATACCTGCAAAAAGAAAGCTGAGATTAAAACCCGTAGGCATTCTATGCAGCAGATAATACTAACCTTATGATATCAAAGGCTCTCACTGTGCCATCGAGTGAACTGCTTACTAGGAACTTCTTGTTGTGACTGAACTGCAAAGCGGTGACGCCACTGGTATGTTCACTGAATGTGACGAAGCAGAAACTGCTTTGAGTGTTCCACAGCTTCACCTTAGAATCCTCGCCTCCAGTGGCAATATATTGGCCGTCTGGAGAGTATGCAATGGAAGTCATTTCGCTGCTATGGCCCTGCTGCTTCATAATATACTGTTCGCTCTGCCATTCCCACACTAGAAGTTGTCCAATCTCACGCGAAGCCAGTGCCACCCAATCTCCAGTGCAATTAAAGAGAGCCGTCGAAATGGGATAGTCGGAGATGCTCAGTGAATGTATCATATTGACATCGGGAAGCTCGTACAAATAGAAAGCGCCAGTGCTGAATGCCACTACCAACACCTTTGTCTGACGATTATAGTTGGCCGCAGTTAAGAGAGCATCGCGCTTCTCCTTGCGCGGCTCAGTGGATAGATAATGTCGGTTTAGTTTTTTATAAAAGAATGGATGTGACTTTTTGACGGCCTCATCTTTGATTTCATTTACGTCATCCTTAATCTCATTTTCTTTTGTAGTTTGCATTTCGTTGCCATTTTCAAAATCATCTTCCGACTCATTGCCTGCTTCCGAATTCTTTCCCGTCTGCGCCCTGCGCTTTCTCTGTGGAGGCTGGAGATCCGTTTCATTGGCTTTTATCAAATCTGAAGGTTCTAGGCTGCACTCCCACAAGCAGAGTTGTCCATTACGGCTCACTGTGTTCAAATCCAAACTATTAGCTTCAAAGAAACACGAGACAATCGCATCGGTGTGTCCGCTCAAATTGTATGTTCGAAAGTTTTTCAAATAACTAACGGAGCAAATTTTTGTGGAACTATCGCGACAGCCGATGGCAAGTAGTTTAGAATCGGAGGACCAATCCAACCATGTTACATCGTCATAACCACCTATAAAACTTCTTTTCAGCACAAATGGATTATACTCGCCAGTTATTTCGCCGGGAGAACAGAATATGAGTACCAGATTTTCCCTTGCCACCGCAAAGAAGCTACCGTCTGGACTAAAGCTTATACACTGTACACCTGTTTGAAACTTATGACGATGTATCACTGTACAGGATACCATGCTTATCAAATGAGCATCGCCCTGCTCGTTAATTGCTATCATAAGGCTGCCATCTGGGGATAGGGCAATGTTTGTATAGTTGTAACGAGACTCCAGAGACAATGTGCGCGACTTGTTGCTGGTTAGGAAAACAATTAAGGATTAATCAACTTAAGTTACAATTGAGAGCCTAAGTATACTTACTTTTTCAGATCGTATACGGTTATCCGATTGCCCACAGGACTGATAACTGAATTCCCATCAGGTGTAAAGACCAAATTTCCATTGCGATAAATTGTGCCCAACAAATTCGAAAACTGAAAGTACCGCAATATATGTATACTTGCAACATAATCTTCTGTTCCCTTGCTGCACACTTACTTTGTAAGAAAACTTCATAATTCCAGCTTATGGATAACAATTAAATTATAATTCAGATACTTAGTTTAAATTGTAAACAAATTCAATGCACGTGTTAAATAGTGTGGCGCAAAACAATAGTAACGCATTTATATTTTTGGAAATGTACTAAAAAATACCAAAAATCATAAAGGAAAATATTAATTTTCTGCAAATAAGGTATATATCTAAATATATATCGAAATGTTTATTAAAAACACTTTTAAAGAGACATATTTTTTTAGTACATTTAGTTTTATATTGTTTTTGGTAAAGTTTTCTTTCTGGCTTGTAAAATACTCTTTGGTATTTTATATCCCAGCTGATTTTGGCAGTGCTGCCAACCTGTTTTTTGTAAAGAAAATTGTAACTTCAAGAAGAAGATATCATAAAAATTACAAATAAACATTAAATATATTGCTTTGCAATGGAAGCGCCCAAATCTGCCGCGGAAAAGTTGGCCGAACGCAAAGAGCGTTTGTTACTCCTGCATAAACAAAGGCAAGAAGCACGAACACAAAACCATCAAGAGGTCGTCGCAGAAGACGCACGTAAGAAACTACCAAGTAATTGGGAGGCTCGCAAGCGTCAGGCAGAATGGTTGCTGGCGGACGACAAGGCCCGCAGTGAAGCACAAACTGCTGGCAAGGATTACGAACGCCTCAAATTGCTCGAGGTGTCTGCAATCGACGCTGAGCGTATAGAGAAGAAAAAGAAACGCAAAGACAATCCCGATCTGGGTTTCTCCACCTTCGAGGCACAAACAGCTAGACAATATAATCGACTTGTTAAAAATATGCCCGCTCGCGATATGGAGAAATATGAAAGACAAAAAGCTGAACTAGGTGACGCATTCTATGGCGGCCCAACCACAACCCTCCATATGAAAACAAAGGACACGCCTGATGCAATCAACAATATGGTTAAAGATTTGGAACAGCAAATCGATCGTAGGAAGAAATACTCCAGACGACGCATCTACAACGATGACGCAGACGTGGACTTCATCAATGAACGTAACTCGAAGTTCAACAAGAAGCTGGATCGTTTCTATGGCGAGCACACGGCTGAAATCAAACAAAATTTGGAGCGCGGAACGGCCATTTAAACTTAATTTTAAGCAACAATAAATATAATTTAAGTTTTTACTATATAATTAATAAGTGAGTTGTGTACCTAACGTACAAATCAATTTATACAATGTTTTATGATGCTCAGAATTAAACATTTTGAATACTTGAGGATAGAAATAGCTATTTGTGCAGTGTTTTCCATTAAATCAATAATAAACGGTAAGAAAAAACAAAATAATAATGAAAAGATTAAATAAATATGCAAACAAAAAAGTTTTGCGATCTTCCAAAAACATGCAAATATACGAAAATACTAAAATGACAATGTTAGTATTAAATACTTTTTTCAGTTTTTTCGTATTTACACATTCGCGATAACAAACACTGGTTTAAATTAAAACAAAACAATAATACAACAATTAATAAATAAAATAAAATGCAGAGTTTTTCAGCTCGTGAAAAATATCTGATTTCAAATACCCTAAACTGTTTACCAGTTCTACTGCAGGGACGCGCCGTGCTTATGGATCTACGGAATGAGACTTCTGTGGCGGGCATAATGAGCAACGCGGATGGACACATGAATTGCGAGTTGACAAACGTTGTTTTCATAGATCGGAACGGTCGGTATCATCCGTTCGACTATCTCATGATACGAAATCGCATGATCCGACAGTTTCATGTTCCAGCCGACTTTGATGTCGGTAAAGAGCTACTACAGAAGCATAAGAGGCGCTCGGAAAGACCCAAGACAAATACCAAGCGGACTTTCAAACAAAAACGAGCCGAAGTGCGACATCAGGAAACTTTGGCCCATATAGCAAGTCAGAAAAATGAGGATAAATCAAATGATACCTTGTCAAAGCAAGAGACTTCTTAGATATGTTACTGTTAGGTGTACTTGACTAGTTCGTAAAATGTATTATATACTATTTACAATATAATAAAACTACAAAGTTATAAGAATAGTTTATGGTATATAAACTCTACGCTTTATTAGATTAAATCCACATTATTTCCTCGCCATCATACAATTCAATTGAATCTTAGTTAGCAGCTTTTTTTTCTGAATATTTAAAGTGAAGCTCCATGCAATCTGTTTCTGAAATTTTTATCCAGCCGTTGGGTGTCATGTGGTACACACGAACTATGCCACCCGAGTAGGCATCTCTGTAGGTGGCATGGTAGATCGCGCGACGACCCAATTCCTGTGCATCAGCATCATTTAAGTCCCAATGGTAGCCGGAGTCGAGCACACCAAAAGCGTAAATAGAACCACTGCCAACAGAGAATACATTGCCGGGAGTGCGTGAACCCTCTGAATCAACATAGTATAGTCCGGGACCACGCTTGTCGTAGCCAGCCAACATCATTCCCATGCTCAATCCCATGCCTTTGTATTCATGAGCGATATTGGCCATAATCTTACTGGCAGCAGCTACAGAAATGCGTTCTTTGTTTCGCAGTTCATGGAGGCGGCATTCCTTGGCCAAAACACGATCCCAGTAGACACAATCAGCAGCACCACCGGCCAGCGTGCCGAGCAAAAACTGATTGATCTCAACAATTTTTTTCATTGACTGTGAGCCAATATATTGGCCTCCTGTAGCACGAGAGTCTACGGCCAAGATGACACCACCCTGGTACTTAAAGCCCAGAGTAGTTGTGCCGTGATCAAAGTTAATTTTAACGCCGGTCTTATCACCAATGGCTTGGATTTTTCTCAAATTCTCCAGGGGCTACAAATGCAAACGCATTGGTTCAGTTTATTTATTCATTTTGTATGTTTTTTTACTCAACTTACATTTTCGAATGGGGGTGCTGCCAATGTGTAAGGATTTGCAAGATTACTGGAGAATGCATTCAGTTCATTTTCGACTTCGCTTGAAGTCCAAGCGGCTGGCCTCATATACGGAGCCTTAGAAATTTTGCAAATTTCAGCTAATGCCATTTTTTAACAGACGCCGTGCACGATTGTATTTGTTAAAGTTGAAATAAACCTCGATGATGAGATGACAAACACAAATTGCTTAGTGATGTGAGAAAACTGCTATCGATATATTACGTACATTCGATAGTTGAGTAAAATATTAAGTAGGCGGCAACCATGGACAAAACCTGTTGCCAATTTTACAGTACGCTTTAGTTTTCTCTTCTATTTTCCTTCAGGCCTGGCTTAAGCGAAATTAACTCTGGGTGTTCACAAATGTAAGCAAAATAGCAAAAAAATCGCAATCGTGAGCTTGAAATTAAGTTAAAAATAATAGGAAAAGTGAAATTTTGTGCAAATCTGTGGTATAACGGTTAAAATTAACTTAAAGTTTCAGTTATAAATCAAAAGTACGCGTATTTCGAAATATTAATTCACAATATATTTGTTTGCTCTTTCTTATTGAACGAAAACATTGCAGCAGCTAATTTTGCACTTGATTAAATTTAAAACAGTCAACAAAAGAGATATATTGTTTTACTTTAAGTTATTTGGTGTTGTATTTTCGCATAATTCAACGTAAATGTAATTGCTTAGTGTAGGATAGTGTGTGCAGACATACCTATGTACATAAGTATGTATGTACTGCATATGTAGTACATACCTACAGTGATCGAATACGTGCATACAATACAAACTGACTTAGTAATCGTCTAATATTTATTAAATACACGTTGAGATGTTATAAACGAGAATAGTGTCTTCTAGACAATAATGCAGTATGGATCGCATTCTGAAGCAGGAAGCCTTGCCGAACGCTATTTGCGGGGTATGTACAACATGATAAGAAAACTGATCGTTCATGGCGTATATTGACTGCGGGTAAACTCGAATTTAGAATGAATCAAGAAACTGGACGGCACTGCACGAAGCAGTTGCAGCTGGAGATGACAGTCGAGTGCAGATTCTGCTCTTCAGCAATGTGGATCGCATGGCCAAGGAATCTAATCAGGGCAATACACCGTTACACGAGGCGGCTAGCCGAGGCTTTAGTCGCTGCGTGAAATTGATCTGTACTCCGCCCAGCTCCAAGTCGCAGCAGAAACAGAAGAGTAGACTCAAGGAGAGGGTGGCCAATACTATTGAAGCCCTACACAGTAATACACTGAATATTATCAACAACGAAGGACTCTCCGCCCTTCATTTGGCTGCTCAGAATGGACACAATCAAAGTTCCAGGGAACTGTTAATGGCAGGCGCGGATCCCGATGTTCAAAACAAGGTATGGTTATTAATAATACTTCCTATTTTACATATACGATAATATTAATTCGTGTTCCTTCCTTTTCTTTAGTATGGTGACACTGCGTTGCACACTGCTTGTCGCTACGGCCACGCTGGTGTTACCCGCATTCTTCTTTCGGCCCTGTGTGATCCCAACAAGACAAATCTCAATGGAGATACTGCGTTGCACATCACCTGCGCGATGGGTCGACGAAAGCTGACGCGCATTTTGCTGGAGGCTGATGCTCGGTTGAATGTGAAGAATGCCCAGGGTGAAACTCCCCAGAGCATTGCTGTCCGCAAGAATTATCGGGAAATTAATGAAATTTTAAGTACTCCGAAGCGAATACGTAACCGCAGAGAAAAACCAAAGGAGAATGAAAAGTCGCTGACTGGGCTGGACAAAGATAATAAAGATCAGGTGGATAAGTCGATTAATTGGTCACCTTATGGCTGTCATTATTTCCCCGATCCGCGCTCGTTTCCATCACCAAAGCTGGAGACCCTACCCAAAGAACCCTTAAAACAAGGCGAACAATATTTTCTTGATCTGGCCGGTAACATACACAAAGGACCCGTCAGTGTGGGAAACACCTGTTACTGCGGACCCTTCTTCCGTCACATGGAGAACAAGCTGAATTGTAATCGGAAAAGTCTAAAGAAATATGTACACAAGACAAAGGAACGACTGGGACACAAGGTGCAGGCATTGGCAATAAAGACAAACGATCAAATCGAACAACTCACCCGAACCATGATCGAAGATCGCATTCGATGTGAAAGTAAGCGACACTATCTCAACGAATACCTGCGTCGTGGTGAGCCCCATCGATCCACATTCGACAATCAAGCCAAGACTCAGCGAGTAGAACGTACCCTATCGCGATGCCGAAGCTTGGACTTACTTAAAAGCAATTGCGAGGGAAATTATTTGCCCAATGCCAGAAGCGTTGAAGTTCTAGAAAATGATAATAAAAACGTAGTAACTGTCGTTTATCATTCCCACTCCAAAGACAATGATGAAGAGAGCGCTTCAAATGAAGATACGCATTCGAATTCAAGCACGGGTTTGCCAGAGAATTGCAATGATCCTATGAGCACAAGTCTGCCCATAGCTGAAGAGGAATTAAAGCAGTCCAAGTTAGATGAACTTAAACTTGATTTTCTTAAAGTATCCGAACGATTGGGAGATTTATTGGAAAAAACATCTTTGATAATGGAGAGGGATAATGATCAACAGAATAAGATGCAGCTTTGCTCTCTTTCGCCAGAAAAAAGTAATCCTTCCACCCAGTATAGTCCAGAGAATCAATGTAGTTTACTTGGCAACAAAGAGAGTGCCAATAGCCCAAATTATGATGAGTATACGAGTGTACAGCGACGGTATCCCAATTCTAGTGAGACCTCAAATCCCTCACAGAACTCCAACAGTTGGGAATTCGAAACTACGCCCCCAGATCATCAAAAGTATTTCCATTGCGTTGATAGGGGTAAAAGTATGCTGAATACAGTGATTAAAGCACTACGTAAAGACACTTCCTTTGTGGATTCCAGTAAGGATGAAGTGGCTCTAAACGAGAATGCGGATAAATTGTGTGAAGATAAATTACAGTATAAGGCGCAGGCGCAGGATTCTCCATCGCCTTCGTGTAGCACAGATGCTGTATTCCATGCTCATCACACGCAAAACTCTGTGTCGAATCTTATAAAGCGCCAGCCACTTTGTTTAGATGACAATTTATCCACCAATTCGGATATATTCTATACAAATCCCATTGGTATCCCGCATTCCGATGTATCCACACATCTAGAAACGATGCAAATAAGACGACAAAGTTGTGTTGACGCTCCTGGGAAGGTTGAAATCAGAAATAGTGAGATTAAATATCTGAAGAAACCCAATACTGGTCAGGTCAAAGACATGGTGGCACAGTTGCAGGGAAAAATTGACTCCAACACTCATCCGGGCCTTGATATCAGCTTGAGCACTGATCCCCAGAATTTAGTTCCCTTCAGAGCCTATCATGAGAACATTCCTCAATTTAACTCACAACAATCTTCCCCTCTATATAAAGACCAGATGGCAAGCTCCCAAATCTACAGTGTAGCTGAGAGACAAGTACCAAAGGATGCATATTTCCATGATCTTCCGAATAGAGCAAGAATTTTGCAACGAGCCCAACCCACATACTCTGGTGATGTTGGAAATGCAAGATTGCTTCGAGCTTTTCCCAGGCAGCAAGTTGCTAACGGCTCCAGTTCCCAGCATGTGCAGCCACGTGATCATATGACTGTCCAGGCTGAATATATAAACCGATCTTCCATCTTAGCAAATGGTAGTAGTTTACATGGACATTTGGCTCACAATGCACACCCTATGATGGCACTTCCCAGGTCCTATCGCAGTCAACTTCCCCCTGATGTCCTTAACAATGATGTAGATGTTGAAGGCGATGATGTGCAATCCATTGGTCTTTACAACAATGTTTCAAGTTTAGTTTAAATCTGAGCTATTCTTTCGCGGAAATTCAATGAAAAGACATTATTGAGTGTATTAAATATAAATATGCATTATTTGTAGCTACCATTCTTGTAAATAGTTCTCACAATGTATTTATCATAATTATATATGTATGGTAATCCTGTTTATACCAAATTATTTTCAAAGTGCGAAAACATTGTTGGTTAATTTTCAGAAATTATATCGACCAATTCAAAGCATTTGTTTGGCACTTGGCATTTATCTGAAAATATATGTTTGTATGTTCTTATTTTCATGTAGTTTAGCGTATTATTTCTTACTTTTAAAACTAGAAGTAATGACGTATCGTGTTATTATTGAATTAAAATATATTTTCTTTAAAAAATTTGAATTATCATATAATAGTATTAACATATTTGTAAATATCAGAATGTCAAGTACATATTTATTGATAACAGATCGATTTGGTGTTTTTCTAGACATGCGGCTTTAAACATTGCAAGACAATAAATTATAAAAGGATGAATTAATTAATGAAAACTTCGATATCGTTAACTATAATATGTTTGCTTGTTACCTAATACGTTTTTGTAGTTGCCTAAAAATAATTTTTCGATGTTTCTTTTTAATTGAAAACTTTATAAATGATTATGCCGAAAGTGTTCAGATGATACTTTCCAGCCACACTTGTCGGACACTTAATAAATACCTTAATTCTGAATAGTCAAATTACAATAGCCAATAATTAAGTTACTTTGAATGTAACCTAATATAAACCTATTAACATTATTTTGCATTTTATCAGATGATTTTTGTTGGCTTTTATGAAATGAATGTCGGCTATCCGGCACGTTTCTATTTAACTTAACAATATTGTTGGTCTTTAGACAGCAGGGATGAGTTGCGCTCGCTTGGGACTTCGCAAGTATTACAATTTCTTTTTTTTTTTTTAAATCAGGTAATGTCTCAAAGAGGACTATTGTCCGAGTCTTCGCGCTCTTGGATTGTAGTTATACTTTGCTGCAAGGCATTCGGTGTCAGCCACTCTCTGTAGAAATTTCAATTGTGAACAAAAATAATATACAATTTTAATTATTCTCAACTCACTTTGGTAAACATCTTTGTAAAAATGGCACACAAGAGCTAAAATGTGCAAGACGGTTGACCCAGCTGGGTATTTCTTGGCCGCAAAGTATCTGTGAATAAGTTTTAATCAACATAAAATCATACATTGAATATTTGATTAAATACCTGTGTCAAAGAACCCGAAAAGTGGTTACAATTGTTGTTCATAAGATGGTAGCGATCTCCACGAAATTGATTTCCCAGTTCTTCAACAATGCGACGTACTTCTTCATATGTAAAATCGGTGCAGCCAATTTGTATGCTTTGTCGGAATTGGAATTGTTCGCCGAGTTCGTCGTGGTCACGTGGTGTTATCTCAAAGACGCCAGTAAAAGGAAACGGGTGGCCGCCATACGCGAATTCCGTGCCAAATGCTTCTACGCCGGAGTGAAAGACGCCAAGACCAATTGAAGTGGTATATTCATTAATCCAATACTGTAAATAGAATATTGTTGTTCAACGATATTTATAAAATGCGTATAATGATTAATCCACACTCACCATATCGTATACGTTGAGAATAACAGGTTCCCTTGTCCCCATGTTTGATGGCAAGAGTTCCTCGTTACCATCTTTTGGGACACTTAGGCAGCTCGGAAACGACAGGTTGCACGGCAGCCCGTTGGAAAACATTGATTAAATGCGGTTTTGGTTTTCTTTTCTTACTAAACAATTGAAATAAGAGTTTAATGAATATACTTTCAAATGGGTTGAACTTATATTATTTATATGCATATGTGTATATACACATGCATGCACTTATGAGTGTATTTACATCATACATACGTGCACATATGTTCTTGCATTTATATATACAAGTACTTGAATGCATATGCGTAGCTGATACTTACATATACGTATGTATATCTTCATATGCCTATGTACCCACTATGTAAGTATTACAAATGTGTCACACGAAACAACTTACGCGAATATCTAATCCCTAATATCCATAATCTAGTAAAATTTGCAAATCTAAATTGTTATATATACAAAAAATCGCATTCAAATGGCTTATTATAATCCACAGTGTTCCGTTTTGATTTTATATACACAAAAATTTTTTGTTTATGGATTGATTGTAGTGCTTTTCGGCCTAGTTCAGATGAGTTGGTTACACTTTTATCGAACCACTTTCTGTACATTTCTGATTGGTTCACACAATAATGTATCGAACTTGTTGTGATTCATATTAACATGTTTCTGACAAATTCTCAGTTGGAATTATCTGTTGGGATTCGTAAGCCGCAAAGTTTTGAATACTTCAATGAGCAGATTACTCAGATTAAAGTAAACTATGAAATTTGTTGTTTCTCTGCTAGACGTTGGCTGAAGTTGTTTTAGAAACATTGCAGTTCCCGCATTTGTTTAGGTCCATCTGTTAAATTAAGATATGCGACATTCCCATTTATAATATTAGATAGCAACAGCTGTTGATTATTCCTTTGTTGAAATATGTGTGTTTGCACTAACAATTGCGCATGACAGAAACTGTTTTGGGAAACAACACGTGCGTACAAAAGCTCTTTAAAACGTCATTGTGAACAAAACAGAGAGAAGGAAAAACTGTAGATATAGAACGCTCATTAGAATTGCCGGCTCTCTCAGTCCTTATGGCGTCATTGTAGTGCTTTCAGGCAGTATTATTGTTACTCATACTTTCTACCTTTGGGGTAACTGTGGCTTCTGCTGCGCCCTCAGTTTTCATTGAGCGACACGGAAGGACGGTTACGGTTGACTCATTTGCGAAAAAAATGTGTGGTGTTGTTTATGCTCGTCCAATCGCAGAGCAGAAAAAACGACAAAAAACAGTGTAGAGATAGAAAAAAGTGTGCATCCTTATGAATACGAACATTTTTATTTAATAATTTAATATATTTTTATTAAATCTATTATTTTTTCTACTATCAAATCTTTTAATTTAAAGTCGAAGATAATTTAGGTACAAAAGTATTTGTGTAAATTAAAGATGTTACAATTTAAATAATTGGAAGCTGTAATATAATACATTTAATTATATGCAAATGTGTGTTAAACATAAAGTTATGTGCAAGTGAAAATGGAAAACTCACCGTCCAGCTCTATAGAAAAACAAATAGATCATTTTCTGGAGCATTTTAAACGTAGTGCTTCCAAGGCCATCGATACCGAATGGGGCAGTGGCGCTGATATTAGCAATGCACCCTCGGGTAGCCCACAACGACAGCAGCCACTACAGCGTCTGCTTCAAAGGGCCAAAAGTCGATCCAGTTGCCTGGACATTTCGGCATTGTCGGGTAAGGCGCCTCACCATACATATAAAAATTCAAGATATTGATTTTCCATAAGAAGCAACGACCCTGGCATTAGTTGTTCCTTGTTGCTCTTCCCAAGGAAACCATCACTTTTTCATCAACTTTGTAACAGCCTAAAAACTCTAAACTATGATAAATAATAATTATTTTTCGTACTCTTCGACATTCCAAATTAGTAAAATTAAAGCATAGTTCTAATAAATTTAAATTTATTAAGATATATGTTTGTTCATAGAATTCATTAATTATAATTAAGAGCTAAATGATAAACTATAACCAGGTCGGATTATAGACAAATAAGTTGTTTAATATATAATTACTCTCGTTGGTAATAAGGTGCGCGTACAGAGTCAGCGTATTAATCTTATCTTATGACACACCGATTAAAGTTGGTTTAGATGTGTGTGCGACCTCTGTGTATAACAGAAATTTAAGTTTTGGGTATCCTACAGGTGAATGCGAGGCTTTCGTTGACATACAATTTAATTTCCATTAATGCACTGAATACCAATATTGATATTGATTCTGACTTTAACAGTTTTCTGTGTTCTTCTGTTCTGTTATTTATGGAAGCATCGATAGTTTTTGTGCCGAGTGGAACTAGTCGGTTGCCTCACGCCAATAGTGCCAAATAAATTTGTAATTATTTGCAAGTATCGTTAATTTATTATAAAATATTACCTTTCAAGAACATTTTAAAACATATAATCACTAATACCAATAATATTTGTATATCGATCGCTGTTATTAAAATGTTGTGAACAGCCTCATGTTATTCTCACATCTGTTATCTGCGTCAGTCTCTAATTTTCTTCTCCAATGTAAATATATCCGGTGCATTGTTGGAAGTCTCGGTATTTACATACCTAAATACATACATATGGGTGTATTATTGTTCGCAAAGGCAGGTGTAAAACTATGTGTTTAATAATATTCGTGTTTGAAAAGTGAATTGACGCGAGATCCGAGTGTTTCATAACGTTTCTTGAAATCTTCGAATACAAGTACATGTAGAATCTATGTACTTTCATTTGTATATACAATTCTGACCGCCTTCTTATTGTTTGTAATGTAAAGGTGACAATTCAAAGCTGTGTTAATTTGTAACTCGGTAATTAGCTGATTCTTTATATGTATGTATATCTCACAATGTACAGAAAGTACATACAAACGAGAGCCGAAAATAAAATGCAAATTTATATGCGGGTTTCCGGCTGTAATCTTTTTGTAACAAGTAATTGTGTATTATGTGTGGTTGTGTTAAATATCAGCTGTAATTCTTATAGTGCACAATTTTGTTCTTGTTTTTGTTGAACTGTGTTTATCATACATACAAACATACATATAGACACTTGTACATATTGTATGTTCTCTAAATATTCCTGCATCCAATAATAGACAATTTGCCAGTTCTGCTAACTACATACACACATACATGCACACGCTTGTGCAAAGTGCGGCTATAAAGACACTCGCTTTTATTTGTATTCAATCAAATATGTGTGCCTAAACATACATACATACATACATACTTATGCTTTTAATTGTCAATTTACCGGCAATTTTATAGCTTCCAATTCAAGTGATGAAGATTGATAATGTGTTGAACAGAACCATTAATAATTGAAAAAACCACATAGATTCAATGCAAATTTCCATTGTTAACATATTAGATTCAAAACAATGGGTTATAATCTTATTAATCACAATTTAATTTCTAGTGTATTTAGCGGTCAGACTTTAATCATACTTCAAATAACAGTTTGTTGTGGTAACCCATTCTGAGCAGTTGTAGTTGTAGTGAAAATACAAATCACAGAACTTTAATTAGAACAGAAGAAAGCTGTAAAAACGACTGATCGCTTGAATGAGCGAACATTGCCGCTCTTTTCTGCATTGGTCTCACATTAATACGAATTCTAGAGATCGAGTATTCCACCTTCGTGGCGCAATTATATTAAAGTGGCATCACTTCTTATCTACTGTAATGATTTCTCTCTCAACCGAATGGAGCGTTCTCTCTCTCTCTTTCTTACTACAATTCTCGCTCTCATCGTAAAGCAGCTGCTGATGTGAACATGTGAGTGAGTCAAATCATTCTCCCGAGATTCTCGTCGAGAATTGCAGCGTTCATATCATACGCGGCGTTTCAGTCACTGAATTTTATTTCTTGTGCATATGTGAAGTAAAAAAAAGAGGGCCGCATAAATGATATTTCTCACTTTAATGCGAAATACGCGTGTGTGTGTTTAAAGCCCAAATTCAGTTTAAAGCTTTCTGTATTTCTAGCAGGTGTTTTGTGTTTGTGAAAATCATGAATGTCGAATAAAACACATACATATGTACTATATGTTTTCATACGGAAAATATCTGACTAAGCAAATGTGAAATGTTTGCACTGACTGTGCCATAATCAGTGCGATAATAATAATACAAAGCATATGGAAACTTATCTATTTATCATACATACATATGTACATAGATAGGTGTATCATTGCGACTTATAATGGGTAACCAATCTAGCATTGCCAATGGTACGTTTACGTGCTGGATAACAGTGATAAGAGCACATTTTTTTGTCCTACTGTCATTTTTTATCGATGCTTTGACACTGCAGTAAAATAATTGTCATTGGGAAATATAAAAAAATATACTGATTCATTCCCATGTAATCCAGTTAAGCTGTACGATAAATTTCAAGCGAAGACTCAATGTAATAGTTTGAAATTCGGAGTAAATTTATTTATATTCATTCATAACTGCTGAAAATGTAATTTTAAAGATTACCTTGACAGATCTTAACCATTTGTACCCATATATGTTTGTTTTGTACCTACGTTAGCAGTTTAGCTTTATTCACGAAGCTTTAGGGTTTTTTGTTTTTTAATGAAAGTCTTGTTACATCCAGAACTTTTACTGTTTATTGTTGATATTAGGTATAAACAACTTTAGCTTTTATTGTGGGAAAACCACGCCAAGATATAAGCAAAGAGGCGCATAAAAATGATGTGGGATTCTCGATATTTGTAGAGCTGAGAAGCAAGTGTTCCGTCTGTTGTAAATGGGTCAGAGCTAAAAACAAATCGCACTATCCAGTGCGTGCATATTACCAGTTGCATATAGTATGCACGAGTTATACATATATGTATATACAAATAAATACATTTGTATATTTATGGTATGTATACAATTAAAACTTCCATTTTATGTGTGTATACAATTAAAACTCTCTTGGCCGATTTGAAGGGAGCTTTCCCGCTATATCTTTTGTTTACGAGTGTGTGTGAGCTTAAATCTAAGTGTTCAGTCGGTTTGAACGGTTTGAATTTTTATTTAAAGTACATACTATTATTTAATGATATTTTCCGTTTTTCTTTTGATAGCAGACAATGACGTGGAAAATGCACTGGTCGAATCTCAGGCAATTGTGATGCGCGCAACTCAGACCCAGCAACGGCAACAACAGCAGCAAGTGATCAATCATCAAATGATTGATTCGCAGATCTCTTGCAGCAGTGGAGCTTCCATACAAACAGCGATATTTCAATCTCTCAGCAATTCTCCTGCACACTCAAGTCGCACTGGACTACTGCAGCATACCACGTCAACGATCAGCAGTAACTCCACCACATCTGTGAATTCCCAGGGTGTGGCATATGCTGCAGAAGCCCTGAACGTGCAGAGGCCCTCGGAACAGATTAACTCACTGTTGGAACATATAAGTCCAGCACAGGCGGCAGCTGCCATGAGTGGAGAGGGTGTGCTCAACATAGGTGATGTGGCCGATCTATTGCATCCACAACACGCCATTATCACTGGAGGTCGTTCTCAGGAAGGATGCCCACTGATCATCTTTCCGGACAACAATAATTTTAACACAATAGAAGAGTCCGACTACCAGAAACTTATTTTGTACCTTAGTTCAGTGCCTTCGTAAGTGTCAAAGCATTAACGATCTTATAGTCTTTGGGTCTGACATGTCTTTATATTTATTTTTGTAGCCTCCAAGATGCTGATCTCGGCTTCCATTTAATTATTGATCGTCGCAAGGACAGATGGACTTCAGTGAAGACAGCGCTACAGCGGATATCGGTATAGTAATAATTATTCTTTGTAAAATCCAAACTGATATTTATTATAAATATTGTTCACAGATTTATTTTCCCGGTATCATACATGTGGTTTATGTACTACGCCCCTCAGGACTCTTTCAGAAAGCCATTTCTGAAGTTAGCTCAAAATTTTCTTCCAAAGACGAATACCGTTTTCGGCTTATTGTATGCTCAGCTCTATTCTGATCTACATGAGTTTATTGATACTAGTCAGTTAACCGTTGATATGGGTGGTTCACTTAATTTATTCACATCACGAATGGATACAGCAGAGAATTGTGGGTTTTGAAGCAAGGAAAATATCTAATTCCATCTAACTAATTGAACTTACATTCGCAGTCCCTTGAGAAGTTTTCCAGCCTGACGCATCAAGTCTCTGCTGAACTGGATGTGTTTATACAAGCCATACATGACACCGAGTTTCCCAACTCAGTAGAGGCTACTAGAAAATTGTTAGAAGACCAAGGAGTCGATTATGCGCGACTAAAGGTATTTTGTTTGTTAAAATTTAAAATAAGCATAATGTTAATCATGTTTTATTTTGTAGGAAGAAATTTTAGCTGCTGCTAGACATGGTGAGACTCTTCTGAATAGAATAAAATCGAATGAGGAACTTAAAGAATTTTCTGAACGCACTGGGAATGTGTGTGCAATTGAAAGGTAGTATTCAAAATAGTATTGTTTAATTGGTGCTCTTGAACTGCCCTGTTACAGTATTCTGTATGAACTTTTTACCCTTGCAGTGAATAATGTAAAACTATGATACATCCAATAAATTGTTTGCATCATATGTTTTGAGTTTTTACCATATGTTCTTATTGTTAAATCTGTAACCAAACTGCAAGGGTACCCAAACTTTGAAGCGTTTTTATATATATTTAAGTAAAAGAGTTTTTCTATTAACTGACTAATTAACTGACTAATTCTTTACTAATCTTAAATCTATTCGGTTATTTTAACTCTGCACTGGTATTGTGTTATCATTTGTTTAACAAAAGGTTTTATACACAATATGTTTCATATGCCGTCATTTGTATACTTTTAATATTTGAATAACAATGTTACCACATAACACACTTTATTCCCCCTTTGAGGTTTATAATTATAAAAACACAGCTGTTATTCAGGAAATATTTTGTTCGTCATCAGAAATAGCTGTAATATTTGTGTTGTAAATGTTTAAAGATAGTAATTTTATTTTGGTTATCTTATAGTATGTTAAAGTTACAAATGTTGAGCTTCAAATAATTCCATGATTATTTTATAAAATAATACTATAGATGCATGTAGTAGAACTTTTTTTTATTCAAATTTAAAAGAGTATTACTAATTTTGTCGACAGGTTTGCAATAAATATTTACATATAGCAACTGTTGTCCGTCTTTCCATTTGTCTTTATAAACGCAAACTAGTCTTAGTTTTAAATAACTTTACATATATGTATAATTATAGTAGTAGCTGTAAGTAAAGCCTTTTTAATGTTTTGTCTAGAACTGCAAGGGTTTGAAATCTTCGGTAATGCCGAAGGAAATCTTTTTTGTTAATCTAACGTAACAACATTTATACAAAAATCTTCTGCACACATCGTCGAAAAGAATTTTCAACAAAGCACAAGCACATTGAACAGACACAGTTACACAATTTATATATTTTGTGGTTCATCTCACTCATAAAGCGCTTGTCGTCTCTTGTCTTTTATCTTCCCCGATGTGGCCTGTCTTTTGCAATACGTCAATGTTTCGAATACATTTTCAAATATAAAACCCATTAAAAAATCTTGAAATACAAACAAAAACAATAAATGAATGATAACGAATAAAATATCAATGTGCAGAGCCGGTGCAGGGCAGCAAGTACAACGCCAAAAAATTATTTATCACCAACAATATAAATTTAAACAACCCCAACATTATGACGATTGTCGCGATTATCGTAGACTGCTTGTACAACTGGAGGAAACAGAAAGACGCTTTGATGAGTTCTGGCGTACTCACCGCAATCGCTTGGAGCAGTGTCTTCGTCTGCGCATGTTCGAGCAGGACTTTCGTGAGTTACAGGTGAGTTGTTCATTTTATAACAATATAACAATACTCATTATATACTTACAATATTTACAGAATATATTTGATGGACATCTTAAGACTGTAGCCGATATGACTGAGATCGGCGAGAGCGTTGAGCGGGTTAGCACACTTATACAGGAAACAGAGCAATTTCGAGATTCGATTAAAGTCGATATAGAGCATGCAGAGGAGGCTGTACAAGCTGGCCAGCAGCTGATCGGTTCCCGAGGTGTATACCCTTGGGAGATTGTTCAGCCCAAGTGTGACGAATTGCAGCGGGTTTGCGAAATAATCAGCGTACGCCTGACTAAGCGTCTTGAAATTTTGGCTAAAAATAGCGAACTTATGGAGAGAGTAGAAAAGGTGCTGCCATTGTTTATTTAACTATTTGTTTTGTTACTAATTCGATTTCCTTACTTTTACTATTTATAGGCTAATCAATGGTGTGCCAATGGTGTTGAGCTGTTGGCCTCTCAACGGATCGAGAAATGTTCTGTTTCTGCTGAGTTGGCTGAACAAAGTCTTCATGAAATTCAGGCTTTTATTGCATCTGCTTCCGATTTTAAGTTATCTAGTCCTAGTGAATTCAAGAAAATCTTTTTGGAGAGCACAACTCCAGAGACCAAAGCGCTTGTATCTCAGGTGAGCATTTTCTTTTTGTATTCTTACTTCATCATCACACTCATAGCTGTAGCTTTCCTTACTTGTTTTAATACTAAGTTTGGTCTTGAAGACGATTATATAATGTTATGTGTTGCACAGGCTGTTGACCCACACAAAGGTGTACAGAAGCTTTCCTATACGTGCCACAGATGATTGACTACATTGAGAGACGGCGCTAGAAATTGTTTTGCTTGCAGTTGGGTTGTTGTTGTGATATAATTCCAGACTGGTTCTTACTGTTGCAACACTTATCGATGTGCTGCGAGTACAGTTAGATAACAGCGCCTGCAATTCTAATGGAGAATTCTTTCAATGAGTTGCAGGTATAATGCAGCACAATAAATGCCTTTAATGAGATCTATTAACCGGTTTATCGACAGGAAGTGAAATAAATAGGCGGAGATCACGTTAAGCCACCATTCTGCATTTGTAAAGTTGCTCTTGATGTGGTATTCCAATTTCGATACAATGGGATCAAGAACATACCACATCACAATAATATAAACTTTTTAGCCGCACTTTCCTTAAGAAAGCGACTTAATTTGGCTTACTTAGATCTAATTTAAATTAATGAAGAACCCACAAATCTACAAAATGTTGTATATCCAACAAACCGGAAGATCCAACAAGATCTGCAGCTTCAAACATGTTTGATAGTCATGTTTGGTATAATATATGTGTGTATGTATGTATCTGTGTGAAAGTATGTAGAGACGTGCGGCTACTGTTGCACTTCTGTGGTCAGTCTCAGCTTTTGTCACTTCTTCAAAAAGATTTGACTAATAAGGCATGAATAGGGCCTGAGTAAAGCCTGATTATGGACTGAATGGGGCCAGATATTTCGTTAATAACTTGACATGCATTCCTGATTCATACTTTGACCTATTTTTATTTTTCTTCATTTTGAAGAAATCTGTTAAACGTTGTCGTGAGCATGAGGTCGAAATTGGTCAGTTAAAACCTGTTTACACGCCGCGGGAATATTCTTTTTGCATCTTACGTTTTTCTGGATTTCTAGAGAGTGTGGGTATGCGTGTGTGTGTGTGTGAGTGAGTGTACGTGTGTACGTAATGATTCTGACACAGTTTATTCCTACACACTGGACCGCTTTCATTCCAGTCTTTAGCCCGCTTGACCAGTTTACCAACTGGATATCCTTGCGATCTAAAAATCTTAATCGCTTTTATGGCAATTACTATACTCAATTTCTTGATTACAAAACTGAAGATGCATTACAACATAGTTTCGCGATTCAACCAGGTCGATTCGATAACAAAATGTTGTAACTTTTTCTATAGCCCAAGACTTTCAACGTCTATGTATGTGTGTGTGTGTGACTTGTGCACTCAGCTGAAGGAGCAGTCTCAAGTTCATTCACCGCGCTGTCTCTGCCATAGGTCAATGGGAGTCAAGATAACGTGTCGCGCAAGAGGCTGCAGCTTACTCGCTTGGGTAATTACCTACTAGTCCTGCCAGTGTTGCCACCCCACACAAAAAATAATGAAGACATAGGATTGTATGTTCAACAGTAGAAAAGGAATATTTCCAAGTAGTTTTAAGGCAGCTTGGCATATCTTTTAAATACCATACATACTTAAAGTCACTGTAATACTCGACAACTCTGAAAATATTTATGCAAACACAGGCCGAATAAATAACAATTTAACAGATTACAAAATACTCATGGTTTTCGGTTAGCGCATCGTCATTATTATTTGATTAAACGCGCTTGTTATACGGACTTTTCATGAAAACTAACCAAACTGGTCACAGGAAAACCGCAGCGGCCCCTTCGAAGCCTGTCGACAGCCTTTCGCCGTCCCGAAACAAGCTGAAAGATGCACCTAGGTATGCTTAGCATAGTATAACGTCGAATCTGTTGGTAATAAAAGAGAAAGTTGCAGGCTGTTGGCATTATGCAAAATGTCAAATGTCATGACATTGGCCAAAAAATAAAGAAAACCCAATTGTCCTCTAGGCGCAGTTATTATACAATTGATGGCCTCAAAGTCAGGAAATTCAAGCAACATCACGTATGTGTGGGCACTCCTTTACCAAACATAGCTCGCCCACGATACTTATTAGGATGTTGAAACTCTACGTTTATGTTGGTTATGAAATAACAGTGTATTGTGTATTGATCAGCGAACTTATGATTAAAGATTTTCGATTTTTTCAAAAATTATCCATGCATATAATAATAATAATAATAATAATAATAAACTGCTTCGCTTTTAAATGCTTGAAGAAAAAAGTGGTCTAACTGACATATGATATGTACGGTTGATTGAAGACTTTCGGTGTGTGACACAAATTCAATTATTGCCTCTGTGACATGACACCTGCGGCACTGGAGGTGTCTCAGCTTGGCACTCTTTACTTTTGTTTTCCACACAATTTTCTTTTTTTCCACGACTTTACTTAGTTTTTCACTCAAGAAATCACAGAGAAATCGCGTGCGAATAACACTTTATTCTCCCACAAAGGCGTTTTTGTATATCGTTCGTATATGTATCTGCTCAAGGGGTTACTTGCATTGCATTGACAATGTCGAAATTTAAAAAGAAATATATAAGTATAAAAAAAACTGAATTTTCTTGAACTTGCATTTTAATATTTAAGAGAGACATCTCTTTCTTTATATCGCTTTTGTATTTAAATCTTTTTTTATTTTTTATTATACTTGGCAGGTACTACAACGCATCGACGACGTGTCTTTGATGTGCGACAAGCGTATCGCGAGTCTAAAAACATTGGCACTGAAACCCCCGAGACCTGTCCAAGAGGTCACTCCGGAGCCAGCGGTGCCGCTGCAGCCACCGGGCGGGGCACCACACCTGTTGCGGCGTAAACAAAATAAGGTGAGTCTTAAATGAATTCAAATCTTCAATTAGGTAGGGGCATATCGTATATTGTAGCTAATTCTTTCTCAACCCAGCATGTACTCTCATTGTTTGCGGTTGCATATCAATGAATGACATGTAAAACTAAACCAATTAGACTTTGGAATGGGATTGCATTTGCATTTCTTAAGGGGTGCGAATAGTGTAAAAGATTCCCAATTACACAATGACATCGCTGAGGTTGTGGTTTTTGTTTAACTAATTTCCTTCAAAACAAATTTCAAGTTCATTGTGCAAAATTCACACGTTGCCCTTTTATCTGGCCAAGAGATTGAAGCTGGAGTTGGGAGGCAATTGTTGTGCCCAAACCAAACCATAATCCAGCTCAACACATATATATATAAAAGGGGCAGACCCGAGGCGTCGCTTGATAAGACAATTGCCAGTCGCAAGTTTCACTTTTTCTTTGGCTACGGCGGAGCGTAAAGCGTAGATTACTCTCTACAGGCAAAGACAGTAGCGAAGACAATAGCTGGAGGGGCACACTGTGCTCCAAAGAATCGTCTGCTCTCTGTAGCAAGTCGAAAATGGATACCAAAATGCTTGACCAACAGTTTGAAACTTTCATAATTATCTTTTGTGCTTTATCTCTTATCCGAATTGGTGCAGACAGTAAATGATTATTAAGTTGAATATGCCCCAATTACCATTAGGCAGGCTCCCCCCCTAATGACCAGAAACATTTACGTTTGCCCATTAACAAAGTGTTTTCATTTATGCCAACTAAAAAGTTTACAACATAATAAATACGTGTATTATATATAGACTGAAGCAGGGCTGTCAAAATATCGATGTTACTATATATAATATGAGATGAGGTGCTGCTTAAATTGGATAAAGGTTAGAGCGTAGCTTTGATTACTTGTTAAGTCTTATAAATATATATTCTGAGAATCATATCTGGAGCTCCATGGTATCTGCGGAACGAAAATATAAATATATAATATATATATATAAATTTAGACTCGATGCAAAGAAATACTTTCTTTCGCCTTCACGCCTGGGAATACTTTAAGCTGCTCTCTGAGTGCAGGCAAATTACACGTAGTACCCCTTGCAATGTGTGACACTTCTTGCTGAAAGTTCAGTTCTGCATATGATTGATGTCTTGGGTAGTTCCCTTGTCTCTTTTTTTTTATCTTCATAGAGGCGAAAACCTTTTTTGTTCGCAGTGCGCAGAAATGTGTTAGGGGTATTTGCACTGCTCTTGCGACTCGTTCTCGCAACTTTGGGTCTAATGCATTTGTGTAAGAAACTCATTTGCGAAGTTTTTTTTAATGCATTTCTAATCTGTCTGATGTTATGGAGGCTGCAAAGATTTCTCCATTAGGCAAGTGCAGACTATCGGACAGTCGATTAAAGCCAGCAAGACAATCGAAAGTCTCAACGTGCTGTAGAAGCTAATTGTTTTCATCATGTTAAATCGAATACAATCAAGTATTAGTTTTTCCAAAATGGGTGCCTCATGACTGCCTCCCTCCATACAAATGTTTTGTCTATCAATTGCAACACTATCTATGTTTGTCTGTCTGGCTGGGATTGTCGCAATCGCAGCTTTTCCATAATTAAATAATTAATCGTCATTTTATTAGGCCCCTGCATAAGCTATGCGCTCTTTCACTTTCACATTCGTAAGTGAGCATATATGAAGCCGACATATTAAAAAATTATGATTCGACGTCAATTGAATGTGTCGCCGAGCAAAGTGAAATATCTGAGTGTGTGTGCGTGTGTGTGTTGTGTGTGTGTATTTTCATTGTAGCTGCCTCATTTGGCATTGTCAACGCAACGCACGGCAGGTTAAGTAAGTGCATGAACCGCTAGTTGGATATATAAAAGCAAAAACAAATATAAACCCGCAGTATTTCAAACATTACTTCTTCAAGCATGACTTTATTTACATAGGTATTGCCCTAGGGCACTTTATCTGGGCACAAACCCAATACCAACATAACCAGCAGCAATATCTCTAGAGAAAGCCTACTAAAACTATTTTCCTAGCTAAACTTCATAGCTCCCATTGTAGATAGATCTAAATCTGCCAAGTTTTCCCTATGAATTTCAATTAAACTCCTTATAAAGTGTGAGAGATTGATTATATTTGTAAAGATACTACATATCGTATGCTGTAGTTTTATTATCTGTTTAGTATTCGATTTTTCTGAGATCAATTTGAGCACTCGTAAACTTTCACTCTTAGTTAAATCAAATTTAAAACCGATTTAAGAAATCTTTGAGAGGCTGCAACACGTTGTGAATGTCAATAAGATCATGCTGAAATCCCAATGAAAAGCTTATTGGCTTTTGCACTGCCGACGACGGATCGTGCACGTTTCTTTAATCAAGAATTTCACTTGTATGTCAAGATATATGGTAACATATTGCATGTGTTTGCCCTTTGGCAATATTTATACCCATTGGAAATGGTCAAAAAAAGGGTATACTAACTTTGTGCAAATGTATATTACAAGCGTAAGAAAGTGTGGTATATATTCTTGCTCAGGATCACAGACACACTTTACAGGCCGGGTACCATAACTTTACACCGATCGTAACTTTCTTAAAAATCAAACGATTTTCACGCGGAATGACATTTTGTTTATGTTTAAATAAACTGAGTGATTCTACATTTAAAATATAGCAAAATTGATATTTCGAAATTTTTTGATATTTTGGAAATTTAGGTAATGGTCCCCCCTATGATTTTTCAACAAAATTTTTTTTTTCAAAATTTAAAATCGCGAGTTTTTAATTTTAATCGATTGTAGAGGTGATAATTAGTACTAAAAAGTTATTTAAATCGATTTTAAACAATACTTAATTTTGACCCAAAAATCATGTCGAAATGGTCAAAAAATTAGACATGTAACACACTCTACAAGCCTGATACCATCATTTTACACCAAACCTAACTTTCTTAACAATCAAACGATTTTCACGCGGAATGACATTTTGTTTATGTTTTAACAAACTGAGTGATTCTACATTTAAAATATTGCATAATTGGCTTTTTAAAATTTTTCGATATTTTGGAAATTTAGGTAATGGTCCCCCCTATGATTTTTCAACAAAATTTTTTTTTCAAAATTTTAAATCGTGTAATTATGGGAATCGGGCGAAGAGTATCTTACTGTCAGGTACGACTGTAACTTTGCCGATTTGTTTTATTTAACGTGTTAACATAACCTGCAGGAACAGTGGGATAGGCTTCATATGTTACCGAAATTCCATGGTTTTAAACTTGTAACACACGGACACGTATGTGCAATTAGTAAAAGAAATTATGAATCTTGGAGATGGTCTTTCAACCATCCGAGAACTTTCACGAAACTTCCGCATGACGCAGGCAAGTCGGGTCGTTGCCATAAGCTCTTTGTACATAGTATCATGCGCATCACGCAGTGAAACTACCATAAAAAAGTGTCTGACATTTTATTGCGGTACTTGACATTGTCTAAGATCAGCACGGTCTTTTAATGATCTTTCTACGCTGCATACCATATACATAGGTTGACTTAAATCTGCAATATAATATTGCGCAAACAAATATTTGGCAATAATTGCGACTAGTATGTGCTAAGATTCTCATAATATTGGATTACTACATATTACGTATTTCATTTAGCGACGTTGCCACTTGAACCTTGAGGCCAGCATTTCGGCCACAAAGGTTATAAGGGCCACAATGACGCCCAGCATCCAGACCAGCAAGATGCCGGCAAAGTTCGACATGCCCAATGTGACGGGTCCTATGCCGTCTTGCACACTGCCCGTCATGGTGCTCTCGACCTGCTGTTGTATCTGGATATTGAGGTTATCGTTCACCACACGATACTCCCAGTACTTGTCGAACCCCGAGGAGTGCCAGCGATAAACCAGATCGTTGAAACGCTCGAGCAGAGGCCACAATCGTGGCACAAATGCAACCGTATACTGAAAATAAAGATCCTCCTGCATTATAACCATCTGATCTAGGACAGAACCCGTCAGATAATCCCCAATAGCAAAGTGACCTGTTGTTAGAATAGATTATAAGAATGATTTGATTAGATAATCCATAGGGTACCAAAGGGCAGTCGCTCCACAGTGAATCCCATTTTTCCCAACTCTGCCAATTCAAACAATTGATTATCACTGTAGATATGAAAGTTATCCAGCAGATCATGTACCAAGGGCTGAGGAAGAAGTGGGTTTACTTGAGGTTCATTCTCTGCCTTTAACTTACATCATCGGATCCACGTATCGCCGATACCCATGCCTCAGAATTGGCTGCCCACTGCAGCCTGTGGGATCTCATGCGTTGCAGCGTGTCAGCCGCCTCTCCCAGACTTGGAATGGTCAATATGCTGGCCAAGCCGCCTCCATAGATGCTCGTAATGATGATGTCATTGAGAAAGCACGCGAAGAGCAGCACACGAATCGTAATGGATCGCACATTACTATTGCCTGACTGCGAGATAAACAATTTGAAGGTCGTGACGAGTGCAAATTGTATACTTCTCCACCAGCCATCTCTGGAATCCAATGGATCCACATTGTAGTACAACTTCTGCTCACTTCTGTAGGCAATCACTAGACCCAAAGTTTCGATGCCCAGACAGACTAAAACTGCTGCCCACAATGTTGCCTGAAATGGCTGTAATGGGAGATACCAACTGGCCAGTCTGTGCGGCGCTGGCACCAGACACGTTATACCTGAGCGTACCAGATACATGGACATATCCAGATATGTGTAATCATCGTACCACGAGTACATTGCACCAATGCAAATGTCCACTTTATGCTGCACTATCATACCCATAGCTCCGTCGCCCGACATGTTCGGATACATAGTTCCCCAGTCGTCCGCATCAGCTTTGATAAGGTCAACATAGGTTATTTCTATTGAATTTCCCAAATTTCCCAAACTTACATGAATCAATCTGCACGGTACAATTGAATTGCTCGCAGAAATTAAGTACAACTTGTGTCTCGGTGCCATCAATGAAAACCTTCGATAATTCCGATTCTGTAGGCACTCCAATGTCGAGGGCATTACTGAAATTGATCTGCAGCAGCAGAAGCAGATTGCAAAACTATTATACTATATAATAACGAATGCATTACATGTTTGATGACCGTATAGGGTCTGTAGTCAAATCCGGCAATGACTAGTTCGCGTCCCTGTAGGTTTCTTAATTTATCAGGAAAGAGATGAGTTCTATACTGAAATTGATCTTCTAAAGCATTGTAACGATCCAAAAGTTGAAGCTGTGCCGGTTCTTCTGCTCTAGGACCCACGTATTTATTAGTCTTTAACTCAAAAGTCGTTGAATTTCCATAACTTCTTTCCACAAAAAGTATATTAGGTTGATCTTGAAGGGAGAGGGAGAGATCTAGAGAGGGTTGTCTTCTGCTTTTTACTTCTTACCCTGAAAGAAATAATTCTGAAAACATGGTTGAGGCAACTTCTGTGCTGTATAGGCAAATACGAATTTGTTATGCAACGAACGCCATATAGAGTACATAGAAGCTCGTGTGAAGGAGGAAACAAATCGACAAATTTCATCGCCAAATACCAGAAAATTCTGTAAAGTAAATATTATATATGCTCTGATAGATATGATCTACAATATAATACCTCGCAGTGCGACGTCTCGATAGATATTGTAAGCTTAAGCGACAGATCGTCAAAGATTAATTCATTTTGCTTTAATAGTTCCGCTCGAGAATCTGCATTAATCACATTGTGCTTGAAGCTGGTAGATAAAGTTTCGATATTGATGCCTATAAAGCTGGAATAATTCCCGGTAGAACCAAATTCTGGTCGGAAATCAAAGTCATCGTGCCACAGAACACAAATCGTGCTAACATTCAAATATCTTTCAACTAAAAAAGACTTGAATATATTTGAAGATTTTTAGTTCAGATCTGTTCGACTTACTTATAATGTTCAAAATTAAAGACCAACTGTTATCGACAAACATTTTGAATGCTAAACCTCTCGCGTCCCTGGTGCAATTTCGACTGGTTCCATTAAATGAGTCCTTACTAGTCTAGCACGAAATTACCTTAGAGTAATTATGCGCATACGAAACTCAATCGTAATCTGTTTGTTCTACCCTGACAAGTTAAGCAATTGAACAACTCAATTGTCCAATGAGTATTTCTAAAATTCTTCTTTTAAATAAAAAGTAAACAAAAATGGATACTAGACACTGAAATACCCTACACACAGTTTACATAACTTGACTGTATGCATCTTTCAGTTCTTATAAGATTTTCGATAAATCCTTATCATTTGTTAAAAATCATATTTTTCATTAAATACCATATCTTACATAATTATAGTCTGTTGTGTTTAAAGCGAAACTGAAGTATTTGTGTAGACAAAGCGGAAATTAATATGAAACACAACACGAAGAAGAAAGTTTTGGAAGTTGTGGAAAAGAAACAGAAATTTTAATTGATTTAAAATGAGAAATTAAATGCTGTAATACCAAGCATACAAACACATTAAAAACGTAAAGTACATTATCGGGGAAAACGAGGGTAAAGCCCATTTGGATCTCAAGCGATGCCGGGATTACTACTGTCTACAACTTTCTACAATTTGAAAGCAATTCTTCCGATTGTTTTATTATTTTCCTAAGGCGGCGTTAGATTTAAGCTTTTTCACTATACGGATTTTAATACCCTTGTAAAGGGTATACTCATTTTAATCAGCCAGCGATTATATACTTTTATTAGTTCTGAATACACTCAAAACTTCCGCTCTGCAAAACATGTTGTTCTTCTTAAACTTGCCCCAATTCTTTTTGGTTTATTTTATTTATTTTTTTTATTTAATGATCTATTGTAAAGTAGTTTATGTGTAGGTAACATTTGTGTACACTTTCATGTACACACAGAATAAAAGTAAGCTTATTGTGCCTTTAGAAAAAAATGTCTATTGTGAACTTGTTTTTATTGGACCTTTTGCCCACTTTTGCCTTTATTATTTTGCTGAGCAACAATAAAAACTTGTTCAAGCTGAAGTTGTCCCAATTCTGTATTTTCCGGTTAAAAGATTTTGTATGCCCATAAGAAAATAAAGAGAGCGCTTGACACGCATGGACCCCATAAAGTATGATCTTTATAATCAGTGTCATACAAAATTTAACAGAAATTTTGGTAACAAGGAAATACCAAATATCTAACGTGTTTAATTTGCACTCACAATGTGCGAAATTTCTTGTTATTATTGAACTTGATCTCTATCATAATCTCCGCTGGAGCCAAAAGTTTTCAAAGTGTTGTAAGATGGTGCGACGGAGCGGCAATACGGCAATTAGGCAATTTCACTTTAAAAGAAATGACGGTATGTGTCTTTCTTGGGATGGGGCTGGATCTATCATAAATATCAGGGGAGAGAAAAAGGCCTGCTGCGCCGGCGCACCGCGGCGATAAAATCACAAATCTAATTTAAAGTTCCGACTGTACAGCTTCAGTTTTAATGGCATTACATTTTCTTCACACTAAACTTATTTGTTATGAGATAATTTTTATCTTTTCTCTTCTACGTTTTGTTTTGTTTAATTTAATGAATGAAAAGACAAAATTTGTTGTTGTTTTTCATTTCTTTTACTACTTATAAGGTGCGTTTCACTTTCAATTAAACCTAGAGATTTTTCATGGGTTTTTGGCTCTGCGCCTGCTACCGGCGGTGATTTTATTTGGATACCAAGCGACAACTTCGACTGTAGCGTAATCCTTTTGTGGTCTTTAAGCTTCCGTTTCACGTAATTTCACAATACTATAAAACGCTTTCATTGCCCGATGGATGACGCCCAAGAGACAAGTAAGGTATTCGCAACTGTGCGTGTGCCTTAAAATTGTTGTAGGGGTTGGTTGTACGAGTCTACAAATTTAGTTGTTCCACGGGAGTTATGTGGAAATCGTATGAACTTGGGTTAATTAAAAGTTACGTAGATGTCTCGCTAGCAAAGCTAACTTTATAGAGTCATGAGAATTTTACAACATGTCAACAAATAACTTTCTTTAATGAAGGTATGTGTTATGGGTTAAGTTATTACGAGGTGTTATAAGTCGTGACTTTTGTATTTGCCCGCACGCCAAAACAACACTGTTATCGATTAACAGCGACTGTAAAATTAGAAGCGCGTTTTTGGTTTGCGTTTTATAGGCATTGAAAGCAGACGATCCGTGAATTTTAACGAAAATGAAAAAGTGAATTCGTGTCAATTAAGCATTATTTTTGCGTAAAAATCCACACCGAAACCAAGGAAAGACTTGAAAATATTATGGGGACTCCACCATCAATTTCAATGGTTAAGAAATGGTTACTGAGTTCCGTTGTGGTCGTACCAGTACAAGTGATGCCGAACGTCAGGTCGCCCAAAAGAGGTCGTCATGCCAGAAATCGTCGACAAAATCCATGGAATGATATTGGATGATCGGAAATGAAAGTGCGGAGGTAGCTGAGGCTGTAGGCATCTCAACTGAACGGGTACATCACATTTACAGAATATTTGGACATGAAAAAGCTTCCGCGCGATGGGTGCCGCGATTGCTCACACACGACCATAAGCGCAACCGTGGACCATTTCAAAGGAGTGTTTGGCGATGTTCAACCGCAATCCAAACGAATTTTGCGCCGTTTCGTTACCGTAGACGAAACATGGATCCACCACACCACACCAGAGACCAAAGAACAATCAAGACAGTGGGTTTCTCCGGGTGAACGTGCACCAAAGAAGGCCAAGGTGGTCTGTCGGCCAACAAGGTCATGGCCACAGTTTTTGGGATGCACAAGGTATCATTCACATCGATTACCTGAAAAGGGTAAAACGATCACCGGCGAATATTATCAGAGCTTTGGACAGATTCGATATTGATTTGAGCAAACGACCGCATTTGGCGAAAAAAAGTGCTGTTCCATCAGGACAATGCACGGTGCACACGTGTAGTCAGCATGGCAAAATTTCATAAATTGGGCACGAACGCACCCCATCCAGCATATTCTCCAGATTTAGCCCCGTGACTATTTTTGTTTCCAAACATGAAGAAATGGCTCGGCGGTAAGAGATTCGGGTCAAATGAAGAGGTCATCACAGAAACAAACGACTATTTAGGGCCTTGAAAAACCATTATTTGGAAGGAATAAAAAAATTGAAAAACGCTGGACTAAATGTATAGACAAAAGGAGATATGTTGAGAAATAAAACGCTTCTTTGACGAAAAAAATATATTTTATTCAAAAAGTCACGGACTTATCAAACGACCCTCGTATTTAGGCAGGAAATTCTCCTTATATCTATTGCTTAGGAAAAGCTATTGAAGTATATCTAAAAATATAAAATGAAAAAATCAACCAAGAAAAATATATCAAATATATAATTATATAATATCTAATATATATATATATATATTATAATATAAATATAAGATATGTTATAGAATATATAAATATCTAATAAAAATATAAAATATATTATAGAATATATAAACATATAATATAAATATTATAAATTGATCTGCATACAATTTATGGAATCGAACTGAAACTATTTTAATCCGATATTGTTCATTAAGTTAATATGTTACAGTTATGGTCAACGACCTAGCTCAGTCTCAGACTCAACTAATACACACATCCATTCAGATCTAGATGGCATTAGTAATGGCACTGAAATCAAAGCAATTTTCTTTATACCTGCTCTATAGACACACACACACACACTCTTTGTCTGGTTGCAACCTCTTCTTCTAAGCTTACAACCTCTTGCAACATGTTGCAATGAAATGAAGCCGACCAACTTGGGTTGCGGTCGACGCTTCAAGACGTCGCAGCGACAGTTTAAGTCGATCTTTGGAACCGTTCGCAACGACGTTACGCATTACCATCTCCGAGAAAAGATATACTACGCGATCCAAACGAGTCGCGATCGGAGACACGACGTGATCACGGTTTAATTTGAATATCTATACAAAGTATAGTCGGGCGACGACAGAGACAATGTGTGTTGTATGGGCGTGTTTTATGGCTGCATAAAATCGGGATCAATAGAGTCATCCGGCGACCTCGCAACTGAACCATTTGCATTAGAATAGCGTAACCCCAATGGGTCCCCACAAAATGTGACTGTGAATCGATAATTGTGAAATGTGCACAAATAATGTGAATGTGAAGCTGTTGCAATTTTTTATTTGTTGTCCAATCTGAATCTTTCGAAAGTTATTGACCGAAAATGCCAATAGGCAAGCTACCCCCCCAATCCCAGCCGATGGGCCGCAAGTCATCGCAAGTTAACGAATCATGTAGTCTGGAGAGCACAATAGACTCACGTATGTCCCATAGTGAATTGCTGCCAATGGAGTTGCTCAAGGTGAACTATGTGCATCAGTGCAAGCAGGCGATGATGCGGAAATCGAATGAACCTCCCATCCAGCCGCATCTAAATAATCCCGCGCGTTTCATAGGCTATCGTCGTCAGGCTGGCGCCTCCCAGGTGTCCCGGCCCGTGCGTATGAGTAGTAGTAGCAACGCCCCCCTCTCGCCCAACAGTGCACGCAAGCCACTGCCTCCCATTCCACCGCCCACAGTTGAATCCTGGCTGTTGCTATCGAAGCAATCGACGCCGCAGCCGCAGCCAACGACAACAGCAACCGACTCGGATTGCTGCTGCTCCCAATCGGCCTGTTCGTGCTCCGATTCCAATTCGGATGTGACTGAGACAAGCACCGTGACACCAGACTGTGAGAAATCACAAAGTTGGAATTATCGTGATGTTCGACGTGATCTTATACGCCCTGCTGCCAATCCCAACAACAACACTAACCCCAACACCAATGGTATTAAATCGCGAGCCGATCGCATAGCGCGCATCGAAAGAGCACACTGCGAACTGCCCAAGTCCTCTTCCACCCAGGAGTCCAGTCCAGAATGTGTTGCATGTGTACGTCAGCCTGGTTTCACTGGCTTTGCATCCTCCAGTCGCATGACCACAAGGTCGCGTATACCAAAGCCAATGGTGCAACGCAACGATGCAGGAGGAGCCTACAGTGAGAAGAATGCTCAACTGCAGCGTAGGGTACAGCAACTGTTCCAGCAAGATGCACAGGGGGTGCACAGCCATAGTGAAGCACCACGCTGGATGTTCCAGAAGGCAGGTGCCGGGTGCAGGCAGCCAGAGCAGGCGGAGCAGCAATCGCCACGTCTGCAGCAGAGAGACAGAGCCAAGCTGGAGCGTGTCCATATACGAAAGAAGCGTCAAACGTTGCAAATTGTCAATCAATTAACACGCGAAGCATTCCAAGATGGGAAGATGGCCAATGCCAGCAGCTATAAGCCTCAACTGAAGCAGAGCACAATGGCACGAGAGGATCGCATGAAGAGATTATCACTTGAATGTTGCTCCGACTCGGGCGTCTCATCTTCCAATGATACCAAGGAGCAGCAGACAAAGCAGAATAACATGCAGCGTGATGAGAAATGTTTGGATTGTGTTGAAACTGTGGAGAAACAAAACTTAAAGCATGCAGATCCCAACGATGTACAGAACTTTGCCAAGAAGAACCTAACGAAGGCGACAACCAATGAGATCCTAACGGCTGCAGCTGTCAAGGCGAAACAGTGCAATATTGAGAGGGAGAAGAAACTGAATATACTGAATCAACGTAGTGAACCGATGACGTCCACATCGATTACGATTGGCGTAGACGACAGTTGGGTTCAGGAATCGTGCATAGATCCCTGTGATGACTACATGGAAACTGATTCCTTGATGCTTCCTCCTCCCCCACAACCCATAAGGCATAGCAGTAATAGTGTTAAGATCTTTGTGTCCAGCGATGAAAGAGATTCCAATGAAAAGACAACTAAATCTTCAGCATGTACAGTGGAGTTATCATCGAGGAATTCAATGTCATCCTCTGGTTGCGGTGGATCCAGTCGGGATACAAGCTCTCTATGCGATTCGGAACAAGATTGTTGCTTGTGCTTTCCGGGTAATCCTAGGGGTTCCAGTATTACTTGTGCATCCAACGATTGTTGTCATGCCATCGGCGGTGTCTTCTGGAATAATGCATGCTATGAGCTGGAAACTGATCTTGGTCCCAGTTGTTGTTGTAGTCTCTCCAGTTGCGATGAGGATAATTGCTCCTACTACGATGGAAAGTTTAGCATCGAATTGGAGGGAATCCAGGGACGACCTAACAAGGTTCCACTACGTAACAATAAATTACTGCGAAAGGTAGGAATCCCATAATCGAATTACTCGTGATCTCTGATCATATTTTGAAATATAAATAATCATATATTTGGGGCCAATCGTAGCATAAATTACCCAATATGCCAGAGATATAGCCATTAACAATCCAAGGCGGCACATATCCGGATTGGTAGCTGCTCTACACGACATACTCCAATGACTGGAAGCAGTCGAGCTCAACCCAAATCAAGCTCATAATTGTGGCTCAGCTCTGCTTTGCAAAATTTGATTGTTTCTTTTTTTTTTTTTTTAAGGCGGTTTCGGATGAATTGCTCTCATACAGGAACCCATCGTACAAAAAAAAAAAAAAGAGTTGCACGAGTATTATTATATAACGAAAGTCGCATATCTGAAGCATCACGAGTCGTGTTGATGGGGCTGATTAGAGGTGAAGGTGGCGTGGAGTATGTTAACGTGCGCCAGGAAGCGTCAATTCATTAATAAATACAAGAGCAGGAATGTATGATATATCAACAAAAGAAACGGCTTCAGTATGTGATTTGTTTGGTGGTTTTCATTTTGTGGTTTCATAACAAATTACGAAGGTGTTTTGCATTTTCGATACCCTAACCGAGGGTATATACCATCTTAAGTAGAGGTATGCAACGCTGAAAAGGAGAGCCTATTATAAATACTCTTAAATTCTTTATAGATGTTGAAGCTATTTTGATGAAACTTGGTAGATACCATTATAAAAGTATAAGTAGGCGATATGCTAACAAACTAAAACGATGACTCTAATAACATATAATATTCAGATTATATGACAAGTATTACCTGTTGTCATATAGTAGTAAAACCTTCTTTAAATAATATAAAACAATTATCAACGTTCGCCTGATCAGTTGACCTGTTTGTTATAGTCAGGTTTGCTGATGAATGACGATGAGGGCTCTCACTCACTCTCTCTCTCTCTCGCTCTCTCTCTCTGTCTTGTCGTCTCCAAAATCGTCTTCGACACTTCTTTGGCTAACATATACCGCTAACACCTTTCACTTTCCCTATTGGCAATGCTGATATTACCAATATTAATCTGAGATGGTTTTTATTTTATTGTTGGATAGTGTAAATGTGTGGAGGATTTACAAGAATGTAGAAAATGTGAGGAATGAATACGATTCTGAACTGAACTTATCACTTCTCGTGGTAACCATAAAGTCTTTTTTTTTCTTTCAAGAGTCCAAACTTTATGAGCTAACGGTAAATTTGGCCTGCTCTCATCTGAATTTCTCTGTTTATGTTTATTGACCCCGATTTCAGTGAAGCAGAACATAAAGTTGTGTGGGATATGCCTGGTTTGCAAGACAAGATAGTAGCTTACGTGTCAACATTATGACCTTCAGTTCAGGTGCTTTCCAAACTTGTCTCATTAAAAAAAAAGTGAATGTCATAATTAGGTAACTAGGCGAAACTGAGTTATTGTCAACAACTTTATACTTTACTTGACATTTCCAGTGCAGTGGATCAGTCGAAAGTATCTTAAAATTTGAAATGGGTTGAAGAGCTTATGCCTTATAAGAAATTTATGCTAGGGAGTTAATTCAAGTGATTTATTAATATAATACTCTTTTGATGAAATGTATGTTTGATATATAAGAATATATGTTAAAGATCCCACTCGAAACTCGAAGAAATAAAAAGTAAATACATAAAATATACCCAATATATACAATAGACAAGTAAAAAGCGAATGGTATCTGAGCGTAAAGCGTGCCTGTAGTTGTAAGCTTATCAAGTTAATTCTAGCGGGAGGGAAGTCGCAATTAAAAGAAGAAACAGACTGTAAGCTGCTAACTTGGCCAATTAAGTTGTTGCCTGCTGTGGTGGCTTGCTGCCAGTTTAGAAAGCACAGAGTCTGTAATATATTGTGGCTTCTCGCAGTAATTACACAATACAGTACTGCGGCAAACTAAAATAATTAGACACTCCCACTGCTTAAGACCGGTGGCTTAGTAGACCTTGGGTCCAGAGCATGAACTAGTTAAGATACTAAGACAACTTGCTAGTAAGTAGCTCTTGTTTTTTTTTTTTTTTTTTTTATTTGGTACAAAACTATAAAAGCGTAGAAGCATAGAAAGTTATACGAATCATTCTGCATGCCGCATCTCTGCACTCCGAAGCGAAAGTGGCAAGAGCAACCGTCTATCAAGTTGCCTACCAAAAAGAACCGTTTTTCACATTTAAATAAACGTTGTCTAGTTAGAAAAGTTTCAGCTCTGCAGCTAAGCTACTGAAACATTTGTCAAAAGAAAAAAAAAACTTGTTGGTGTTGAGCTGACGAGAAAATATCTGTGCCGACCGTTGGGTCTTCCATTAGTTGGTGGATCCGAAGCCGTCATTGTTGAGTGTTCCCTTTAGAGAAGCACGACTAGTCAAGAAAGAGAAGCTACATAATATGCCAATAACAAATATCTAATATGAATATCCGAACTGTTGATAATCTGTGCTATATTCTCTTGCAGACTGGAACACATGAGTTTCGACCCAGATCTATGGACGGTGTCATTGACTCGGGCGTCTCGTTGAATGGCGACACCAGCTCGAGTCCAGACAACAATCTCCACACGCAAAATCAACAGGTTGGTTAAGAGTGCATAATTGCAAGATTTCATGATCTATATATGGGATTATTATCGGATCATGTTAGCTATCTTATCTTACTCTAACGAATATATATTTACAATTTCAGGACGCTGAGGCAAGGCGGCTCAAGAGAGGTCACGTGCTGTCCGAGCTGCTGGAGACTGAACGCATCTATGTGAACGAAATGAGTTCCATTCTAAAGGTAAGTTTGCTTATCATAGTTATGAATGAGGTAGAGATTTGGTATATGTAAATTTCACCGGTACAAATGAGGCTAACAAGGAAGAAGTCCAGAGCCGTGAAGCGCTACGAGTCTGCTGCAGAATTGACCAATGGGCAGCGAACTGAAACCCATAGAGTCTTGAGAGAAGAAGTAACTGGTTCTCAGTCTTCTATATGCTTGAATGCCCCCGCGTTGCAATTAGTGCATTAAATTCATAAGGCCAAGAGTAACAGCGCATCGAACTTTAAAGAACCAAAGATGATTTGAAACTCATTCGGCCGACAGCTCGAGGCGGCATTTAGTGATCGACTCTTGTACGCGACGGTACTGCAACACGGATAATAAATCTGAAAATATCTTTATTTTTTAATATTCGACTTAACTGACATTTTAAATATGCGCTACGGTGGCTACGATCTGCATAAAGCATCAAAACCAAAGATAACCGGAGTGCAAAGTTCATTTCAACTGCGACGGGTGCAGAGTACGGCGTGTAATATTGTGGGTCGATTTCAATTTAAAGTTTGGTGATTCCCTAATCCGACGATTCAATTTGCCACTTAGCGATAGTGAAGAGCCTCGGGAATCTCCGCTCTCGTTTCAAGGTTCTCTTTTCGAATCGCAAACATCCTGTGGCGGAATTAGCTATCGTCCAGCAGATTTTCGACCTCGATTCGATGGCGCCGATATTGGGGAAAGTTATATATTCGGTACAAACCTGTGTAACTTTGCCACGCACAATGTACTGAATGGAAAGTCGACTATTAAAATAATCAATACCCTGAAAGAGTGCGAGGAACAGGAAGCCTCTTTCGGTAGTGTCCAGGAGCCAGAGCTGACCACAGTTAACAACAGTCTGCAACGTTTGAAGGATCAGCGGCGTACAATATTTAAAGAACTGATCGAATTGTCAAGCTGTGACGAATCTCTGGAGTATCGTTTGGTCAAGGATTATCTTGAGTCGAATAGCTATTCAGAGATTGAGAACGATACAGAATTTAAGGATTATCTGCAGCGTAAAAATTACGTAGATATTCTGGCATATCTCGACGATACTGAGCCCAAAAGCTTTATGTCTGTCTCATCATCTGTGGCCCGAGCTCAGAGCTCATTGGGTTCTTTAAATAATGCCAAGTCATTGTCGACACCTAAATCTCTGAAAGCACCCAAGTTGATGCCTGCTCTTGACACATATATGTGTAGATCCTGTCGTTCCAGCTGGGAAAATAATCTCAATGTATTACCAAATCTTGGTGAAAGGCGCAGACCCCAACAAGAAGTGACTAAAACTGCAGCCAGTAATTGGAACAGTTCATACCAAGAAATTCTTAGCTTCTGCAATCAGTTTTTTGAAGAAAATTTTGAAAAGTCTTCCGATTCAAATAAGAATCCGAAATTTAAAAATAACAAGTTTAAATTGGCAAAATATGAACAGATCATTAAGGACTTTGTTGTCGCACAGGGCTTTTCTAACGTCGAACAGTATGTGGAGCAGAAAGTTTGGTCAGTTTATAAGCAGTAATGTCAGCTCTTTCTTCAATCGGGAAAAAGTAAATGTAACTTTAGCTTAGCACATATTAAAACTCGTAATATAATACATAATTTTCTGGTTTATATTCATTTTTTTCAGGGTTACTTCGATCGAATGCAGTCTGACGAACTGATGCACCTTGTCCCGGCCAGTCTTCAGGGCAAAGAAGAAATATTATTTGGAAACCTTCACGAACTTTTTACCTTTCATAATGATGTCTTTCTTAAGGATTTGGAGAATTGCATTTCAACGACAGAACTTGTTGCACTTTGTTTTGTTCAAAGGGTAAGTCTCAGAATAAAGTAATCAGTCAGTCTGTCCTCATGGTAATATTTTATTCTATTTTTAGCGTGATACCTTCTATCGGCTGTACTCGTTTTATTGCCAAAATATACCGCGATCTGAACGACTGCGGGAAACACTCGTGGATACACATCTCTTCCTACAAGAATGCCAAAAGAAATTGGGTCACAAACTTCCCCTGGCTGCGTACTTATTAAAGCCCGTGCAACGGATTACCAAGTACCAGTTGCTCTTAAAGGATCTGCTGCGCTTTAGTGACAGCGGAAGTTGCACCAAAGAACTGCAGAAGGCTCTGGATTGCATGCTTATAGTTCTCAAATGCGTTAATGATTCTATGCATCAAGTAGCTATAACAGGATTCCCGGTAAGCGGATAGACAGACCAAATATTTCCAAGAACTGACAAGTTAAACCTACAAATCTATCTTACTCCTTACAGACCGATCTAGGTCAACAGGGAGAACTATTACTTCAGGATTCGTTTCAAGTGTGGACTGAATCAAAGAAGGATATCCGACTTCGGATTAAGCCTCAGCAGCGTCACATATTTCTGTACCAGAAATCAATGCTGTTCTGCAAGCAAACCTCAAAAACAGGTCACAATAAGAGTACCTACCAGTTCAAACACCATGTTAAGGTGGGTCACATATCTTAATTGTGCATATAGTGCGATTTTAAAACTCTCTCTCTTCGTTATTCACAGATGTCCCAAATTGGTCTTACGGAATCAGTTAGGGGCGACACTAAACGGTTCGAGGTTTGGCTTCAGGGTCGCCAGGAAGTACACACTCTGCAGGCTCCCTCACTAGATGTTAAAAATAAATGGGTGGCTGAGATTAAACGAGTTCTACTCAATCAGCTTGAGGAGCTAAAGGGGGAAAAGATAAAACAGTATGGCCTAAATCATCGAGGTCTTAAACAGACGACATCCTGGGATACACCAAACATAATACTCAGCACACCCAGTCGGAATATCAGCTGTGATGCTTCCTCAGAGTCTTCCAATCGGAATTCGAATTGCAGCAGTGAGGAAAATGGTCCCGCAGCTGCCGCTTCTAGCAGCGGCATTGATCGTGATCGAGATCACCAAGAAGCATGCGGATGGAGTTCTGATTGCTCAAACAGTGAGGATGAGATATCATTGAACGAGGATAATAGCACGCCGGTAATTAAAATTTAAAATATTATACAAATAATGGTTGTGGTACCTAGAGATCGAAACAACTCTTTCGAAATCAGCTTCAATATCAAGAGTGCTCAGATACCAATAAATTAAGGAGAATGGTATACGATTTTCAGGGCAATTAACATGTTTAAAGAAGGCTAGGGTACTCTGAAAATTTAAATTACTTAAACATTATTTATTATTATTTATATATAAATTTTAATTAACTGTACTTTCTTTCTTTGGATCTTTGTTAATTTAATGGAATTGTACCCACAAAAAAAAAAAAAAAAAAAAATATTCACAACTTATATGTTACTTAAACATGAACCGCACCGCCTTCATGCACCAAATCATAATTGCGTTATGATCGCCAGCGCTTTTTGAATCTTCTGGCACAGTGGGCGTCATATAATGCCGATGGTGCATCGTCCTCTACATCTATGACTCCAAAATCGAACTCAAAGTTCTATGTATCCGTTGACCATTGACGGGTGACATCTATATAAAAAGAAAAGAATCTTAAATATCTGGGTACGATATTATTTAGTATGCACGCTTTTATATTGTTTATAGGTTGCTTAATACTGATTATAAATGTATGTTGTTAATATTTATTTTATTAAATATTTGGTTTAAGTTGCGATATTCAAGACAATAACTGCTAAGATCTCTTAACTTTATTTATTTAATGTGCAGAATATAAGTTTATAAACATTAAATAATTTGCTTGTATTTATTTCTTTTGTTTTTTTTTTTTTGCAATATTTAATTTTGATTTTATAACTTATTTATCTTATTTAATTAGCTATGATTTAACTTCTGAGTGCTAGCGGTATAGAAAAAACATTTGTTTTGAACAATTAACTTAAATTTGTTCAAAAAAACCATCAAAGTAAAGACACATTACGAATGCCTGCAAACTAACTACACAAATTTCTGTAGAGCGTGTTACACTAACAACTAACTTTTCCTGATATACATTAACCAATTGTATAAATTTCGATTCAGGGCAGTAAATTCATTGCCCTGGCTGATTATACGGCTGTGGGACACTCTGAAGTTTCGATGCGAGAAGGTGAAGTTATCGAGCTGTTGAAAGTAGGATGTGCCGGCTGGTGGTATGTTCGTGTCTTAGGTAACTGTTCAATTTTAACCATTTGTACTATTGCATGCTACGTTTGATTTACATGTGTATAAGAATTTAGTTTGTCATTTAGATTAACATAATTTATTGTCCATTTCATTTGAACAGATACCAATTCTGAAGGTTGGACACCGGGAGCGTATTTGGAATCAGTCAATCGAAAATCATCACGATCATCGATCTGCAATCAAGAGCGAATAAATTTAAAATGAACATCTGCATTTGATATATACATCTGAATAGTTTAAGAGGATAGCCTTTCAAAACATTTCTAAGCCTAATCCCTCGCATTTCCTAAATCTATATATCTAAACATACATACATATGTAACTGCAATTGACCTTCATCCGAATATCTAAATTTTGGAAAACTATCTCAAACTTAGTATCAACTCCTATTTATCGAATCTGAATTGTGACACCAAAAATCTCAGCTTTCCTTTTATAGCTTCGATTTTGTTAATCTGTACAAAACAAAAAATCAAAAAGTATTTCTTATTAGAAATTATTGTAAATCAATCGATATAAAATAAAGCTAAGAATTAAAACATAATTTCTAGATTCTAGTCCGTAGATTACCATCTGGCAAAATATTAAAGTTTCAATACAGACATATGTACAACTATAAACGTATTAAAAAACATCATATGCTTCTAATCACTTAAGGGATGTTACAATTATATTAAATAATTTAATATTCGAACTTGTAAGAAATACTACCATCGGCAAGCCGATGCAGCTTTCGACTTTAATATGTTTCGATTCATAGGACTGTGAGTTTTGAAAATATATTATAGCAGACACACTGCAAGGGTATAATAATGATTGTAATTGTATTGATATCTTTAAAATGCTTATTATAAATTAATAAATTATTGCGAATTTGTAAATCAGATTAATGTATTATAATTAAACTTACATTGTTGTATTCGTTATGTATTCATAAAAATAAAACAAGTGTACATATATTTATATCAAAATTATCAAGAAATGTTCTTGCCACTTCTCATACTATATACCATATCTCTGTAGATTTCGAGATAAGAAGACATTGAGGGCAAAATACCAACTTTCAAAAGAATGCTCATATGGGTCAGAGGTGCCCTGGCATCAGAAACTGTGGGCCCCATAACATATTTTTCCGATCCAATTAAATTCTCGATTGCCATAAGAAGTCTGCCGTCAGTTCGTGTGCAGTAATGCAGTTATCTTTTAGCTTGGTGGAAATCGGCACACATTCCTCTTTTTGCTAATGAGAATTTTTCCTGGTTTTGGCTTTTGATAAACACAAAAAAGAAACTAGAACTCGATTTACATTTATTTGTGGAGTTTAAACAATTACAACAAAAATCTGATTCGCATTGACAAGCGTATCTTCCCAGATATCAATATTCAAGTTATCTACACCATGTTATTTGAAACATTGAATTCACGATACACAAATCAATGTACAATAAAAATACTATTTCATACATGAGATGATTTTACTGGTTGCTGGATCATGGAGTTTTGTTGCGCTCGTCCGTGTCAATTAAATATGCAAAAATCAAAATAACAAATAACAAAGGAATGTAATTATAATGAACAAACAATTGTATTGCGTACATACATTGCATACAACATACATCAAGTTTTTACTTATATATTAGCGTATTTAATTTCTTTTAAACTTTAGCAACAAAACTTTGTGGATATTATACAGTAAGTAAACAATCTTCTTCAATCTTCTTCTTTAAATAAAACATTTCAATACTAATTGTGGTTGGGTGCAACCTTCAGTGAATGCACGAGTTGTTAATTTGTCTCTTTATGGATTTACATTCAACTGAAGACGAGCAATATTTGTTTGTATTAATATAGTGAAGATGAAGCACAGATTTTAGTTGGCAGTTACTCTGCTATTCATGTAGAACTGCTGCGCAGAGAGCAGGAGGGTCAGCACGTAGATGCATGCCGCGATCCAGCAGTTGTATGCATTCTGAAAATAAAATTGGGAATTATTATTATCAGAGTAAAGACAAGGAAATAATAATGTATAAGCCTTAATATAGTTTTAGTATAAATACATATATGCATACATATGAATATACACGTATATGCATTCATTTGAATGTGTATGTGAGGGTGGCTTGGGCATATGATTAGTCAACGAAGAACATAGTGGTGAATATGGTAAAATGTAGTAAAATATATTATAGTTTGATTGTGCGTGTTGTTTTATATGGAAACTAAGATAAGCATATAGTATCTTCTGTTAATACTTAAACCAACCTGGTTGTATGCAGTGTTCGCAGCTGTATAAAACTCATCTAGGTCTTTGTACTCCTCCTCAAGTGGCAAGTCCTCAATTAAAGCCACACTATGTATGTAGAAGAACAATCCCATCAGCACCTAAAAGTAAAAAAAAATATTAAAATATCTTTTATTATTGTTATGTGAATTTATGCAGAGTGGTCTTGTGACTCCACCTCCTATGACCCTGCAAAACAAACCAGCCTCAGCTGACAATACAACTCACCAACTGCACAATTCCCCAAACGGAGATGATCAGGCCGCAGAGGGAACATTTAGGTCCACAGATTTTCATTTTGCTAGCTTCAATACACGCTGCCGTTCGACGAGGTTGAAAATTTCTTCCTATTAAGTTGGAATTGTCGTCAACAGAGTTTTTTCGCAGAAGCTAGCAAACGTCAGGTGAAAATCATGTGACAGTTCGTGGTGAGTTTAGTGTGACCAAGTGTTGTTTAGATTGAATACACCATCATTATTTTCGATAATTACACAAAAAATACTAAATCTTTTCACAGCAATTGATTAAATGCCCAAATTAAATGCCGAAAATAAAATTAAAAACCCTTAAATATAATATATTTAGAATTCCTCTTTTCCTATTTAAAATTATAATCTTTTAATATGCAAAATAATAGTTATATTTCATTTTAAATTAATGTAATGTACATTTTTAGCCTTGTCATACATGTCGTTACGTCTATAAACACAAATCGTCTTTCTCATGGAAGCATACATATAAATACATGTGTATGTGTGTGAGTACATGTATGCTAAATTGTCAACAAAACAAATTTGACGGTCCAGTTTAAAAACAGTAGTTATAAAAACCATTGGAAATTGCTTAAAATATTGAACAAAGGCCGAGATGCCTGCCACCATGCCAAAATCTTCTGTTTACCATGAAAAGCAAATGAGGCAGCTGTGTGCCCTACACGCTCTCAATAATCTATTCCAAGGTGATCAATCTTATACAAAAGCCGAGCTGGATGACATATGCAGCAATCTAAGTCCAAATGTTTGGATAAATCCACATCGTTCTGTGCTTGGGTTAGGCAATTATGACATTAATGTTATTATGACTGCCCTGCAAAGAAGAAATTGCGAGGCAGTCTGGTTTGACAAGAGAAAGTAAGTAATTCTTCAATAAAGAATGGATAGTTTATTTATTGACTATACATTTGTATTCCACACAGGGACCCCTCGATCATAGATCTAAGTGCAATTGTTGGCTTTATTCTAAACATTCCCTCTGATTACAAAATTGGCATTATAACCTTGCCGTTGAGAAGGCGTCATTGGATTGCCGTGCGTCGCATTGGGGAACACTATTACAATCTGGACTCGAAACTGCGTCAGCCCGAATTGATCGGCAACGAAGCCGACACTCTTCAGTTCTTACGCGAACAGTTATCGCAGGAAGGCCAACGTGAACTTTTTCTTGTCCTCGAGCGAAGCAATAATGAAGATTCCCCAGTGCATTGGATAAAAAAATCATCCGCTGATTCGGTTTGACCAGAACAAAATATCAAAAAGAACTGCAGTCGACAGTGAGAAAACCATCGCCCACTTTTCAAGAACAGAATCCAAGAAAATCAGTCTTAGCATGCTCGAAAATACGCATGTCAGAGATATATAAAAGGAAAGGATATAATTTCCTCGAAGAAAATGTGGCTCACACTATAGTCAGCTAGGTGCCAAAGTAGCAAGTTGTAGTTTTAATAATCGCGTGGCGGTGGGTGTGGCTCTCTAGTAATAAAACAATAAACTTGATGTGCGTTTGTTAAACAGGAACATCCTAATTTTGTTGTTTCTAGATATTGTAGTAGCTGAACTCAGTAAATCGGCTCGATAGCGATAGTTTCGGCACCTCAATTTCAACAAACTTAGTATAATCTGTTTTTATTATAAATTTGTATTGGTTGGCACAACAGCACATCATATTTTTATGTAATTTCCTATTATATATAATGTATTTGTTTCAACTGTATATATGGATGAAAAGCATTTAACTAAGCCTTACAATGAAAATGTAACAAGATATCATTGTAAATTATAAATATAAGTATATGGAGGATAACTTTTTTGAATTTAAAATGATCTGAGTCATTTCTACAATTAATGAAGAACATTTTTTTGTGCAAAGATTCGTTTTATTACAATAAATACATTGTAGGTATAAAATAAATGTTACAAGTCAAAGTTTGTATATGTAATATGGAATGTTGAAGATTCTTGATTCGAGGCAAATGTTGACTTAAGCTAAGGACGGCATTCTACATAATTCTTTAACAAACAGAAAAGGTTTTCTATGGACAATTTTAAGGCCTCACTGTGCGATGTGATATGCGTTTATATATCTGTTTGGATGCTTCCGTGACCTATGGCAGCTGGCTGCTGACGTCCTGGTTGCGGTCGTCGAGGGCGGCTAGGCTCAGGCGCAAAGTAGGACTGAGACGGCACTGCCGATGATGAGGATGCTGGTTGGTTTTGATAGTAGTCATCGCCATACTCGCTTACTTCGCGGTTGCTTATTTCATTAAGACGTTTGTATCTTTCCCGGCGTGCTTCGACCATGTAGAGAATGCCTGCTGGCAGCAACATTACAGCGCCCACAACAGCAAAGGCAAACGACCAGCCCATATCATTGTTCTGCCATCCAGGCATCCAATCGCGCGAGTCCCCTTTAGCTCCAAAGATGACTACTGCGATGAAACCAAAAATGGATCCCAGTACCTGACAAGTACCAATCGTGAGTAGCAGCACAACGTAGCGGTCGTCATCCCGCGATGTTCGCAAGAATCCTAATGTCAAGGGCAGAGCAAGGAGGCACATAACGAAACACAATGTGGCGAACAACTGGACGGCTATATAGAAGCCAGGCAGCAGAAAATCGTGGATAATATAGTATTCCTCTTCGAATACCCACATGCAGCCATTGAATCTAGTGTCATAGAATCGGTGAATGTCCTGGAAATTATTAAAACACACTTCCCAAAGTCCCAGGTTTGTGAAGCGTGGATTTTGATCTCGGCCATCAGTAACAAGCCAATAGGGCGTTGCAAATGCGATGACAAACAAAATGAATGAGAACGCAGATATTCCTAGGGCTACTCGTGTGCTGCGATTTGACGCGCCCATGCTTAATATTCGTATTTGATATTCGTATTTTCGATTAAAATAATATATAAAAACAAACACAGGACGGACAAACAAAAAATATTAACTAATGCACAAATATTGTGTCAAAAGACACTAACACGCCCTACCAATGTGACCAGTTGCAATAGACCAATTACCTCAGCGTTGCCAGAATGTTTCCTGAAAATGTTTGAATATGCGACAACCCTAAAGTCTGTCAGTCTCTTGTTTTGTGGCACAAAAACTCGTTTGCGAAAGCAAACGGTGAAAAATGCGTTTTTGGTATATAAATTAAATTTAGTTGCAATAAGATAATAAGAAATACAATCATTGAGTGTTATTATCGCATTTTTTGACCGTTGCTTCTAAACGTATACCGTTTAACGTGTTTATATTACGCTAACACTAACGTTGTTGATGTCAATGCTACGGCCACTGCCGCAGAAGCCGACGCTAGTAACGAGGGTAACAATATGGCTTCCGAAATCGCGGTGGTAAACATTGGGAACTTTGAAAAAATTCAGAACTTCTTAAATGACACCGCATACAAGGAAATACTTGAAAACAGCGAAAACTTTAACACCCGGCTCTGCATTGAGCGGCGACTTCGTATGCCGTTCCTTGACCCTCAGACAGGCGTTGCACAGACTCATTGCGCGCTCTTTATGAAACGAAAGCAGCGGATGCCCGGCTTTCGACATGGCCAAATTTATACGTATCCATCAGCTCGCTGGCGCAAACCAAAACGGCAGTACTTGCTAAATCCCCATCACAGCTATCGCACCTACCAATACCGAGAGCACCATATTGCCCACCAGCACCAGCATCAACATCAACATCATCACGTACCAACGTCTGGTTCAGGAGTGGTCTCTGCACGTGATCATCATCAAGCAGAAAGTGCAGGTATGTCTTCAATGCATTTACATACATATATATAATTGTATAAGTAAACAATATATAAATACATATATTAAAATATATAATTATATGTTTATATATATATGATGAAGTACATACAGTTACAAACGGCGTTGTAAAATCAATAAAACTCTTACAATTGCTGCTTCTTTGTTCAGCTTCAGCCCCATAAGTGCCACCACCTCAGAGCACAGTGGTTTAAGATGTGCAAATTTATAATTAATATAAATTGCATATATATATTTATTTGAAATACATACATACATCTCAATTTACGAACTCAAATATTTTTCGAAATTATCAATAGCAAGGAAATTAAAAATATATTAATTCTTGTTTTAATAAACAAATATGTGAGAAATTATTGTTTATTGTTTAATATTATTTATTTATATTTTTTAATTAATTTGTGTTTCTACTACAAAGTTAAATTGTGATGCTCTTAAATGATATTAGTCTTTATTATGCTCCATAAAATTGAGTTCTTGGCACACTGTGAATTGACAACAACTCGAAAGATCTGCTAAGCATGTGTGGCTCATCAGACTGCATTTCCTACATGTGTATACGCAAAAACATTCGATATAAACGTTTGGATAAGAAACTGGTGGTGTACGTTGTAAGCAACCACCCCACATAAAAAGGCACAAACCTGCAATGGGGCTGATATGTGTGTGTGTGTGTCTGTGTGTGCATCTGTAAACCACATTGCTTAGACATGTACACAGTACAAACATGTGTACATATATATATATATTTATATGTCAATGCCCATTGATAAATTGTGCTTATTTGTCCTTGTAGCCATCGCTGCCACTGACGGAAATTCAATGGGCGCCTCAGGGGACAATGATAGCAAGGATTCGCATGCAAACGCCGAAAAAGATTGGTTTCATGATGATATGGACTCGTCCCACTATCATCATGCCGATGATTATGAAGATGATTTTGACTCTGACAATGATTTCGATGAGTCGTATAGCAGCCGAGGAAAACGCAAACGGGGATCCCGACCTCGGCGTTCGAATGCAACTGTGGATGGCACTCCAAAACGTGGGCGTAAAGGGGGTGGTATGTTTCACTGTTTAGTCATGTTGTTTTTTTATACAAATCCGAATTTAACGCATTATTATTTTGTTCGAATTCAGGCAATCGACGTCGCAATGCAACCGATGGTGACACAGCAGATCGTAGAAGACGTGGGGGTACTGGCAATAATGCTAACACTTCGGCTGCAGCAGCAGCAGCTGCCGCGGCAGTTGCACATGCAGCAAGCACTGCCGCAGCTGCAGCAGCAAGTGGACTTTATGCAACGCACTCCAACTCAGCATCACCAATACCCATAATCGACGAAACCTCACAACCAGCTATGGTATTAACGACAAGTCTTCCCTCTTCGTACGAGAAAAGTTCATTAAACGATGCAGGCGCTTCAAATGATTCTATTCCACTGGCCACAATGGCTAGCATGGCTATGTCTACAACATCGGCTGCTACCCCAGCTATATATACGACAGTGAACACGTCACCAGCTACTCCGTTGGCAAGTCCAAAAAAGCATAAGCTACGTGCTGAACGCGAAGTGGCGCAGCCATCCCCGTATTGCGATTTTTGTTTGGGCGATCAACGAGAGAACAAAAAAACCAATATGCCCGAAGAACTTGTGTCTTGTTCGGATTGTGGTCGTTCTGGTCATCCATCGTGTCTACAGTTTACCCCAAACATGATAATATCCGTGAAACGCTACCGCTGGCAATGTATTGAATGTAAATATTGTTCTATTTGTGGCACCTCCGACAACGATGACCAGTTGCTTTTCTGCGATGATTGTGATCGTGGGTATCATATGTATTGTCTCTCGCCGCCACTGGTAACACCGCCCGAGGGTTCGTGGAGTTGCAAACTCTGTATGGAGGAATTTCACAAGCACAAGTAAAATACAATGACAATTGAAGTGAACAATGCGTCGTCCACTTACGTATATTATAGTCTCCAACTCATTAGGCGCGGCAGCTTTTGATATCATTTTTGATGTAAATTTCATTTTAGGTATTCCTTAGTACTTTTTAATTTTATGTACCTATTTAATTTAATTGTGTATTGTGTAACTACGCTTACATCGACTGCCCCAAGTATTGTAAGTATTCCCAGCCTTTTGCGCAGTGATTGTAAAATTTTCATTACATGAGGTCGTTAAGCAAATCCAACTCCCATCATATAATTTCTTTACATTTTCTGTAAAACTAATGATCTATTCTAAAAATTATATTACCAATAATGCCAATAAATACAAACCCTTTTGCATATAATGAACAGTTTTCTAATAACAATCTAATCTAGTTCGGAATTTCTATTAGGGTATATTAAAGCTTGTGAAGTCTATTATATCTGTAAGCGCTAATCGGTTAAAATGAATGGTATGCACTTAGTAAGTGAGTTGTAAATTACTGTTGGAAATAATTCAAACATGAGTTCTAACAACGCTTTGTTAATTGCTTGGGCCACCAAGAAGATGCAGACTTATGCTTTTCACCAGATGAGTTTAGTCAGTCAACATGTCCAGTAGTATATGGTCAATCTTTCTTTTCTGCATTGTCTTTCGAGCAGAGCTTACTGCGGGACGTATTCGATTGAAACGATTTTTAATCTTCCCACGGCAAGCTCCTACGAGACATCAGGTAAATGTGCTTTGAGTATCCCAAGTCTAAGAACTTCATAAAGATGCATAATTTTCCAGTTCATCGCTGGAATCGGTATTCCTGCAGATCTTTCCTATGAATCTCTAACCGTTGGCCACGTGCTGAAAGCGGAATTCTTTTTGCCATATAATGCGTCCGTATATAGGCAAAACCCATATTTGCCAGAGTACAAGAATACTTTAGATGATGGTAACATAATAGAATTACGTCAGTTACAAAGCAAGCCCACTGAATTGCGATGGCAAATCTATGCTTACATAGAACATATGTTAAACAGGTGAGTCTCTTTGAATATGTTTGTTGGGTTTTTTAAATCAAGATTAGTTTTTCTTAAGCACAGTTACGGATATAATGGCAGAGAATGTCTTTTACAAGCTATTTGCCAAGCAAATGCAATTCAATTTGCTAAGGAATTTAGTGTCGTGCATGAACTTATACACATAATACTGAGGTAAGTTGATTTTATTGAGTATAGTATTAATTAGAGCTAATGCTCCTTGTATAGGTTATTGATCATATGATTATAGTTTATGATATACTTAACATAGTTTTATGTGTTCGTTAATATTCTTTTTCAGTCCTTCTAAAACGCTTAATACTGTTTCTGCGGATGAACAGGATTTTATGCTTGCTGAAAAAACTGACCCCAAATCAACCGATTGTGAAATATACGACTGTAATATAAAGCTGTTGGATTGGATATCTAACACCTTAGATATGATATAAAATGTAAAATAATCTGTCTGTTCACACAATAAACATATTTTCTGAACTAAAATGCCACCTAAACATCTTAAATCTTGAGAATACTTTCAAGGTAAAAAAAAATATTGAACATACCTTTCATCTATTGCGAGATGAGTATATATTATTTGTTTTAAATTTTTATTGAAACTCTGGAATTCTTCACTTAATAGAATCACAATTATGGCAACCGTTGATAAGACAGTCAAAATTTAAGTGGAACGTGTATCGATAATTTCCTTAGCGAATGCTTATCGGTACATCGATATGAAATTAAATCCCATATATCGATATAAATTCAACAATAGACACATAAAACATACCATTGTATTAGATTCAGAGCAAGTGCATGTGTATTATAACATCTGGATAACTAGTGAGTGTTTTGTTGGTCTACTTATTATTATTTTATTGTGAAAATGATTTTGAATACAGCATAAGAATAAGTTTCATTCTGAGAAAAATACTTATTTTATCTCATACACTTTGAAAGAAGAATTTTAGGCGCACATGCACATGTACAAACATACATGTACATATTTATGCCGGCTGATGTAACTCAAACTCGTGTTTTATGTTGACTTATTTTAATTTTTACGTCTAATGATTTGATCTGGATATCATCCGCAAATTTGTATCGTGTACTTATCATTTATAGACCCGCAAACAGAAATGCTAACACGTTTACAATGGTTAAAGGCGGTGCCCCGCAAAATTGGCGTGCTGCCCAGTCAATACACCAAGCACAGTTTCAAGTCATCTACAATCGAAGAGGCCCTCAATAATGTCAAGCCAAATACGACCGCGGCACTACTAGAAGAGGATACGCCTAATATAATTGCAGACCGTAAAAACAAATTTGATGAAGGAAAAATATACCATGGGTTCCAGTGTGAGCGTATTGAGTACATACCCGACTTCGAGTTAACTTCGTATACCCTCCGGCATAAGGGCACCGGCACTGAATTTTGGTATATCGATCGTAAAGATGCCAATAATGTATTTTCAATCAATTTTCGCACAACTCCATTTGATTCTACCGGTTTGCCTCATATTTTGGAGCATCTCGCTTTGTGCGGCTCGAAAAACTTTCCTGTTCGCGATCCCTTCTTTAAAATGCTGAATCGATCTGTTGCAACTTTTATGAATGCCATGACTGGACCGGATTACACACTCTACCCATTTTCAACAATGAACGAGGTAGACTTTAGAAATTTGCAAAAAATTTATATGGATGCTGTGTTTAGGTATGTATCATAAAGTATGCCTATTGAGAACATCAAAATTCTTACGAGTTATTATATTTCAGACCAAATTTAGCACATCTGGACTTTCTCCAAGAAGGTTGGCGTTTAGAACATAAAGAATTGCATAATCGGGAGTCTGAGCTTATTATTAAAGGCGTCGTCTATAACGAAATGAAAGGAGCCTTTTCTGAAAAATCCCAAGTGTTTACACAAAAACTACTTAACAATGTACTTCCCAATCATACGTATGGACACGTATCTGGTGGAAATCCATTGGAGATTCCTAAGCTAACCCACACGGATTTAGTAGAGTTCCATCGCAAATACTATCACCCGAGCAACGCACGAATATTTTGCTACGGTTCCTTTGACCTAAACAAAACACTTAAATTTGTTGATAAGGAATACCTATCCAATCACAAGTGTATAGACAATTCTTATAGCCGTATACCACCAGAAACAAAATGGTTACAACCACGAAACGTTCATATTCCCAGCAGATTAGACAGCATGGGGGCTAGTTTCGACCGACAGAATCAAATAGCCATTGCCCTATTGATGTGCGATATAACAGATATACAGGAAAGCTTTGAATTGAACGTACTATCCGAAGTATTAATTAGAGGCCCAAACTCGAATTTCTATAAAAGTTTAATCGAACCAAACTTTTCTGGTGGCTATAATCAGAGTACCGGGTATTCAGCAGATTGTAAAGATACTTATTTCGTAGTAGGCTTACAAGATTTGAAAGTTGAAGACTTCAAAAAGTTCACTGAGCTCTTTGATGAGACAGTGCTCTGCTCCGTCAAAGAAGGTTTTGAGCCACAGCATATAGAAAGTGTTCTGCACAATTTGGAATTGTCTCTTAAGCATCAGAGCCCTCATTTTGGAAATGCAATATTATTCAACTCGACTTCGCTATGGAATCATGATGGTGATGTTGTGAATAACTTGCGAGTATCAGAGATGATTGCAAAACTAAGATACAGGTTAAATGAGAACAAAAACTATTTCCAGGAAAAAATTGAAAAGTACTTTATAAAGAACAAACATAAACTTACATTAACAATGTCACCTGACGAATTATATGAGGAGAATTTTAAGCAAGCAGAGGCTGAAATGTTAAAACAGAAAGTAGACGCGCTTGACTGCAATAAATTGGAAACTATATATCAGAATGGAATTAAGCTGGAGGCAGCTCAGAAAGCAAAAGAAAATGCAGACATATTGCCTTGTCTATCCGTAAACGATGTTAAGGAACCACCGAAATTGCCGAAGATCGAAAAGAAATCTATTCAAAATGTACCCACACAGTTGTGTAAGGTACCCACAAACGAAATAACATATTTGAAGTGCCTATTTAATATTACGGGGCTAACGCAAGATGAAGTTATGCTCGTACCATTATTCTGTAATGTTATTAACGAAATGGGTACGAAGAATCATGACTACCGGGAATTCGACAAGCTGGTTCTTTCGAAAACCGCGGGTTTCGAGTTCAAGCTAAATTTCGTTGAAAATGTACGAGACGCTAAGACATATCGCTTAGGATTAATGATGACTACGCATGCCCTGGACAAAAACGTTTCAGCTATGTTCGAACTCGGCGAGGAGTTGCTTCTCAATTTTAAACTGGAAGACACTGATCGCCTTAATATGCTTATTGAGAATTATATTTCTAATATATCAGTGGGAATTGCAAGTTCTGGTCACTTATATGCGATGCTAAGCTCCGCTGCCCTCGTCACCGATGCTGCAAAACTGAAGTCTCAATTGTCCGGAGTTGATCATATAGATTTGATGAAGAAATATGTTCAAAATAATAGCACTGAAAAAATTCGAGAGATATTAAAAAGCATTGGCTCCAAGGTATTTTGCAAGAGCAACTTGCGCAGTGCGATCAACAGCTCGGAAGCTTACCAATCCACAGCCTTGGAGCATTACAATCAGTTCCTAGAAAAGTTGCCATCTCATAAGGAGGAAAGAAGCAGCAGCGAGTTACATTTGTTGAAACCAAGCTTCAATCATTATGTAATGAACATACCTGTAAACTATTGTGCTAAGACATTTTTCGCAGTACCCTATTTGCATGAGGATCATCCCGTCTTGCGTGTTTTAGCCAAATTTGTATCTGCAAAATATCTCTTACCCGTGGTTCGCGAACAAAATGGAGCTTATGGAGCAGGAGCTAAAATCGGTTCGGATGGTTTATTCAGTTTCTTCAGTTATCGTGATCCACACTCAACAAAGACACTGGATGCCTTTGATAAAACATACGAATGGTTGAAATCCGAAAGCAATAAATTAGATCAACAAACACTATTTGAAGCTAAGCTTGGTGTGTTGCAGCAGCTGGACTCACCCATTGCACCAGGAAACATTGGCATAGACTATTTCCTTTACGAGGTCTCCCAGGAAATGTTTGTTAAGTACCGTTCTCGTGTACTATCAGTAACAATTGACGAATTGCGTACTGTAATCGATAAGTACTTTAAGGAGGAACCAAAACATTTTGGCAAATGCATTTTAGGTCCGGCAAACAATAAATTAGAACAGGAAACTAATTTGAAATGGAAAATCATAACTTAAGTATAGTGTATCGTATCAAAAATAAAACTGTATATATTTTATACACACATTTGTTATTTGTTCTGTTTCTGCAAACTATTTATGATTTATGTAATTTATGTATCCACTTGCAATGATTGAAAAACTTGTTAAATATGAAAAATTTAAATCTTTCAATAAGCAACAATATAGAAAATATTTATACCTTAGAGGGTCACTAATGTGATCTGTGCACTGCAAACTACTGGTTAAATTTGATATGTCTTCTTAAACTATGATATTGTTGTGACAGAAAGTAAATATAGCATATCTATATCTGATGCTATCGATCTGTCTCGCCCCCTGCCATAAATAAAGTACATTATTTAAAACATTACTTAAAAACAATACAATAATTTAATAATTATAAGAGTAGACACATACATAGTATACTTTATTTTTCAGCGATGTCCCTTCCTATGACCTTTGACACAGACGATGACTATTTTGAGCATGCCGTGAGATTTCTGTGCACTTATTCCTGGGTTTATCGTGAAGCTAATACTTCATGTTTGAAATCTCTGGACTCTATGCCTCAGGACTTTAAGGACTACTTTCTAGAACTATCAAATAATGACCTCAATGATTTTCCATTCGTTCACGAACCTTTGGCTGGTTGTCCTCAAGCAGTTCATCAATTTCGCCAACAAATTATTCAGCTATCAAGGTCAGCAACCCCAAATATATCATCAAGTGTGCCTAGTAGAGTCTTTGAAGCATCCAGTAAGCACAACCGAAAGATATCTCCCAAAAAGCTATACGAAATCGAACAACTTGCGGTTAACATTACACGATCACTGTGTCGACGCTGAAATCCTTCTAGACTTGGGCTCAGGGTTGGGCTATCTAAGCGAGTCACTGATTAAACTTAAGGATAATTATCTAATACTCGGCTTGGAGGCGGACGAGAAACGAGTGGAAACGGCGCAAAAACGTATATCACAGATATTGCCGATAAGGAGCCTTAAATCGGTTAGCTATAGGAAAGAATTTGTCACAGCCGACGCAGAGGCACGTGCACGCATCGAGGGCTACGTCTCAGAGTTGGCGCAGAGCAACGACTTGACGGGATCGGCTAGAATAACCATTATTGGATTACACGCCTGTGCGGATTTGAGTGTCAGCGCAATGCAATTGTTTCTGGAAATGGATCAAGTGCAGTGTCTGCACATTATGCCATGTTGCTATCACAAACTTGCCTTGGATGATGGTTCCCCAGATGGAAACCCCAAACTAACTCCATTTGTTAACTTTCCTTTGAGTGATTCGCTAAGAGAAGCAATGATTGCTAGATCGGATACTTCAGATGTCTTCAGTTGCTTCCATAGACCTTTCATGCGCCTATCCTGCCAGGAGACGAAGTCGCGATGGCGTTGTGATTCACTCACCCACTCCGAGCATGGAGCTCAGATGTTCTGTCGTGCCTTGGCGACAGCTTTATGTGATGCCGATGAGCAAGTGAAGGTTAAGCGGAACCTAGGGATGCTGGCCAAATCCCTAGTTCCTCAAACATTCAGCGAATTCCAGCAACGCTATCAACTTTATTCTCTATATACAAAAGAACCCGTCGACTGGCGACCCATACACGAAACTCGCTTCCATAAAATCATTGAAAGGTATCCAGAGGATTGTGGGATTCGTTTAGCTGAGGCCTTGCGCTGTTTGCAGGCGAGCATGCAGGTAATTTCTTTGTTTGCACAGAAAACAGTACAAATTTCATTACGCTCAACTTTGACTCTCTCTCTTTTTTCCCCCTCCCTATAAAGGAGCTCTGCGAGAATCTGGTGCTCTACGACCGCCTGTGCTACCTCAGGGAGATGGCTGGAAGACAACAACTGTCACTGGAAGCACGCTATGAGAAACTGTTCGACGAAACGGAATCGCCGCGCTGCCATGTTTTGATTGCCAAAAAGTTGTGATGCGGGTAGACCATGGAAACATTTACAAGACTGAGGACTGAGTGCGCCTTGTGGCCGCCTATGCGCGTTAATGCAATTAAAAGGCACTTCGCCATGGTATTTAAGCCGAGACCCGTGCCGAGCCGAGAGGAGACGGCACTCCGCATCCTGTTTTCATCAATTAAAATCAATGCAAGCTAACAGAAACTTTCTACACCGCGGACACAATTTTTCCATTTTCTTTCGTTTGACGTATAAGTACTCAGGTTTTTCCCCATTTCCTCGCCCTCTCTTGTTCTCTTTCTCTGTGGTAATTAAATTTCTTAAGGCACTTGCCGGTACTACATTCATGAGTGGACTCATGCATTAGGAGATACATAAACAATTGCGTTAGTCTGCATTTAATTATTGACGTGTACGCATACTTACATTATGTTTACCCAACAAAAACCGCCTCTGTACTGTAATTGAAGAAGGGTATGCAGGAAAAAAATATAAAAATAAGACAAGGAATATGTAAATAAGCGTGGTACGCCTTAGAGAGGCATACGTTAAGGTAGTTTTTACTGTAAACAGCTTTTAAATATACGTAACATCATCCTGTAATGATTCTATAAATTTGATTTACCCATGCATACATTAAAACACATTTCGTATATATGTTCTAGATAAATCTGTAATTATGTATAGTAACAAGGTGTTCCAGCCGGTGTCTTTGTCATACAGAGAGTAATTCGAATATGATAATATTTATAAGTTATTTACAATTTAATTGTTTTGGTTATTAAAACTTTTCCAGCCCCGTTAAAAATTTTAATAACACTTTCATTTGGGAAACATAAGATGCGAGAGTAGCGAAAAGCCATGGATTAAGGAAGAAGAAAACTTGCACCTTAATTGGAGTCAGTGTCTAGCGAGGTTATTTTGTTGTTGTCCAATACCAGACCATCGTTTTGGCTTATCATATCCTTTCTATTATAGATAAATATAATATCTTTTAATTGTCATACAAAATAAATTTGGAACTTACGTGTGCACATTGTTACATCGGTAAAAGTTGCTGATGCCAGTGAAGACACATGACATGGTGTATATCCTTTCCTGCTCTGTATTCTCTCCCATATCTATGGAACGATCTGCATCTTGCACGGACGCCTTATTCATGCCCAATCCCAGGCTGCTCTGCTCGTAGGGCGATAGATATTCATCGCTTCGCTTGCCATATCGTGAACCCAAAAAGAAACGATCATTTCGAGGTACTATGATAAGGCGTCGTGTTTTTGATGTACCCACTCCACCATTGCTGACTGGGCCAGTTCCGGTGGCAGCGTTACCACTGGAACGTCCATATCGACTGCCAACAAAGAACGCAGGCCGTTTGAATAGTGTGTGCAGCTCTAGAAGTAGAAACCATATCGTAATACCATGTGGGGTCTTGACCCTAGTGTAAAACACGCACCATTATCCTTGTGGAGCTCGTTCTCACCATAAGGTGTATCCGTAGCTGCGGCCAGCAGCCCTTGGGTTAGAAATACGCAGATGATGAGCAAGCAGAGGCATAGGTAAGACTTGCGAGGCTGCATCCGAAATGTAGAGGACTCTGACATGTTGACCTATAGTTTTCTGTAATCATAAAGTCACTTTGTGAGTATTTTCAGTTGTTACAAGTAGATTAAATGCAAAGCCTTTCACTATCTTTAGTACCCTGTAAATACTATAAACCAAATGATCATAGTTCATCCCGACTCTGCTCTGACTTGGGGTGGTACCTGGCGCTGCTGACCTCGCCCTCGCTTGTCTTATTCAATTTGTATTCATTAATATGAGTACGAGTAAAATTTGAGTATGTCCGGCAGGGCGACGTGCATTAATGGTAATTACAATTCCGTTGCAAGGGCGGCGCGAAATGTTCGGCAGCTGAGCCGCTGGATGACACTCCCCCACTTTGTTCCGTGACATATATAGTATATATACCTTTTGGACACGTAAATTGCGCAGCTTTCGCGTTGTAATTAAATTGTGTGTTTTTTTTTTTTAACAATAATGTGGCGCCAAAGGCAGGCTTTATGAGGCGAAATACATATAAATATATGTTATACCCAACTTAATAAGATAATAACTGTCTGCTGGTGTTACTTTTCGTAATTAATACTACATATATTTATTAAATATTTCAAAATGAATTTTTGCTCCAATTATTCACTGAGAATCGATACTATGTTGCAGTTTAGGAAAGTAATACCTAATGGAATTAGTCTTCGATTGCCACTTGGTAGATGAGAGGCCTTTCATTTCCTGTTTATATTGAAGATAAAACAAGCCACTTGCGATGCGATGCGATGCGATGGTTGTGAAATGATTTGGCTCAGAGAAAGAGGGCAAATTGTTACCTCAAACGCCTACGTGAGTGATTATGGCCGCATCAGCTTCGGTTTCTACAGAAATAAGCTATAAATAGTGAAGTCATCAGGAGCAGACTTCAGACTACAGTCAGAGTCAGCCGAGTATTGCAACCAAGCAGAATGCCCTTCATCCAGAGTAGACCCAGACTGATGCACATCATTCTGCTGGCATTGTTTGCCTGCGGTTCCCTGGCTGCCAGCGAGAAGGCGTTGCCCAAACGCAGCATCGGAGAGACTTCGATTCCCTGGACATCGACAAGCAGCGGTCAGCTGGGATTGTCTGGTGCTTGGAATGCCGCTGCTGGAGGTTGGTCCAGCTTGGGTGGCAACAGTGCTGGCTGGGCAGGAGGACATGGTCCGCTAAAAACGGCTCCATCGCCCAACGAAGTGGCCAATGCCATATCGGCTGCCAAGCAGGCTTCGGCCAATGTGCTCATCGCACAGCAACAGATGCAGGCGGCAAAGGAGAATGTGTTGAATCAACAGCGCATCGCCATGGAGAAGGAGACACATGCGGCAATCCTTACCCAAAAGTCTGAGGCAGCAGCGGCCATACAACGTTCGGAGGCAGCCTCAGCAGCATCGGCGGTTGTGCTGGCCCAGCAGCGACTTGCCGCATCGAAGGCAGCGGTGGCCTATCAGCAGCGCATTGCGGCAGCTCGAGAGGCTGAGGCTGCCTCTGCCCTGCAGCGATCGGCACATGCAGCTGCTGCCGAGATCCAAAAGACCGAGTATGAGGCGGCCAAATTTGGCCAGTATACGCGCAATGGCAACGCTGGCGCGGCACATCATCTGACCATCATCAAGGATGCTGCCCTGTCGCCCATCACGGCGGGTACGAATCATGTTACGGGCCTGGAGACTCTTGGTGTTGGACCCTGGCTCAGTGGCAGCAATGGTAAGCCTGCTGCGCCCTCTGCATGGTTGTAATTCGACCCTATATACACACACACATACCATATCTTTCTGTGCTATCGAAAACTTTCAAATATAATAAGTGCATGTTAAAAAGTGTGATGCAATTATAAGATCTGAATGGGATGGATACGCAGTGAAATTTTAGTTAACCACTAACTAAATAATAGTACGATTTATCTAACTAAGCTGGGAACACATTAATTATAGAGAATTGTGTGCAAAGCGGTTCCAAAAAGCCAACCCGACTAGACTCTTTCGCACCTTTTGCGGGCACACTTGGTGGTTTATTTCATTCTTTTTTTTTTGTCAACAAGTTTGGGACCGCAGGTCTCACCTGGGCGTTGTTCCGCCCTACCTTGACCTCAACCTAAACTTCGGTATAAAAAACCTTGCCACTAAACTGTCCTCTTCACGGAACTGTTGGCACTTTTGGGACAAGAGTTTTTTGCGTGCAACACAGTGTGTTCTGCTTTTTGCATACCCTTTGAAATAGGGCCAAGAAGGTATACCAACTTTGTGAAAATTTTAGAGACTGATAAACAATATTTACATATATTGCTGTTGAGAATCTATGGTCCTGTCGTTTCGGCCAAGTTCATTTCAAACAATCCGAGGCATCTTACGGTCGTGTTTGCCCACACATGTCACCAGACTCCTATGTTGGCTCTAATTTGAGTCCAAGTCAAAGGTGTGTGGTTTCAAAAGACTTTTTTCCTCTGGACATGCTGCATGCACTTTTTGTTTCCCCTGTGTCCCTGTGCATTTCGGAAGTGCGTTTAGACCGAATACTACGTATATGCATGCCGGCGGGTAATGAGTCGTAATTACATCAACGGCAGCACGAGGGATTACACCCAAAGTGGATTTTTGCGTCACTGTCAGCGGTGGCGCGGAAAGCGTTGGCTTCTTTCTCATGGGAAGTGTATGTGTGGCGTGTATTCACACTGACCCGTTTATGGAAAAGTTAGGATAACTATGTAAAAATAACAAACTGAAGTTTGTTTAGAAATTAGGGGAAATCCCTATCATCTATTAAGTGTAATATAATAACGTGTAGCTAGATCTGTTGTTCAAAGTATTTGCAGAAATAGGCAGGAGGGTGATACATATGGGGAAATTAAAAAACACTCACTGATGAGAAATTAAACCTCTTTAAAGCTACCACAAATCTCAAGCAAGCTGAAGTTGAACTTCAGATTAAATATTAAAATGGAAATATTCATTATCGCGAATGCAAGCTTGAGTATGGCAAGTCTGTTGTTTGTTCCTTTAAAATTCTATCAAAATAATGTCCTGCTTTCTTACCCTTTTCACAACACAAGCCAAACTCAGGCGGCGTCCCTTAATTAAGTCACTGACTGCCCCTGGCCCCGCTGGCCAACAAGAATGTGGCTAACTTATGAAAACAGGTAGTAAGACGGTAAGAAGGTGATTCTGATTCTGGCCATCTGTTTTCCTGCTGACACACAAATCGAGCCAAATTTAAATCAAATTTCGTACGTGTTCTTCCGCTGGGGGCGGTTTACATGATTTTGCAGGGCCCGCCCCCCTTGTTAAACGATTGTGAAGGCAATCAAACGAAAAGTTGCCTTTACTCTGGATATGATACCCCAGCAAGGGGTGGCCCAGTTAACATCTCACCTGCACGGCTTGTGGGCGTATGCGTAATAACAGTATTTACGATACCGAAAACCATAAATTGTGATTTAAAAAACATTCGGCATGCCACGATCAAACTGGGCAGAAGCGTAAAAAAGGCCAGAAAATTTATGATTGGCCGCAATTAAATGCGACTGTCCCAGCTACATATGATACACGTGTGAATAGGTAGGGGTGTAAGGTATACTATATATACTATATGAAAACCCCAAATCACACATTCCAGACTGTAATCATCAATTGCCCCGATAGAGTAACATACATTACGCAGTCGGAAAAACCCACCCCAAACACACCCACCAATTCAGCAGCAACTCATTATCAGACACAAGGTAGCAATAATTTCCAAACATTTCCCACCTTTGTTATCTCAGGACAAAGGTTACTCTTCACTTTTGACTGTAGCAAATTGACAGATAGAAGATTTCGCTATCCGAGTCGGATGTCCGGGATGCCCATTTCGACCCGGTCAGGTCAAAGGGGATTTATCCCCAACACGAATGACTCTTTTTCGACGTACGCCTTCACGGCAATTACCAAATTACCAAATATTCCCTAATTACAATTTAGTGCTGGTTAATGCGGTGTTTGTCACCTGGCGACGTCTATTAAAATTTATTTGTTTGTGTTTGTCGAGACTCAACGTGTCACACACAGTAAGATACATATACAGTCACAATTAAGCTTACAGACACAGATACGCATGCAATCCCAGCATCTTTGTCTTTTCTGACTCCTTTTTCGGGAGGGTGCATCCCACCTGACCCAAGTTCTTTGGGATGACTGTGTATAAAACGCGTCTGTTTGTCATGATTTTGACAGACAATAAAGTCCGTGCTATTATGATCTCAACTGTCGGATATGACAGTTTCATATTCTATAAATAATATTTCCATCTATTTAAAGTCAATCAGTGCTAGTTCATCTTAGTACACAAACAGTCAAGAGAGAAAGAAATAAAAATGTAAATTGTTTTTCATAAATGTGTTGTTCTAAAGAAAATACGTATACGATTGTATTGCCTATGTAAATATGCGAGGCATTTGATTTGTGTGTTTAGCTTGATGGGATTTGGCTTACAATGGACCACAGGTTTTTAAAAGTTTATCCATTCGCTTTTGCATTCTGTATGGTTATCATATAAGCACTGTGTTTGTCCAGAGATAGTGGAAAAATAATACATTTTTTCCTGTACCAATCAACACAGAAAATTTCTCTGAAATACGTAAAATGACAATGTCATAACGGATACCTGTGAAACCTAATACACTGTTAAAAAAAAATGGAGCAATTCTCGAAGGACAACAATCCTGTTTGCCACTCCCACTTTGTGTTATAATTTGCATGTCTTAGCCGACTCGTGGCAATGACTCGTCCCTCTACCATAAATTCGGTCCGCGAGTGTTGCTCATCGGCTACGGTTTATATTTTCCACAAAATAGTTAGAAAAAGAAAAAAAAACTATTATCGAGTCCCGTGGCATCGGGAAAGTGCAAAATTGTGCGCAAGTTGGCACCATGCACCGAAACAGAGACAAGATGTTGTCCTTGCCCACAGGCTGTTGGCTCGGTTGGCTTGCAATTCATAAATATTGATTGAAAGAACTCGAACTTTAATCTATTGTCAGGTAAAAAGTTTTATGCGTTATATTCCGCCCAAAGAAATGGCTTTAATTTGTGCATCTTCTACTGGAACCAGACCTTCAAGCACTCAATACTCATTTAGTCATATTGTTAGCAGACCTTTATTTCACGAAGTACTTAGTATTCATTCATTAGATCTCCATCATCACTCATTAGGCCCAAGGCATTCTTAACGAAAAGTTAGTTTAAGTACCGCATAGCAATTCATTAAATCAGCAATTTAATAACTTTGGCTTGTAGACGCAAAATTATTAGGTTTGCTTAAGCTAAGCAAACATATTTCTTTATTGTAAAGAGTTAAGGAATCTCCTTCATATATAATATATACTATAATAAGATATAATTGGTTGAATATGTTTAAAAGAAAGCTCGGGCCTAGTAAAGTGGAAAAAAAACGTATGGTAATTTTTTACTGATATTGGTAAGGGTCCCCCCTTGTCATTTTGAAAAAATTTTTTTTTCAAAATTTTAAATCTCGAGCTTACATTTTAAATCGATTGCGGAGGTCAATTTTAGTACTAAACAAGTGTTTAAAAGTGTTTTAAATGATACTTAATTTTTGACCAAAAATCATGCCAAAATTGTCTAAAAATTAGACATGCAGCATACTCGACCGAACTTCCTACCCGACATTCCGCCCATCATAACTTTGTTAAAAATCAAGCGATTCTGTCGCGGAATGACATTTTATTTATGTATTAACACACTTTTTGGTTTTGCATACCAATATAGACTATATGACAATTTTCGATTTTTCGAATTTTGTTAAGGGTCCCCCCTTGTCATTTTGAAAAAATTTTTTTTCAAAATTTTAAATCTCGAGCTTTCATTTTTAATCGATTGCGGTGGTCAATTTAAGTACTAAACAAGTGTTTAAAAGTGTTTTAAATGATACTTAATTTTTGACCAAAAATCATGCCAAAATTGTCTAAAAATTAGACATGCAGCATACTCGACCGAACTTCCTACCCGACATTCCGCCCATCATAACTTTGTTAAAAATCAAGCGATTCTGTCGCGGAATGACATTTTATTTATGTATTAACACGCTTTTTGGTTTTGTATACCAATATAGACTTTATGACAATTTTCGATTTTTCGCGATTTTGGTAAGGGTCCCCTCTTGTCATTTTGAAAAAAAAATTTTTTTCAAAATTTTAAATCTCGAGCTTTCGTTTTTAATCGATTGCAGAGGTCAATTTTAGTTGAAAACAAGTGTTTAAAAGTGTTTTAAATGATACTTAATTTTTGACCAAAAATCATGTCAAAATCGTCTAAAAATTAGACATGCAGCATACTCGACTGAACTTCCTACCCGACATTCCGCCCATCATAACTTTGTTAAAAATCAAGCGATTCTCTCGCGGAATGACATTTTGTTTATGTATTAACACACTTTTTGGTTCTGCATCCCAATAATTGCAATATAGACTATTTAAAAATTTTCGGTCTCACGAATTGAGAAAACCCATTACAATGCTGGGAAGCATACAATTTTTGTACAAATACGTTTACTCTATTTCCTAGTTTTTAGTTATTCAAAATTAGTTGTTGATTCGATTTTCGAGAAAGTTTTGATTGCAAATTAAAAGACAATTCTTTTTGCATACATTTTATAATGCATATTTTCACTTTTCTCAAATTAAATTTGGAAATGTCGTAGAACTTTCAGTTTCGAATCGAAAAATATTCGAAAAACGTTTTGAGTTAAGTCTTAATGTTAAATTTAGCAGAGATCAAAAAAACGAATTTCAAAATTGTGTTATAAGAAGCACTCACATTAGCTAATGTTAAGATTAAAACAGCGCCGCACTGCGATTTCACCTGCTGCCACAGGTAACCTCTCCTCTTGTCGAATGTGTTGTTGTTAACAAGAACGTTTGCACTCAACTTAACCGAAGTGAATGAGCGCAAGTCCTTTGGTTGCCTTTGCTTTTATACCCAGCAGAACGGGTGACGCGCCGCAGCGAGACAACACAAGTTGCTATTGGTGTGTGTGCTCCGTGTGGGTGTGAGATAACACACCGTGTGCGTATGAGGTGCGCAGCAGCCCCTCCTTGTCGCCGATGCTTGGTGGGCAGATAGCTTTTCCTCTGCTGTGTGAGTGTGTGCGTGTGTGAGTTGTGGTTGCTTTTGTTGCCTTGAGCCCGCGGCTTAGATTCTTACACACACAACAAAGCTAGCAACATGTTGCTCGGAGCCTGTGGAATGACCACAAAATCTTTAAATGCTGCTCGGTTTTTTAATGTACATATATCATAAGTGCCGAGAGATTAAGATCGCCATGAGATGTAGGTGACTATTTACACAGTAGAAATGTAGTATACATTTTCTAGGTATCCTGTTCAGATTAAATTATTTTCATGATATTGTGAAATGATAACCGAAACGAAGAACAGGCGGACTTTTTGGTAATCCATTAAAATTAACTGTTATCTTATCGAGGGTCAACCTGTTTGCTTTCAAAAATACAAAAATGGAAATATTGGTAACTTTCGGCATTTCGAATATTGTACACCCTTCCAGCTTATTCTATAACTTTTCAACGATCCTTCCAAAAGCAGTTATAATTTGTATTATCGGAACACTTTGAAAAATAGTACGGGGCTTAATGTAAAAAAAACCCACATATCTCAAGTTTCAAACTTCTAGTCAAAGTGAATAAACCCTTTGTCAGTGTATAGCCACAGACATTCTTATATGTAAGTATGTGTGCATACGTCGGTATAACCCCATCAAGTACCAATTAGAAAAATACAACAAAAATCCATTTTGTGTTATGCTTATAAAGCATATAAAACTGCCATCGCATGCATATACAGCGTAATCTTCATCTGTGACTAATTGGACATATGGAAAAATAATTTCAATAAAAAAGATTCCTTTTATGTATCACGCTGAAATTACTTGAGACAGAGCTTTCTGCAATCATCCTTTGGCAACCCATAGTATGTCAACAATAAACAAGATTATCAGAACAATTAAAAAGTTATAAACGCGGTTCTTTCTATTGACTTGGTTGCCATGGAAATGTATTGTGGGGGATATATTGCTTTATCCTTTAGAATGACCAAAAAAAACAGTGAATTTATTATTTAACAGTAATAGTAATCTTTAGAATAAAGTCGAACCTTCAAGTTTTGGAAACAGTGGGCATGGTATCTAAAAATTGTATTCCAAATTGATACAGCAATTTAAAACGTTGGGAGCAACGCCCATTTCTCAAGCAATTCGATATTTTGCGAATACGCGTATTGTAAGAAATGGAATAGAGGGATGCGGTGTTGTCATCCAACATTTGAAATAATCCTTATCTGCGTATGATATACGACCAATTTGGTATCTCTATCTTGTATAAGAGTGGAGTTATCTGCATTTAAACAGACAAACATACCGACATGGTTGCTAATAATGATAATTTGTTAAGTCTGCCAAGTCTCCTTCTGCATATTAAGCATATAACCTGTTAGGCCATTTTAATGATTGAGGAATATCAAATTATCTCAATTTAATAAATAAATTATGAAAACAATTTGAATAAATTAAAACTCAGTTTAGAAACTGTTCTTCGTACGAGTTGCATTCAAATTCGGCGTTGCCATATGTCCGCGACTTTTTTAACCTAAAAATGCCATCAAAAAGAATACTTAACATTAGCTAGATTGCATATTTTCAGCACACTATAGGCAGTGCAGAATTTTTTGTATTGTGAAAAAGAGGTAATATAGTTTAATATTTATTATTATAAACAAGTATTCGCAATCAAGTGGAAGTAAGTTAAAGTACGGCTTTATAACATCTAAAAGCAATAGCAATCTAAATTGCGCTAAGGCTTCGTCAAAATTTGCCGAACATTGCGGCGTGGGATACACACAATGTACACATATGTATACATATGTATGTATGTATGCATATGTATATAAAGACGCCACCGAAGGGAACCTACGAAAATTGCAAATTTTGATGAATTGATTATTCACAGTAATATATATAACTGAAAATCATTGAGTTTAATATGGCTTTACTTTTCTTTTCATTTTCGCAGAATAAACAAAGCCAAGCAACCTTTGACTCTCGCTTTATTTTTGCCGGTGGCGCGAAAAATACACACTGCGCGCGTGCGTTGGCCCAGCATCGATTTTTCCGCAGCTCAGAAAAAGCCGTCAGTTTTATTGTGTATTCCTGAAGTGCTGAACGTGTGAAAGCCAAAATAATGGGTGCCTATTTATCGCATCCGAAGACCGATAAGGCATCTACAGATGAATTCAATGATATGCTTGTTGTAGGAGCCAGTTCAATGCAAGGCTGGCGCAACAGTCAAGAGGTTAGTTTGTGAAACATTGTAGCCCAAACCTTTTGGGTTTGTGTTCTTCAACAATTATCTGAAATATATTTTGATCAAACATTTTTCAAACAGGATGCGCACAATTCAATATTAAATTTTGATACCGACACATCATTTTTTGCGGTCTACGATGGTCATGGCGGAGCTGAGGTAGCTCAATATTGTGCAGATAAATTGCCAGAATTCCTTAAAACCTTGGAGAACTATAAAGGTGGCAATTTGGAGCAGGCTCTGAAAGACGCATTTTTGGGATTCGATAAAACTCTACTTGATCCAGCAGTGGTGCACACTCTTAAAATATTGGCCGGCGATCACGAAGATGATGATGAAAATTTGGATAAGTTGCACGAGGAAAGCAAACTGCCGTTGAATGAAGTTCTGGAGCAATATCAAGGACTGCCGCAAACGCATGACTTGGCGTTACTTAAGTCAGATTCAGATGTCAATAAATCGGTTAGCACAAGTATACGCGGGCGTCGTGCTGCTGCTGTTGCTGCCGAAGCTGTCAACAAAGCTGTAATGGACCCATCCGCTAAGCCAGCCGGTTCATCAACCTCAGCTGCGGCTGCAGCAGCAGCTGCTGCTGCTCTTAATGAGATTGATGGACCCGGACCAAGTTGTTCAAGGAGCAGCAAACTGGAACCAGAAGATGAATCCACAGTTAGCAGCAGCAGCAGTTCAAATGCTAGCAAAAACACAAATTCAACCATTAATAATCTTAAAGATGGATCTGTCACGAGCAAAACTCCTGGAGCTGTTTCTAAAACGGATGGCGTTGCACCGACTGAGCAAAATGGTAATGTGACCTCATCAGAGGCAAAAGCCATAGTAAGCACTGGTAACGAAAATGCCACCACCTCAGAAGATGCTACCGTGTCTGGCTCCAGCGACATTGCTGATGCCAAGTCAAATGGCAACATAGAAAATTCCGTCTCCAAGAGGGCAGATGCAACAGACATTTCCTCCACTAGCAAAGAATCAGATAAATCTGTCAACAAAGCTGCCGCTACACAAGAAGATGACTCTACTGATGATGACGCTGACTACGATGAAAGCGAGTTGATGAAAGCGAAAGTAATTGATGCGGCTGATAGCTCTTCGGATGAGGAAGAAGACGGTCAAGATGATGACGACGATGATGATGACGAAGACGATGAGGTAAGTCTTACACCTTAATTGTTCCGAAGTTCAAAATTAAATTATCATAATAATAATAATAATTTCATCAAATGCTTGTAGGATGATAACAATAGTGAGGAAGAGGACGTTGACGACATTGACGACGAGGACCAGATGGCAAATGACAATTTCTGCGCCAACATGACTGAAGAACCTGGCAAGGATAGTGGATGTACGGCAGTTGTGTGTCTACTACATGGTCGTGACTTATACGTGGCTAACGCTGGAGATTCACGTTGTGTGATCTCTCGCAACGGAAAGGCGATTGAAATGAGTCTGGATCACAAACCCGAAGATGATGAAGAGTCTACGCGCATTATTAAAGCCGGTGGTCGTGTCTCTCTCGATGGTCGCGTTAACGGTGGACTGAATTTGTCTAGGGCCCTGGGAGATCATGCATATAAGACGAATTTAGAGCTGCCTGCAGAAGCCCAGATGATATCCGCATTACCAGATGTCAAAAAGCTAATCATAACGCCAGAAGATGAGTTCATGGTTCTTGCGTGTGATGGTATATGGAACTACATGTCCAGCGAGGAAGTTGTCGATTTTGTGCGGTTACGCCTCAAAGATGACAATAAAAAACTCTCACAAGTTTGCGAAGAAGTAAGTCAATCTAAAAAGTTGAATATTTTTATAATTTTTAGCTATGCTGTTATTTATTTTTAAAATATTCTTCAATAGCTCTTTGATAATTGTTTGGCTCCGAATACCATGGGTGATGGTACTGGATGTGACAACATGACTGCCGTCATTGTAAAATTCCAAAAAAAGTTACAAGAACTACCAGTCACTATTGATCCATCCGAAACGGAGGATGCGATTCTTGCTGCAGCTCAGCAGAAGAAACAAGGAAACACAAATGTATCCCCGCCACAAACTGCTCTAAAACGCAGTGCTTCCCCAGATACAGCTGCAGATGCGGCTGATAGCGCTGATTCTTGCCAATCAAAACGATTGAAGATTGAGAATAAAGTAGAGCAAGCAGAGGGAAATGGAAAGAATTCAGCCGCCGTTATAAGCAGCACACCGTCATCTGCTGATGAGCAAAAGGAAAGCGTCAACAACAATGCCACTGAGACTGCAATAGTCGTTTCATCCACGTAAATCGTATATATCGTATATCGCGCCGACAACAGTGGCAAGTGCTCCAGCATTTTGAACATTGTTCTAATCCTTTTTTGAATCGAGCTCTTAGAGCAAGTAATAAATGCGAGAGAAATTCCCAAATTATTTAACTCAAGTGTATACATAACGAATATTCATTTGAAACACACATACATATTTTAATTATTCATAAATATATTCTTTTTTATCCCTTCTTTCGTAAAATCTTTTAATTCATTTTTATTGTTCATCAAATTTAAAACATAATGCATAACAAATACGTACGTACAAATAAAACAACAAATTGTACATTATTAGTTTTATATTTTTATGAATGCACACGAAAATTATTTTCATATATTTAAATGTATGTATAATGTGACGAATTAATAAATAAAATCCAGTATGAAAACAATTTGTGTTTTTAATTTTTTGCAAGTCGGAAATTAAGTGAATTAGCTTACGCAAATTCTAAATATTTTGCGGACTTAATCTCTCATACATACTCATAAATACCATACTTCTTTTATATGTCAACATATTTTATTATCATAAATAATAGATATTTTGATATTTGAAACTATATTTCCCCAATTGAGTAATTCATAAACTATTGTTGGTATATTCATATTTATTCAGTATTATGTAAATATATGTAATTTTAATACGAAAAAAATACTTAAATACCATTGTGTGTATTTTGTTGCTTTGCACTTTGGTATAATTTAATACATTTCAAAAGGTTTTCATTGAGTACATTCATTGTGTTCGTATGGATACGTACAAACACAGGCACAAAGTATTAATGTATGTACGACTAATACTGAAGGCTAAACTACGACAAAAGATTAAATAGAATTGAAATCTTTTTAATAAAGAGCATACAACATTCGTCAAAATTGATCCATCAGCGCTCTCGGCGAGCGTAAGCAACGCAAAAGAAAGCGTTTGCAAAGGCTCCAAACAAAAGGGCGTGGACGCATCGAACGGAAGTAGTGGGGCAATTGGAGTGAATGTTGCATCAAATTCAGTATCAAGCAATATTGCAATTGAAGACTTGAGTCGCAGCTTAAATGATAAAGTACAACTGATACCTGCCGCCAGCAACCAACTCGTGCTCCATGGTAAAGATTCCGAAACAATGTCAGGCGATCAGAAAGTTCTATTGAAGGGCCACGCATCTCAGTATGTTAAGCTGAATGTGGGCGGCCGTTTATACTACACAACAATCGGTACTCTTACCAAACATAATGATACCATGCTGAGTGCCATGTTCAGTGGTCGCATGGAAGTGCTAACCGATTCAGAAGGTTTGTTTTTTCGTTTGTTAAATATTTATGAATAAGATACTTAATTTATTGTCCATATTACAGGTTGGATTTTGATAGACCGTTGTGGCAATCATTTTGGAATAATTCTTAACTTTTTGAGGGACGGCAGTGTCCCGCTGCCGGAGACAAACAAGGAGATCGCTGAGCTACTTGCAGAAGCGAAATACTACTGCATTACGGAGCTGGCAATGTCATGCGAGCGGGCGTTGTATACTCATCAGGAACCAAAACCCATTTGTCGCATTCCATTAATAACTTCGCAAAAGGAAGAACAGCTCCTGATCAGTTCATCTTCAAAACCGGCCGTGATATTGGTGGTACAGCGACAGAATAACAAATACTCGTACACAAGTACATCAGATGATAATCTGCTCAAGAATATAGAATTATTTGATAAGTTGTCATTACGTTTCAACGAACGAATACTCTTTATCAAGGATGTGATTGGACCTAGTGAAATTTGTTGTTGGTCCTTTTATGGACATGGAAAAAAAGTAGCTGAGGTTTGCTGTACCTCAATAGTTTATGCGACAGATCGTAAACACACCAAAGTCGAGTTCCCCGAAGCAAGAATCTATGAGGAGACCCTACAAGTACTACTCTACGAGAATCGTAATGCGCCGGATCAGGAACTTTTACAGGCGACTTCCTCTGTCCGCACGGGAGGTGTTAGTGGAGCCAGTATGCATCAGTATACCAGCGATGAGGAGGAAGAACGCACTGGCCTCGCACGTCTGCGTTCCAACAAACGTAACAATCCCACTTGATTTAGACCCAAACTTGAGTTCCCTCATGTATGATGGCAGAATTACGGGGCTTGCTGTCTTTGTTGGTTCACCTCATGATATTCGGAAGGTGTAGCTCAAAGTGTCATCTAATGTTTTCATTATACCTATAAACAGCTGCCGCAATTTCGATAGTAGTTCGTTTAACAAACACGTTACCAAAAAGAGGAATTCTACACATTTGATTTTGTGTTAAAAAACTAATCGAAGTTAGCCAGCCCCACGAAATATTAAAACACCAGTACCCAAAACAAGTATTAAGCCTTATTTTAATACATTCATATAAAAATGATGTAAATACATAACCTATATACACACCTATAATATAACAAACTGAGAAAAAACATTTGTCAGGTGATTCGCAAATGCCGTGATCTTAAAATCAAACGGAGTTTTTTATCGGGAAAAGGATAGAAAGTTGTGTTCTTTAAAATTCAAATTAAATATGTATTCAACTTGCAATATACAAACGAAAGCAATTGTAGTATGCTGAAAAGTCGTTCTCATCTTTCTAATAGCTCATAATTTCATAAGTAGCACATACCTATTTTAGGGAATAACTAGGCAGAACGATAACACCTTAAATACCATGTATATCGTTCTGTTCTTAATATACACAGAGGGTTGAAAGTAACCATGACAACATGTTAACAACATAAGAAATGTTTAAAAGTAGATTTAATATTGTTTAATATGGAGGAACTGCAGAAAGCTGGTCTTTATATAGACGAAATTTATAGACTGCGAGTGCAGGATCCTAGAATAGCCAATCAGACAATTGAGTTACGCCAAGAGTGTCTGGAGTATTCAAAAAACTTGCAAGTCTTTAAGAAAATTTGGCGAAGATTTTCATAAAACATCGAGTGATTTTGCCAAGGATGTCGAAAGGGAAAAGCTGCGGGCAATCGGAACGCAAAATCAGCTTAAAACGATGGCTAAACAGCGTCAGACCGAGCAGCAGGTGTACCAAAGTCAAATCCTTGAGCAGACCGTGGAGCTGGAACGCCTCAAGAGCGAACATCAGTACTTGCAACGTGTAGAATCAGAACAGCAAGAAATTATAAACAATTTTTTAATGAATCAATAAATTTGTTAAATTAGAGCTAGATTTTTGCGGTAACACTCTAAGCTGCAAAGCGGAACATTTGTTTTGGAACAATTGTAGACTTTTTTCTGACTGCATCCTGTAACTCCACATAGCTGAAGTTGCGGCGGGGTACGTGCAGATTGCGGAAGCAGGGGAAACTCGTGTCCTGTTGGTACTATAATGTAAGCCCCATCGCATGTGTTCATATACGTCAGCAGAGGATGCGAGTGTTTTTGATTATTCTTATTACGAGATGCTGATTTCTGTTTACTACTTTCTTGTTTCTTCAGTAGTCGTTCCATAGTTTTTTGTTTATCTTTCTCGCGACGCTCATCTGCCTGTTGCTTGCGTTTTTGTGACTTTAGTGCTGCTTTTTGTATATCTTCAGCAGTCTGAGGTTTCTCCTTTTCTCTATATCCGCTGGGCAGCGCGATGAGCTCTTCGACAAATCCACTTAATGCAGGCTCGGTATCCTGCGTGCGCTCATACATTGCTCGCTGACGTGCCGTCATCAGTTTGGGATCCTTTATCTTTTTTAGCTCGTCATCTACATCTTCAAGTTTCCCAGTTTCAATTGCATTGAGCCAACGCTCCTCATCGCTGGACGTGTCAGTATTACGGCGTTTTCTTGACTTTTTTGCTGGATTGTTTGGGGCTGCGACTTGTGGTGACTTGTTGGAAGCTTGTCGTCTAGGAAGTTCGACGTTCTTGTTATTTTGAACTGGTTGAGCTATTGATGATGATGAAGTTGCCTTCCCAGAATGAGGAGCAGATTCCACTACCGTGTGTTCTTCAATTGCATCAACTGGTAATGTAACATGGCTTTCCGGAGTTGGGGAGTCTGTGGGTGAGGAAAATCTCGCTGGCTTTTGTCGTTTGCTACGTTTCGAACGGCGATCTTTAATAAATGCCAACAGTTAAATTAATATTGACAATAACAACAATAATGTTAAATATACCTTCTGTTTTCCCCATTGTTTGCTTTTATTTTAGCTCGACTTTATTTTGTTTTGCTTTTTTTCATTTGTATTGGCAACTCAATTCAACAGCCCTGCCAACTTTTATAAGAACTCGTGTGTCGAGCATTTGTTATCGGCTATCGATAAATTTCGGCTAACGATTTATTTTAGATTTTTATAGGGCTACAATAATTTTTAATTTAAACGCTGTGTTTGTAATTTAAAATAATTGATTTAAAGATTTATTGAACAGTTTTAGGCCAAAAAGTGATACTATAGTTAATAGGATCGGTAGGTATCGTACATATTGATTCTTTATTGATAACTATAGTTCTTTTTATTAATGACAAATTTATTTAACTTAAAAGGAATATTTGTAAGCTTTAAATATATGTAAATTTAATTTATAAGAGCGACGGTATTATGCGTTTATTTATCACATCGTCCACAGAGAATTAACAATATATGTGTTTTTTTTTTAAAAGATTATGAGTTTTTAATAGGCTGCAATTACATTATTTATTCCACAGATAGGAATGAGTTAAGTGTCAAGTAGGTCTATTAGATAAATAACAGGCCTTTGAGAATGAAAAGGCATTGCACATCTACTTATTGTCTAGCTATAGAATTTAAACAAGTACTACCATGAACTACTTGGGGTTATAGGCGGTAGATGATTACCACATCGGGGAAAATTTTCTGGTACTGGTGGTAGATCCTCAAGATTTCCAATTTGAAAGACCAAGTTCATGCCAATAACGATGTGATATTGAAAGTGACAATGAAACAGCCAGAATCCGGGATTATCGGCACGAAATCTTAAAACAGCATATCCATTATTAGGCACCGCAACTGTATCCTTAAGCGACGGTTTCAGGTACTGCCGTTCTAGCATCCCTCGCTGGTCTAGATCTAACGCATGCTTCAGGTTCATTCGCTTGATGGTACTATCAGGCGAGCGACCCATTCCAAGTACATAGAACGAAGATCCATGTAAATGGAAGGGATGGCTTATATTCACTTGCTGAACTTCATCTACCAAAACGACCTCTACGATTGCATTCAGTGGAATATCAATCTTGTGTGTACACTGACAGTTTTCTCCACAATCCGTGGGTCTATTGTCTCCGTTGCAGTAGAACTCTTCCGGTATATCCTTGTACTGTGATAGCATTGGCGAGGGCGGAGCTATGTAGGAGACTTCGTCGATGAGGGATATGAGGTGATCCGCATCGGAAGCAACTATATAATGAAGTGGATGAAGCATTGACTTTGTGGCTTTGTAGGATTACATATCATGCATCAGGTTATCATTGATGTAATTGGTTTTAGAACAATTTTTACATCACTTATTGTATTGGAATGTTTAAGGAATTTACACACTTATAATTGATATAACATATCAAACTAAATATGCATCATTTCTAGATGACATATATTTGTAATAATGGGAATATTTGACCACGCCATTGAACTCATTTTAACTAATATCAAAGTAATCTTACTGATTGCATTCTACAAAATAAATATAACTATCTGTAGACTGAACTTAAGCGATTGGTTAATAAATAATTTAAATTGTTACATTTAGTTAAAGAAATAGCACAAAGTTTACGAGGATTACTAACTGATGTTACAGTTAGTTAGTACCAAGTTACGGGCGGTACGTGGTCCCCGCAGCGAGGAAAGCGCGGAGGCACAGGCGGTAAGTCGGCTTGTGTGCCAATGTGAAAGACCAAATTCATGCCAATTACAATGTGGAAGAGAAAGTGACAGTGAAAGAGCCAGTAGCCCGGGTTGTCGGCTCGGAAACGCATCACAACATATCCGTTATTGGGTACAGCTATTGTGTCCTTCAAGGGTGGCTTGGAGAAGTCTCGTTCCAGCATTCCCATGCGATCAAGCTCCAAGGCATGCTTCAGATTGATTTTCTTAATTGATTTATCCGGCGATCGACCCAGTCCGACAACGTAAAAGGCGGTGCCATGCAAATGGAATGGATGGCTCAGGTTCGCCTGTTGTACCTCATCCACCAGAACTACTTCCACAATCGCTCCCAGCGGTATGTCGACCATATGCGTGCACTCACAGTTGGGTCCACAGTTCGGAGGTCTATTGTCGCCATTGCAAAAGTACTCGGGTGGTATATCATCGATTTGTGACAATGGCGGAGCCGGAGGTGATATGTATGAGATTTCATCGACTAGGGAAGTAAGGTGGTCACCGCTAGGCACAACTAAATTTGTGCGTTGGTAGCGATCAGTATGTTGGATTGACCCAAGTTTAGTACATAGTTGTATATAAAAAGTTATGTGTTAGTTAGTTCAAGCAACGCTTATTCGTTAGTTAATGATTAATGGCAACTTAATGCTTGTCGTACGTACCCAAAAATCTGTTATACGTATTGGGTATAAAAAGTGTTTTCGGCTCGTACACATAAAATCTAAAAGGTAAAAAGATTTTCACATCTGGTCTTTCGACTAAAACGCTCTTATCGACTTTCTTCGCATTCTTCAAATTCGAAACACAAATGGCGTCTGCCCGTTTCCGGTCGCAAATGGCGTCTAAAGGGTTGAGAATCTGTGAACAATTCATAAAACTTTAATTCTCTATATTACGTTTTACTACTGATTATTCAATGTTCTGTAATTTATCATTATTGATACCTTGAAATACTTATCTGAAAATATAGTATAGTCGAGATTTGAGTACATGTCCTACATAGCATAAATTATTGGTGGAATTTGTATACTTGTGAATCGAATATTATATACATACATACGTATAAGAGGAATTGTGCAATGTGTAATTGAAATAAAACTGTGACACTATTTTTATTTTACACGTTTTATTAAAATTTATTTAAAATATATAAATATACATTTAACGGCAGTTAATTGGGTTCGTTCGTAAGAAACTTTCATGCTTTACAAATCTTTAGTTGCTTCAGTTTAAATATACAATTATGTATAGTATATATATGTTTTTTGTAAGTATATAAGTTTTTTTTTGTCTGGCATATATATTTATCAATAGCAAATGCGCGATTTACATACATATTTATAAGTGTAATAATTTTGCAGCTATTAAATATGACTGTGAAAAGCCAATCAGAGTATATTTTATTAAATATAGACCCTAGGCATTACATAAGTAGATTTTTTAAGAATAACATTTAATGGATTTTTAAACACACATTTTATGTACAAGATAATTATTTATATATTTATTTTTTTTTTTTATTTTTATTGATTTGAAATGTATTCTTTATTATTCCAACAAAACAAAACGTTATTCCAATTTTTAGTGGAAACGATCTGCTTTGAATAAACTAGGCACCAGCGTTTGATCTATTTAAAATGATGTGTAGTACATGTGTATGCATGTAGAAACAATATATAGTACATATAGTAAGTAGTCAGGAATGTGAACTTGTCCGAGTTTTCGCTTATAAAGAATACATTTTCAAGATTTTGAGTAGTTTGTGCAAATGTTCAAATCGATCAAAAATTGACAATAGGTTACTGGGAGTATTTATGGCTGTTTTCAAATATCATATCACCGCTTTCGCTACACTTTTTGTGAAATTGGGGTGTATATACTTGTAGAGGACGATATTGATAGGATGCATGCTTGTGTGCACCCAGAGGCAAGCTTATGCGGAATATATGAGGACAGTATCATACAGGTCGAGGAAGTTGTGCTAGATGGGGTATATTACAACAAATACATACATACATACATACTTATTGTGCTGTCTCTAAAACTTTGTACAAACTGGTCGTTCAGTAGGCAGGTCCTTTTTTTGTTTTTTGTTTTTTTTTTTGTTTTTTGTCTAGATAAAGCCGACAATCTAAAGTCTAGCTTAGTTTATGGGGATGGGTGGAGTGTGATCACCACAAGTTGGGAAGCCTGGTGGCACTGGTGGCAAATCGGCATTGGTGCCAACTTGTAGAATCAGATTCATTCCAATGACAATATGGAATAGGAAATGACAGTGGAAGAGCCAGAAACCTTAAATGAACAAAGAAAAGAAAACAAAACTAAGTTATAATTTAAAGAGCATATGAAAACTCTAGGAATTACCAGGATTATCGGCTCTGAAACGAAGTACCACGTAGCCATTGTTGGGTACCGCAATTGTATCCTTAGTCGGTGGCAGATTGTACTGTCTGTGCAAGAGACCGCGTCTGTCCAGATCAAGTGCATGCTTCAAATTGATCTTTTTCACAGTCGAGTCCGGAGATCGCCCAATACCAATCACGCTGAAGCCGTAGCCGTGCAAATGGAACGGATGTGACAGGTTCGGTTGTTGTACTGCAGGTAAAGATAAAAAAAATATTAAGAAATAAGCTTATAGTATATGGTATTTGTAGGTATACTAACCTTCATCAACCAGAACAACCTCGACGATTGCATTAAGTGGTATATCGATCTTGTGGGTACACATGCAGTTGGGTCCACAGTCGGCCGGGCGATTGTCTCCGTTACAGAACTGTTCCGGGTTGATCTCATTGAATTGTGAGGTCAGTGGGGCTGGCGCTGACAGATAGGATATCTCATCGATCAAGGAGATAACATGATCGCCCGTAGGTGCGACTATATATATATGATCTCTTAATAAAAGCAATTGACTAGAGATTGGTAAATTTACGTACCCAAGAATCTGTTGTATGTGTTGGGCTGGAAGAGATCCTCGGCACGGTAGACAAAGAATCGGAATGGTAAGAATATCTTCACATCCGGTTTCTCAGCGAGAATTCCACGATCGATCTCGACTGCGCTTTTCAATTGACTTACGCAAATAGCATCGTTACGTTGAGTATTACATTGAGCGTCCAAGGGGTTCATGACCTTTTAGTTTTGTTAGTTTTCGTCACAATGTAATTCGTGATAATGAAAAGAAAATCGTGTTTATATATACATGTGCGAGAAACAGAGAGAAGACGAGTTGCATAGCTCTTGGGAGTTTACTTTGGGTGTAAGGCTTTTTATAGGTTTGCGTTTGGGAAGTTGGAAATTGGTAGGGATGGATACAGATAGAGAGAAGTATTTGTGAGTCTTTTGTGAGGGAGGCCAGGTAACATTTCTCACACACTCACACTGTCACATTGTTTATCTATACATAATATATATTTACAATATACATTCGTATTGTACTATGTATCATACAACCCCCACAACAAAAATATAATACATATGCATATAATACATTGTACTTACAGTTGCTTACAGTTGATCTTGTGAATATCACAAAAAGAAGGTATATAATAATCAAAATATTAATGGGAATATTCTACAACTTGGATTAGCCAATTTCAAAATTTGTAGATCATAGTTATACTTTAAGTTTCTACACTTTGATGTAAGTATTTGCTAAAGAAATTGTTTTTACTAATCTATATAGGTGTAATTATGTAACAGTTTGCTTGAGAACTAAATCAGATACATATAGATATAGTGATTGAACGTCTCTGAGGATTGATAACATACCAATAACGATTGGACAAACGAACGCTTGACTCTCAGTGGGTACAAAACTGATCAAAATAAGTAAATCAAATGTTTTATTTGAAAATCAACTTACCACACCCTGAGGAATGCCGACATCATAGGTTGGAGGCGCCGAAGCTGGCTGATAGGGTCCCCTGGCGTAGCGCAATATGGCCAGTTGTTGGGCTCGTCGTATACCACATTCACCAAGACCGCGCAGCTGGATCCAGTAGGCACCCACAGGCTGATCGGCAGTGATAATGAAGTCGTAACGTTCACCTATTTCAACAGAGATCGTATCAAAACATTCGTATTTAATGATCATTTTGTACCTGAAAATGATATAATGGTGTTGACGTTGACGGGATGCACGGGTTCGCCATCGGTTGAGATCACTGTCATGCCGTGTCCCTCGATCGTCACTTGCGCTGGGCACACGGAGGCAAATGCGTTGATCATGCGGAAACGATAACGACGTCCGGGGGTAATTGTGAATATTTCCAGTGGGGTGTTTGTCATGAAACCCGTGTTGGGATCACGGAATTGACCCTTTCCGTTGATCAACATGGACTCGGGATCTTGTCCAGTATTGACAGCCAAACGACCCGGGTAACGTTCTGCGGCATCTTCGTGCAACCAATCGCTGATCAGCATAATGTGTGTGGTCAGATCAAAGTCATAGAGATGCGAGTTGGGATCCCTTGATGGAGGCTGACGAACCACCACACTGCCGTAAAGACCGTCGAGTTTCTGCAAACCGGTGTGAGCATGCCAGAAATGAGTTCCCGCATTGCCAGTCCATTGGTAACGGAAGGTGTTACCCTGCTGAATGGGACACTGCGTGACGAAGGGTACACCATCGTAGTACTGGGAGCCACGTTGCCAGATTCCGTGCCAGTGAATGGTCACTTCCATGCCCTCCATGTGGTTCTCTACATCAATGACAACCTTGTCGTTTTCACACACCTGGATACTGGGACCGGGAATCATACGGTTTGCCGTTAGAATACCACGCTCCACACCATCGGCCAAGACACACTGACAGTGACTCCAAACGGTGTTGGTGGCATTCGGTGTGCACACCTGGCAGGCACTGTGAACAAAACCAAAGTTGAGATGGGTCAATGGCAGAAGAGATTATAATAATAATAATAATAATAATATTCATTTGTTGCGTTACGATCTACATATTGTTGTTTATTTCTCATCTACTCTATACGTTTCGAAAATATTGGACATCATCAACGTCATCGCATCGTCGACAGGAAATTAATCATGCCCCCCGCTAGAAATAATAATGTCCGGATGCAGTTTACAAATGCAAAATGCAAAATGCGAACAATTGCATTAAAATGCATAATTGAAATACGATTGTTGTCCAACTTAGGATAGGCAAGACACGCTTGCTAATTACGCTCTATATATATGGTGTGTGTGTGTGTGTTTTCGTCATTATATCGATTAAATTTACTCTTGTTGAGATAGAGTTCAATAGATAGTTATATATACCTGTATAGAAAAAAAAGACTGTGCCTTCGGTATTTGAATAATATACGAGGGCGTTTGATAAGTCCGACTTTTGTATTTCCGCCACCTGCTCAAATACAACACTCCCTGTCAGCAGTTATCGATTAACAGCGACTGTAAAATTTAAAGCTGCGTTTTTGGTTTGCGTTTTATAGGCATTGAAAGCAGACGATCTCGTGAATTTTAACGAAAATGGAAAAAGGAATTTCGGGCAATTAAGCATTATTTTTGCGTAAAAATCCATCACCGAAACCAAGGAAAGACTTGAAAGACTTTATGGGGACTCCACCATCAATTTCAATGGTTAAGAAATGGTTTACTGAGTTCCGTTGTGGTCGTACCAGTACAAGTGATGCCGAACGTTCAGGTCGCCCAAAGAGGTCGTCATGCCAGAAATCGTCGACAAAACCATGGAATGATATTGATGATCGGAGAATGAAAGGCGTGAGGTAGCTGAGGCTGTAGGCATCTCAACTGAACGGGTACATCACATTTACATGAATATTTGGACATGAAAAAGCTTTCCGCGCGATGGGTGCCGCGATTGCTCACACACGACCATAAGCGCAACCGTGTGACCATTTCAAAGGAGTGTTTGGCGATGTTCAACCGCAATCCAAACGAATTTTGCGCCGTTTCGTTACCGTAGACGAAACATGGATCCACCACACCACACCAGAGACCAAAGAACAATCAAGACGTGGGTTTCTCCGGGTGAACGCACCAAAGAAGGCCAAGGTGGGTCTGTCGGCCAACAAGGTCATGGCCACAGTTTTTGGGATGCACAAGGTATCATTCACATCGATTACCTTGAAAAGGGAAAACGATCACCGGCGAATATTATTCAGAGCTTTTGGACAGATTCGATATTGATTTGAAGCAGAAACGACCGCATTTGCAAAAAAGTGCTGTTCCATCAGGACAATGCACGGGTGCACACGTGTAGTCAGCATGGCAAAATTTCATAAATTGGGCTACGAACTGCTACCCCATCCAGCATATTCTCCAGATTTAGCCCCCTGTGACTATTTTTGTTTCCAAACATGAAGAAATGGCTCGGCGGTAAGAGATTCGGGTCAAATGAAGAGGTCATCACAGAAACAAACGACTATTTTGAGGGCCTTGAGAAAACCTATTATTTGGAAGGAATAAAAAAATTGGAAAAACGCTGGACTAAATGTATAGAGCTAAAAGGAGATTATGTTGAGAAATAAAACGCTTCTTTGACGAAAAAAATATATTTTATTCAAAAAGTCACGGACTTATCAAACGACCCTCGTATTAAAATCTTAAATTTGTGACTAGTTTTCTAATTTACTTAGGAATACTTTCCGGCTAGTTAGGATCTATAGTTTCATTATTATGGCTCACTCTGGGTTACCTTTTCAAACAATCTCGCAAATGACTTGTGGTACTATCCACGACTAGTAGATCGTGCTCTTCTACTCGCTTCGACTTATTTAATATTAGCGCAGTCTCGCAAGACCCAAAGCTCGTAACCGGAGCTGCTGTGAGTTTTCACTTTTCAGCAAAACTTGCAAATAGCGTTTTCTTTGTGATTCATGTCATTCCAGCACTACGAAGTTGTCACACTGGGGTATATACAAGTACTAACTCTGTGGTAGAGTATATACTAGATAGAAGTAGGCATGGCCTGCTAGTTTTGCATTTATTAAGACTTATCTCTACAGATGATCTCAGGATTAACAGAAATTTCTGTTGTGTAAGTGTAGGTAAGTGCAGGCTTGCAAATCGCTGTTCGAAATTGGGTGAAGAGTATCTTACAATCGGGAACACTTGACTGTAGCTTTCATTACTTGTTTTTTTTTTTTGCTCGGCAAACTCTTTGTTTGTCTATTTCCATAACAGCACTTATGGCGTGGGAACAATTTGAACACATGTCCATTGACGTATGAACCCAACGTGAAGTCTGAGTTTTGCTCCAACGTTGCACTGTCAGGTTACCGTTTTTCGAGTGCACTTATTTCTTTTTTTTTTTCCCCTGCTGTTTTAATTTTATTCGATTTTTGCTTGCTGTAGGGATATACTATATGTTATGCACATATATGTAAGTTTGTGGGTTTATTTGCTAACTGATTTTATTTTTCCTGAAGTCTGAATATATTAGAATATTTAATTTGCCGCAAATTCCCCAAGGGTTCTGGTCTGTTTGTCAGATATTACAAGAACCTGTCGTACTTTTTTCCAAAATATAAATTATTTAAATTGTTTGTAAGGTGTACATACGCGCCCAGGACTGTGTAGTATTCCAGCGTGAAGTGATAATAACAGATCCTTGGGGGCTCGCCCTCGCGGCAGGCACGAGCACACTCATCTGGAGCAGATAGTGCCGGATTGCGTCTCAGTTCGGCGGTGGCGCTTGTGGAGAAATCCAAGTGACGGAACGGCGACTTGGGATTCGGTTCTACGACGGTGCCGCTAATTTTGTTGGCCGGATAGCGCGCCGAGCTGGGCAGAGTGCCACGCGAATTGAGGTAACCGCTGCCCGCGGTCAGACCCGCGGCGGGTACACCGCTTCCTAGGCTATTGCTGCTTAGGGGCACCGGTCGCGAATTGCCTGCGGCCAGCGAGGGGTGCGTCTGGACGAGGCCATGCGTCGCCGAGTAAAAGGGCGAATCGAAGGGCGTCGAGCTGCTGGGTGTGGCCACGTGCTGTTGCCAGTAGGAGCCCGCCGAGGTTTGGTCCGGCTGTTTGTCTGCAAAATGCAAAATGAGACAGAAACAAATAAATTTGTTAATACTTTTTCTGTTCGCCTTGATGAACTTGGACTTTTCAATTAATTTTCAAACTTGATCTGGGGCAAAGGGGGTACCTTACTATATATATATATAATAAAAATCGTGCTCAGTTACGTTTGAAATTAAGTGCAAATTGGTTACAGTTTCTGTTTCTGTTTCTGTGGCTGTATCTGTATTTCTCTTGCATCTGTATCTGTATCTGTTAACTTATACGTATGTGGTATTTTTTCTATTTTTTTTTTTTTTTTTTTTTTTTATTTTATTATGTTCGGCTTTGTGCAATCGCAAGAGTTCAATCAGCTCAGCGATGACGCAATGCAGCGAGGTGCGCGAGTTTCGAGCAACTAATTAAGTGAAAAAGTCTTGTGGTGTTTGCTTTAACTAGAAGCTAAAAGCAGCTATTGGCAAAATTTTTAATGGTCATATACTCAAGTGATTTCGATTTTATTGTTTTTATTTTATACTCCACTGAAATAGCAATAAGTACACGTACAACTTATACAGATAACTGAATACAGTTCGATCTATTGAGATACATAAATCATGTAGACAAATATTATTTGTGCTTTCGTATCCATCATCTTTGGGATTTTTACTGAAATTGGAATGTATTTTAGGGGCGTTTTGATTGAGGTCGAAGAAAATTGTTGCAGCAAAACCAAGCCCTGTCAATTATAATCGTATGCGGCATATTTCAAAAGCATTTTTTTTGTATGGCAAAGAAAAGATTTTAGCCGGAACTGTATTTGTAAAGCAGGTCCACATTGCACTATTATTATTTTGGAATTTCATAATACTTTCTATCCTCTTTCACGAAAATTTGTGGGCGCACTCTTTGAATATTTCAGCCATAAATGAGCAAATAATAAAATCCTCGGCATGCAGAACTTGTTGAATCGTACCTCCATTATACCTACATATTTGTAATTCTCGTCATTGCGGTACGGACCGGAATAAATAAATGCAACTCGTTCTAGGTGCTTGTATGGACACTTGTTAATTAGGCGGATAAAATTAGATGGTGTTATATGCGGTGCAGTTGTGCTAAATTCGTGCCACAAGCATTTTTAGAATACGCAAGTGGAGCGCTGTGTTAACATTAACATAGAACTTTGGTGCCCCGAAATGGTGCGAAGTTTTTTTTTTTTTTTCGTCGGATTTTAATGAGAGGTCGACCAAAATTTGCTCTTAATGACTTTTCCGGCCCCAAAGCGCCAAGAGCGCCGCATGCACCGTCGCTGTAAGTCGATTTGGCATTGGCCAAATGTGGCAGATTGTAACAAGCGTGGGTGAGAAAACGATTGTTGTATAACCCACATTCTCTTTAAAAAAAAAAAAAAAAACTTTACATTGTTTTTTTACCCTTCGACCATTGAAAATGTTAAATAACTTTGAGCAAATGCTTGTAACAGGCAGGTGGAGGTGTGGCAGACACTACGAATATGTGTATTCTTGATCCGTGATCCGTACGACTCTATAAAGCCCTTTTCAGTCTGTCAACAAATTTCGTGACACTAAATTTAATATATCATCTTATACCGAAGAAAGAATGTGTAGATTAAATTTCTGCATACAATACGTGTATTATAAGTAATTCGAAGTAATATTATAAAGCAGACCTAGATTTCAACTGAAACTGAAGTATTCTAAGAGGATACAAATTTCCAGCTCATAAATACAAAAGAGAATACAAAAGCCCAACAAACAACTGCGTATATAAGTTATATCTTTAGTGCTCTCCTTATAATCTAAATATTTTGAGGGGTGCTGCAGCACTCCATGCTGTTTCGATAATTAAAAGTATGTGAAGCACTCCAGTCGATTTTTTTTTTTTTTTGTAAAATTGGAATTCGTTTTCAAATAAATTGCTATGGTGGCCTTGATTGAATTGATTTGAATTATCTTTTCAATTCATTCACACACATGTACGTAGATTAAATTCATATTTACTTGTATTTTATTGGCAGCTACACCCTGACTATTAACATCTGTAAAATTGAGTGAAGTACCTACTATATGTGTGGTTTAGCATACAGAAGGAAGCAGTTTATAAATATGTTCTCAATCGTTTTGACTGTATGATCAATTGATTTTAGAGACTATAAAACAATAACTAGATCATTCTGGTTTTTGGACACACACCCTTCCGCCAGACAATGAGCAGACTACTTTTTTAAGTTCTCTTATATCGTTTTTAATTAAACTAGACAACTCTGAAAATGCTGCAGTTTTATGGTTGATCAGCTACCCTATTGGCCTTCACACTCAAATTGGAAATCGAAGAATTAAAAAAGATTTTATAGGAAAATAAATTGCCACTGTGCAGCCAAATCAAGTAGGGGTATGCGCAGTTAAATATTAATTGATTTCTCGAATTTTAGCATCTCTTATTTATTTTGTTAACATTTACTGAAAGACTGGATAAGATTAGATGTGTTTCTTAGCACATTTCCACAGGTCTAGTATACCCCTTTAAAAGAAAGCTATTCTACTTGTACCAATTCACTTTGCATTGTACTATTTATAGGGAGAGAGTTTTAATTGTGCATTGCGTTGGCGAGTTGGCGAAAAATGTGAAAAGTACTAGGGCATAATGACCGAGCGATAAGCCAAGAGCTCGTTTGTATATAGTATATGCATATATTGCATAGATTTGTGTGTGTGTGTGTGTGTGTGGATATGCATGTCTGAATGTTCGGGTTTGTGGCATTAACGATCTCTATTTATGCACTCGTGGATACTGGCAAGCTGCCTGAATTGATTAACGATTTGCTGTTTCAGCTGTGCTGATGTGGCGCAGGTAACCAAGAGACAAACGCAGTCTGTGCATGTGTGCATGTATGTAACACACATATATATGTATGTGCATGTGTGTGTGTGTATACAGTCGCCATTGCGGCTGGCCGGGCCGGTGTGTTGAACTGATTTTTGCTGTACTTTCACAACGAAACCGAAAACTGAACTGTTGGATAATTAGCGACACTAAAACAACTTGTTCAGCCAATGGGGCAATAAATAAATTAGCTCCAAGAAATTGCACACACACACACACACACACAGAAATGTCGATGATTGCAACTTCTATGGGGCTGCTAAATTAGAGCCTTAGCAGAAGCTACCACATTGTTGCAGGCACTCCTGACCACAATGATACTGCACGAATGCGTATCTGGTGTACCCATGTGTACCCATTTGTACCCATGTGTACCCATGTACCATATGTGTACATGGTGTGTGCCTATGTAGGTTAGATCTGTTGTTGCATTGATACTATATATGGTAGATTCTACACTTTATTTGGTAAGCAGCTGAAATGGATTTGCTGGGTAGTCAGAGAGCTGTGTGATATGGTCTTATGGATGGATGGATGATGGTATTTTTCGGTTTGCTTGTTCAGTTACGTCTTTTTATGCATCGCTGAGTGTGTTTTGTGGCTTACGATCATGTGTTATGCACCAGCATTATTATTATTAATAATTGTTTATTTTAAATAAAACAATTATCGTTTTTTTGCGAAGTTGCAGAAGCTCTAATTTGGTCACATTAACATTAATTGTTATTTATTTTAATGTCTTATGTCTCATTATTTTTTTTTTGTATTTTTCGGTTTCATCTGGTGTGGCAAGTGTTGCTATGGAAAGTGCTCGCTCTGCTCTGCGTGTGTCAGTTTCACATCTTGTTTTCATTGTCGATGGATACGATTCGGTGATTTCATTTCAACCGGAGCTAGATACACACACATTTGTTATACCGATATTTCCCTTCGATTTGTTAACCCTCAATGTATATAACTGTTTATTCATTTCTCTGTAAGTACACACAAAAGCCTGCACATACATCGAGCCGGATTTCAAGACACACTCGCTCGGGAACGCTCATAAATCTTAATAGATTTGTCTGCAGTGTCCGAAGTGAAGTGAAAGTGATTCAGATAATCCATCCAATTTTTATGTTCCCCCTCCCCCTCCCCAAAAAAATTATGTTTCTCGTCCAGGGGTTAAGTATTCATTAGGCTTAGTTGTTTGCTAAACACAACCGGCTAGTTCATGGGGTAGATCCCTCCCTAGCCTGAGTAGTTTCGCTTGGCGAATTTAGTCGCTAAGCTGATGTCCGATTGGATTAGCCAGCTGAGGTCCACTGAAACTGGATGTTGGGGTTATGGTCACTTGACTTTCGTGTTTCATGTGAAATGCGTTCACGTTCCAGCCAATTGACGGCATACTACTACTTACTATCTAGGTAGGTTGCGGTGCGGCGGTGTGGTTCGGTTCGGTTCGGTTTGGTTGTAATTTAATTGTGTTCGTAATGCCAGGGTGTTGCACAATGGCCGGCGATAGTGTTGCTTATTAACTCGTTTTTGTTGTTTTCTTATATATTTTTGCTTTTGTTTTTGCTGTTGTTGTTGTTGTTGCCACGGCTAGTACAAAGTATAGCAATTTTTACTGGTACTACATATTATTATTATTTTTACAGTTTCCACTATTGCTTAGTAATATCGCTCATACTTTTACTGTTTAATGTAATATTAGTCCGTGCAGTTTATTTGTCCACTTGGTTAGCACTTTTGATTGCAGCCATCAGCAGCCAGCAAGGTCGCAACGGATTGGTCGCGCCTTGTCGACTCGTTGTTCCGTTCAGCTTCTTGGCTCGCCCCATCACTTTCACTTTGTCATTCAACCTAACCTAACTCAGAAAAGTGTGTACATTCAACTTGAAACAAAAACTTAACTACCGAAAAGTGTGTACACACAACTTTGTACGTTGTGTGCTTTGCTGCCCTTTGATTACTATCAATTTATTTATAATAACAAATGGAACAATTAGAATAGAACCGTATGTATTATGGGGTGTATACCTTATTGATATAGAAATAATTTTTACAAACAAGATTTGTTGCAGTTACTTCAATAATAATCAAATAATTACCATATTTGCTGTGGTTACGTGGGACTTCAATAGTGGGCGAAATAACCTTACAAAACCCTTACAACTTTCCAGCTGTCGCTATGAAATGTTATACATACATATGTATATGTTATGAAGTCTGCATGTTCAGGCTGTTTCTATCATTTCTTTGATGTGGTTGGCGCTTTGTTTTTGTTGTCATGTTGTGTCATTGTAAAACTAAAAATGGCAGGAGTTGACTTTTCTGTGACGTATGAACAATTATATTATAACATCATAGGGTACATTCATTATACACTTCCCGGACGGTAAGAGAAGTTACATGAATTATAAGTAACAAATAAAATATAAAAAGCTATCTTGATGTTATAATCTTCAGAGATACGTAAATGAATATATGTAACTGGCTGAAAATGGATTTAAATTCCACAAATTTCGAGTTGATATGACAAATTGTAAAGTGTGCGGCTGCCATTACGATTAGAAGGGGGCTGTATCGTAATATGGCTATGATGTCTTGCTTTCATAAGTAGGGTAATTGAAAGCCACGACCTTCTGTTTCGTTTGAACGACAACCACAGCTGATTGAATGCTTTTTATACTCTGGAGGATTTTTGAAGTATGTTCACTCATAATTGAGTGACCTCGATGGTTCCCCATAAAGACACAACTAGTACGAAAACCGAAGGGTGTGGTTAGGTAGATCAAAATGTGAAATATTTCGTCCGCCTTTCGAATTAGTGAAAGAGTTGAACCAAAATACATCAAAACATTTAAATGGGCATGAGGCAGTTTTTTTTTTTAAAGAATTTTGTATAACAATATTAATTGCCTTTCGAAAAGACTTTCACTACTTTTGAAAAAGTGCGAAAAGTGATTTGAAAAAAAAAATGTATAGAACGGGCAAAGAGTTATTGCCGCTGTTAATGAAAGTAATCCAAATTGAACAATGAATTAGTTATGAAATAGTTTTCACAACTTTTAAAATATAAATTCCCAAGTTAAATAGAGTCCAACCAAACGAAAGACTTAGACAACGAACTGTAAAACTTTCTGTCTTTGTACTTTGCTCCGCTTATAAGAGGCTTTCTTACCATGTATATAAAAAGAAGACTTGGCCAATAAGTTTCTATTATTTAGGATGAATGATGATTAATTTGCATATATATGATTCAAGCGAGAATTAAGTAATTCATTATATGCTGGATGATACTATGAATGGGTTTCTCGTAACCAGATTACAAACACGAGTGGACAAAGTCTAGATGTTGGTCTGTTCAGGCTTTGTTAATACCAATACGCTTCAGAGAGCCCCATCTGGCCCTCAGCTTACGAACCTTATGAACCTTTCTCTGTCCATTCATGGGCTACAATTGACGGACTTATGAGTTTTCAGTGTGTGTGTCTGTCGTTCGTATCGGTTTCTGTTGTTTGTGTTTCTTTCCCTTTTATTTACAAGCCTACAGATCTACAGACATGAACGTGTGTATATATTAACACATGTATGTGCATATATGATGTGTTTGTGTTTGTTGAAAACATTTTAACGATTCAAGTTCAGGGCCATGAGCTGCAAAGAAGTACGACTGTGTGAAGTACGCATTAACATATCTCTCTTTTTTTTGTGTTGTGTTCACAGTTACCAGTAACAGTTACCGCAGTCACAGTTAAGCCAAGAAACTAATTGGATATTAATCAGACTTTGTCTGTTTCTTACATTGAAAATGCATACAAGTTAGTACAGTTTTTCCATTACATCGAGCTCGAACGAACATATCTCAATGCGCATGTCAGTAGCGGGTTAATTAAAGTAAAATGTAAGTAAAATAAGTGAATTAGCTGCACACGAAAATGCAAGTCTCCGCAGATGTTCGATTATTTGCACATGCATGTGCATATATGTATGTTTGCATAGGTATGAACGGGAATACCTTTCACTTAGTGACCAAATACCTTTAGGAATATGACTATTTGTCTTCCGCATGCACAAAATGCAACTCATTGTCTTCGACTTTTCGTTGCTTCGAGCGTTGTTCGACGGCAACGGCGACGGCGGCCGGCGTTCCATTCACGTGCACAAAATTGCACCGAAAATATCCAAAGCACAAAGTAATAATAATGCAATAAAAGGGAAAATGAAACACATGGTGAAAAAAAAAACAATGGCGACGTCGTCGACGCATGGTCCGGCAATTAGCCGAAAAGAGAGAGAGAGAGAGAGAGGGAGACAGTGGCGACACGAAATGAAAATGAAACAGAAGCAGAAACTGAAACTGAAATTGCCACCGCAATGGCAACGCCAGCGACAACAACAACAACAACGGCAACGCCAACGACAACGACATCGGTAACGGTAACGACAGCCATGCAAAAACAATGAAATTAACAGCAGCAGCAGCGGCAGAGGCAGAAATCGCATGCAACAAATGTTGCAGTTGATTTCTCGCCTATGTGAAAATGCCTGAAAACATTGGAAGCATCTGAATAGTAAACTCTTTGATGGCGCTCACATTGACATTCCGAATACATTTGAATTTACTTCACGAGATCTTGTACATTATGATATGCCTATGCATATGCATACTGGCGTGTGATCTGAGTTTTCGTTAATAAGTTTTGATTTCGTTAAGTTTCATTGTTCATCATTTGACACACTTGTTGGGGTTGGGGTTAAGTTCAGATTTGATATGATGAGTCAGAGGCTGAACCTTTGCCGGGGTTTTGATAAAAAAGGATTTTCCCCAATTTGTACATTCAAGAAATGAACTACAGCGACCTGTCCAAAATAATATAAACGCTGCCACTGCCGCTAATGACGTCGATCTACACGACGACGACGACGTCTGGCGTCGAATGAAGGGGAAATCGTTACGGTCTCATTGCGTTGCCTTTTTATAAGCACTTAATTTCATTTTCTTGCTGATGTTGGTTGATGTTGCTCGGTTCGGTCGATCCACTCTTGCCACCGACCGACCACCGAGTTGGCTCAAGTCAAAAGATTTCACAATTTTAGATGCTTTTCCCACTCAATCTCAGTTTTGCTTTTATTTCTTTATTTAATTGGCGGGCCAGCCAGGCTGCGCGCTAGTGTAAAATGTATTTAAACGTGTTCCTATTTACATGTTTGCTTGGCCGGGCAGTAAACTCGTATAGCTAATCGTAAGGTCGAAACATTCGCATTCGTTCAGTCCCCCTGGGTAGTCAAGCTACTTGAGTGAAAGGGAAATGAAAGACCTATTTGCTTTTGGGTTTGGCAATAGCATGAACATGAACATGAGATAAGAAAGTTTCTGATTTCGTTTTCTACAAGATGCTAAATGATCTTAAGTAGATTTACCTTTACTTTTCACAATACCAAGCTCTATTATTAGTTATTCTTTCCATTTCAAGAGCTTTTCCTTTCTAGTTTTTTAATGCATATATAAGATTTATTTAGATCGTTAGAGACATATACATATTTAGAATTTGCCTTTAAAATAACTGCCCGAAACTGTAATTGGTATTAAAGCTTCCTTTCCTGGTTTGGTAATGTATCTTGAAACTCGTTTCTGCCTCCTTCCTTGAAAAATATACTTATTATTTTCCAAGTTTTGATTTTCTGCAATTATGTTACTTTTGAAACTACACACAGTCAGCTCAGCTCGTTGCAATTTTCAGCTCGTTGTAATTTTCACTAATTTGAAAATACTTATGCGGGCCCGGGTGCGGTGAAAAGCGGCCCCCCTTTTTTTTTGCTTTTTTGCTGGCTATCAAATTCAAATAATAATAAACGAAAGAAAGGATAAGAGGAAAACCAATAAAAGCAAATGAAAATTGCCATGATTAGAGTAGAGAAAAAAAGAAAAAAAAATAAATACGGTAAGTTCCAAATTTGTTTGCGCCAATTTAATTGCGTGCCGGCCAGGCATTGTAACATATCGTACACATATCGTACTACTAAGTTGTTATTGTTTATTTAATGGTGTTGGTGCCCGATTGCTACTAATTACCGTTTGCCTAAGTGCCATGTTCAATTAAGAGGTAGTACTAAGTAGTATGTTCAGGTTTTTGCAGGAATGCAACTTGCTCAGAATAACATGGCATAGCCCTGGTTTAGAGCGTGCTACTAAGCTACAAACGCACGTATGAGTTTTGACAGTATTTCAAATTTAAACTGACGTGGGATAAAACAGGTTATGCACACGCACATAAGACATAACAAAATTTGCGCAAATTCGATAGAATTTATAGAGTTATTTGGAACTGGTTAAAAATAGCTATATAACGTATATATATAGGGTACTATATAAAAACAGTTTCAGCTTTTGCAGGATCTATGATCGATTAATCGTGTTGAGTTGCAATTAATCGGTTCGCAAATAAATCGATATCGCATTTAACAGCACAGAAGTCACAGGTTTTCTTGCGAAATCATTTGGAAATACCTTGCAGTAAACGATTTAAAACCCAAAAACCAATATTTTTGACCTGAATGCGACGTCAGCGTCACGTACTTATATAAACAGTTCTACAGACCACAGACCGGTCAAATAAAATGAGTGGACGTGCGACTTGAATAGCGTCAAACTACATATAAAAAAAGAAAAAACTACAACTCGCACACTAGTTGATACTATATCTTTTAATTGACACTCGAGTTGAAAAGCTCAACGAAAGCGGTTACACAGTGTTGCAATGAGCAGCGAAAAAATGAATGCATCAAAATCGAATTTGGTCCACTGTTCCCGCGCGCGTGTGTGTGTGTGTGCGCGTGAGTGTGTTATCGAATTGAGATCGAGAGCAGGAAGCACTTGGCTAAGACTGAGACTCGCTGAGACTTGCAGACTTGTGAATTGGTCCAGTTGTGCTGCATTTGCCCTAGTTAGCCCAGTTAGGCTTCTCTGCCAGTCTGCTAGCACACAAATTCATTTGGGTTATACACACATACATACATACATAAGTCTGTAAGCGTCCAAACGGCATCAAACTGGCAAAAAGCGAGTCTCCAAGATGACAGCTGTCCCACTTGCCACCAGCAGCGGAGCCAGAAGCACTTTCGTTCGCCGCGACTCGCTGAAGTTGTTGTTGTTGTTGTTGTTTTTCAATTACAGACTTGCTACTTGCAACAGGCTGCTGCAGCAGGTTTAGGAGCCTGCATAGAACGAGAAACACACTTTCGCGAAATAACTCACCATCAGTATAGTATAGTAGTATAGCATACTCATTAGTCTGGTAAGAGCAAACCCGTTGCAATTAGCATGTAGTACTCGGGCTGTCTAGACTCTAGACACATATTCCTCTACCATATGTACCTACTATATCGTATGTATGAAGTGAGCCTATGCTGCACATAAACCGGTTATAACTACCAATTCGCATTCCATAATTCGCTATCACAGTTCAAAGACTTTATGTGTGGTATGTGTTGGTTACATAATTTCCTAGTTCTATTTGAAATGATCCACTTAATAACATATCATATATGCCTGCTTTTCACGTGCTTTTATAAATGTGAGAAATATATTTCAAAACTGAAAAAACATGGGTATTCTTCAGCCGTGTATGCACTCGACTGTAGCTAATGATATTTGTTAAATCTCATAAATTGTTTACATGCCAGTAAAGCCTTTACGACTTTTTCATTACTATATAGTGTATAACATAGCTATATCTATGTGTGTGCGTGTCTCTCTTTCTCTCCGCCTTTCTCTCTATATATGACATAGATACTCTGTATGTGTGTGCACTATGGGAGGTAGAAGTCAGTACCAGCATGTTGAAAAATGAAATCAGAAAACTTTACGATGCAATGACGATATCTTTGCTCCAGATCTAAAGCCAAAATAAACATCAGACTTGTGTTGTCAGTTGTCAGATACAAATAAGAGGCATCAGTCAAGCACTCGCTCTAAAGTACTATACCCCACATACAATTCTGAAAAACCTTATGTACATATTCCGTATGCATGTAGCTTGTTCTCTTATGTTTTTTTTTTTTTTTTATACCCACAGGTATTGCTACACTCCATTTCGCAAGTTGAACTTCTGCATGATTTGAACGACGCAAATTTAAATATCTCATGAGAGGCTACCATTAATGTAGGCTTCTAGATGATATGATAGTGCCTCGTTTTTGTTGAAAGACACATAAAGTTCCTGTAGTATGGTTCAACAAACTTTAAGATATAATTATTATTATTGTTATTTTGAAAAAGGATCAGCCATGAATGAAACAACAATTCTATTTTCAGAAGCAAAGTGCGAAATAACACGTTGAATGACAAAATTATAACCCATTAGAAGTATATTTATGTCTGTGTGAGTTTGAGAGAATTTGCATTCGAAACACGCTTGGTAACCATATTTGCATTGTACAGTTATTTCATGATTTAAATATTCCTATATATTCTAACAAGAAAGAAAGGCTACCTTCGGATATGTTCTATGTAACATATTGATGTATTTCTATAGTATATATATACATATATATAGGGATACATATTATACTCCTTCGAAATCATATTGCAAGAAATGAAACTGAAATTGGTTTGATTTCAAGGGTATCTATCGAATAAATCGTTATATAACAGAGCAAGGGTATATAGCTTTCGGCATGACAAAGGTAATCTTGTTTCTTATAACTGAGGTGCTACATACATATCTACATATTTTTCAAGAGATTTGTCGGACGCTTTCGAGTTTTGGATTATACATACTGCTTTAATTATAAATTATTTATATTGCATGCATTGCATATGGCTTTACCTACCTACATATACCATAGTATGTATGTATTTTATAATATCGGACACACCTATTAGATTTTATGGTAAGCAATTTGCCAAAAATTATGCATTTGCTGACCTTTGATATCTGTTAAGCTCTTGAATATGAAAACCAAAGAACTTAAATTAGAATAAATTATAGATTCAATTAGATTGGTTACTCAAGTTAGAGTATAATTGTGTCCATTAGTTTTTATTATGTTTTGATTTTTGATTCACATAAATAAAATATTGTTTTCGAAACGTGAGTAAATTAAATAGATATAAGCGAAAAACAAGAGGTATTCCTCGAGTTGGCAAAAGGAAAAAACTCAGAACTGTTAAATCTCCCACAAAATTATTGTAAAAGTGTTATAATTGGTAAATTGCGCAATTGTCACAGTGTTATGTTTGTGTTTCTTCTTCAAGACTATGTAGTACTCTATAAAGAAGCTCATTCATTCAAAGCATTAGATGACTTGGCCTCTTTTATGTTAATTATGTGAATATTATGAAAAGACAATTGTCTTCGCACCGGAATTATAGGTGTACTAATACATTCAACTGTAGTCATTAAAAGACAAAAAACAATAAAGAAAAACGTAGGCAGAACGTACTCGACTGTCGGATACCTCGTGTTGAAGAGCAGGACCTTATATAGATAGATATTGTAGTATATATAGTAGATATAGTTTTGCTTGTTTCATGTCATGGTCATGATGCAATCACAATGACCTCTCTCTCTATTTCCAATTCCCAAAAACTTCCTGGTCACAAATCATTACTAAATCTACATCTACACAGAAACAAAATGTCGTGCCAGTCGCGATCTAAATTAGTAATTGAAATTCCAAAGTTTGAGGTTATTTAGCAAGACAAATCATGATTGCTTTTATAAGCAAATCGCTCCAAATATACAAATTACTCCAAAAAAAACCCAGATTGATCACTGTTTCTACGCTGCCACTATTAAAAATGATTACAAACATTAGTATTTATTAGATAAATATACCGAAAATAACTGAGATTGCCACTGTGTATATTTCTTATTCAAATTTCGGGAAAGTTGAGCTTCAAAAACTTAATATATGTTATGCAAAATTTACAGACTTTATATAGACAACAAAAGAATGTCAATCAATCGGATCATTCGAACTGCAATGCAAATAAAATTCAAAATGCAGATACTAGATGAAATGAAACGTCTTGTGGTTCTTTTGTCTGGCTTCCCGAAGAAAATTAGTCATGCGGGTTTGATTTCGCTCGGCAATGAACACGATCGTTCCCAAGAGAAATCTACAGAAAGCGTTATATAACGCACTTGCACATTTCAAACCTTAACTATATTTATTAATTATATATATATAAAGTATATATTAAGATTATATTAAACAATTTCTAACTGCAACCGCAGCAAGAATTAGTGTGGCCGCATTGTGATTACAGTTAGTCGACAGATCTCGACTTGGGTTGCCTCTGGTATGCCTCTCTGAATGGCCAACTTGTGGTCGACTTTATAGTCGAGTTCATTTGCAACAAAGTTTTGGCCAATACAAACACTATTTTGCTTGCCGCACAGTCGCAGTCGCTGTCGCAGTCGCCGTCGCAGTCGCAGTCGCCGTTGTTGTCGCAGTTTCCTTCGCTGTCGCTTTTTGCCTCAACGAGTTTTCTGTTCCATTTTGACTACATAGTTACGCTTACGACTTAGCAAGCGTGTCTGTCTCTCTCCCTCTCTTTCCCTCTCTCTCTCTCTCTCTCTGTCTGTCTGTCTGTGTAAATCGGAGTACTTTTATATAGACGACGAGTATCTATGCAATGTACAACTTGGACTGCACGTTAACTAGTTCGTGGCACTCGCACACTCGCACACTCGCACACACTGCACACTGTTTTCATTTGCCCGCTGCAGCATTATGTTTGACCCAAATTATTAATGTTAGCCAGAACTTAGTTTGACACAAGCAGCTGCCGCATAACTCGATTACAATTGGCCAATACACGCAGGCAGCAGGCTGGAGAAATCTGCATTTAATTTCAACGCAACTTCCAAATAGAATCTTTGGTCTTTGATCGTGAGCGAAACGGGTAAGAAAGTTGATTGACGACTGTATCCAATAAAATATCTTAAATAACTATGCTAATTATACGATTTAGATAGTGATAATGAGTATACACAGCACAAATGAACGTTCTATCTTTAAAATAAAGTCTACTACTCGTATATTTCCTTTTAGGGGGATGGACAGATTCTGATATATTTATAAAAAATAAAAATACATTTATAGAAACAAAGAAATTCTTATGTATAGTGGGAAATACCCTATATTTGTCATCCTACCCACCTAGTTTGCAACTTTAGTTTGGGCGCGGACATGTTGCTACCCATCCAAGTTGGCATCATGATATAATGGCCCCCCAAATGAAATTGTCATAAACTGCCGCGTTTATCATTGCTCTGACAGTTGTCAAGGTTGTTGCGGTTTTTTGGCGCTGCTGTTTATGGGCTACTCTACTATAAGATTTCGCAATATTCGCTGGGTTTGCTTAACGCAATTTATTAGCTAGATTTAAAGCACAAGGGTATTGCCTCAGTTTCAGTTTCAGCTTCAGTTTAAGCAGGGACAGGGGCAAAAGCAGCAGATAGCGATTGATTTTTGCAAGAAAATCGCAAACGGTTTGCAATGCTAATTAAATTGCCAACGAAAGACACACTTAAAATGCAGATAATATATAAACAAATTCGCAAATACACACATATAGTATCTGGTATATATATATACATGACTTTAGGTTGTGTGTTTGAAGACTTGTATACAAGTCTACCGTATTATGCAAGCAAATTTTCGCCTGATACCAAAAAGGAATTTATAAATTTGCGAGTTTTTGACCTAGATTTAGCTACTCTACGCATAAATTGACTAAAAGTTCGCAAAACTAGTCGATTTCATTATTATATGATATAGATTATGATTCGCGAAATTTGTATTTTTATTCAATTTGGCTATTTCTAAGAGCCTAATTTATGTACATACTTATAAAGCTATCTATGATGGTCTCATAACACTAATGACCTCTTTCACTTTTATCTATTGTGTTGGGGATAGATATATGCAGTTTATACCTATGTTCAAACCTATATCCTGGCTGAGGGTATATTAGTTTTCTAACAAGAGAAGTCATCGACAGGTGTATAAAATTATTTGTATTCCTCTGTCTGTCCTTCTCTATAATCGATTATCGATCGGTGAGATCAAAGATACGGTCTAGCTACACGACAGGTGCCATAACATACGATCAATTAGGCAATCCTTCAAAAACTAACACATTATATCATTGTTCTTGCGTATGACAAGATCCTAAACATCAATTGTTTATAACACGTTGTACATAATACTCAATTTGCGAAAAGATAATGGCAAGTGGATTTTGTTATTGCTCATATGCAGTGTGTCGGAAAGACATTGCCAAAACCCCAAAAAATCCGAACGTGACATTTGCACGCTGCTCTGGCTCTGGCTCTGGCTCTGCGCTAAAGTAAAATATGTATCTCAGTTCGAGCGCCCAGATACAGATTGAGTTTGCAACGGGTTCAACGGGTTTGCTTTTGGAATTTGAATTTGGCATGTGCACATACACATACGCACACATAACATATATATATACTTTCATATTTATGTATGTACTGCCATCCGATGTACAAACATATGCATAATAAACGAACATATGTATGTATTTATAACAAAATAAACACATTTCATTTAGCAGACAGTTATTTTTTATATACTATATAGGTATCTATTAAGTCACAGCCCCCAGATAAGTATACAAGGCCGTCGCGCAATCGACTTAATACTCGTACTAATCAAGTAGTACCAGTATATCTAAACTGACTGCATATTTGAAGTTGGAAATTTTGGTAAATATAATTCCAGTAATTTCTATTTGTTTTCCTAGGGGATAATATTACCGGGACTTGATACATTCTATTAAGTTTACTATTACTCAACATCCTAAGGTGTTCTATGCCAGAAGCATTCCTTTCAATCATGTAAACAGAAGAATACATTTCCGAACCTGTAAGTTCGATAAGTTCTTAAAGAACTTTGCAAAATATCTGATTTCTGTCGAAAAGATTTCTAAGCAAATTTCTAAGCTAAGAAAAACCATAGTATTCTTAGGTATTATATATAATTAGCAAAGAATACAGATTGTGGCGAAAACAAATGAATTGGCTGCCAGACATTAAGATACTCATTAGATAAACAGTTCAAATTTAAATAAATACTTTGCTTAAGATATTTTAACTTTTTGAGTAAGTACTTCTTTTTTATATGTATGTTAACATATAGACAGACACAGTGGGACACCATGCGACTTCCTACTTTGCGTTTTTGTCTTACGAGTATTTCGCGGATATTCGTATATGTACAGAGGCACATACCTTTCATATGTTGGTAAGCGTGTCGCCATACAGGAAACTGGAGTAAATTGCCCCAGCGATTTTAGTTCGATTTTTATTTTATAATAATTACACCCATATTGCGTCTGACTCTGGTTGGGTTTTTGTTGGTACTGCCATCAAGCCAATTTTGACAAACATGCGCAATCGCAGCAAAGTCGCTGCTGCTGCACCGCCGCCAAGTAGATTGTCTGGGTGTGGCTTAAAAGACCAGAAAATAAAAACAACAACAACAACGGAGGCAGCGCAGTTTACTTTGGGCGGTTATCTATGGTATATGTATAAGCCATGTATGCAAACTTGTAGATCTGTATTAATGTATTTACTAAGTGAAAACGATGTAACACACTTGCAAGTGATAGAATAGACTTATATCATTCATAAGTACCACATCCATCAATAAATAATATTATAACATCTTGATCAAAGCTTGAACAGAAATGTTTGTTAAAGACAATATAAAAATTCTTAAAAATTTAGAGATATAAAAACTATCCTAACTAAAGAAAACCTAATCTTTAGTTTTAATTATAATAATAATAATATATTATCAGTATTCGTTTTTTTCGAAAAACAAAAGGGATACTAACACGAGTCGTGAGGAGAGTATCGTGCCATAGAGACTTTCATTTATTTTGTAATTATTGTTTTCCACTTTCTATATGCGTCTGTTTTTGGATTTCTTATCCGCTTGGATTTCGCTTACTTTTCTTTTACACTTTTAAGTGAACTTTGCCACTATAAAGACATTAATTTCGAGTGATTTCGATGTCGGATGATGAATGGAAAGTGACGGCTTAATATAACAATATGCTAGCAATAAAAATCGAGTTATTGACATATCCAAAGTGCGTGTATTTTGTTGCATTAACAACTTTTAAAGCCTGACTGGATAACAGCTTATATACGATATAACATGTAGACAGCTTTGTATGTGAAAATAAAAGGAAAGAAAGGTTACAACATAACGAATATAATATACACTTGCGAAAGTATTCATTTATTTGCTGCGATACAAAATATACATATGAAAATGTGTATAATGTTTTCATGTGTTCGGTTTAAGAACGGATCTATGAGACAAGTTGTACTCCCAGCTGATCAAGAATATATATAGTATAATCGGAGATGTCCGCTTAGGTGCATTGTACAAACATCTGGTCAAAATGAATATGCTCTCTGTATTTACATACATTTGCACACACTCTCAAACACACACACACGAATATTATATCCGTTTGCATATTAAGTATACGCCGGGGCTGTTTTCCTCAGCAAAAATGAAAGTGCTCCTCAGAGCATACACAAGGCCAAGCTGGCTGGCTATCAAAGCTTAATTAAATTTGAAATTCGCACTCTCACTCTTACTCGCTCTTTGTTGTACAAACGTACGATAAGTATTGTTAATTTATGTATACCATATACACATATAGATGAATATTGTAAGGTAAGGTGTGTGTGTAAAATAAAATATAGAAATTCGGTTTACCCAAACTAGACTTACCCTTTAGGCGCAGCTTCTGTTGTGGAGCTCCTATGCGAACAGATTGAACTCCTGGTATATCCGATAGTATTGTAATAACTACGAGAACTGCGAATAAGCGCTTTACTCCTTTAAGCGACATGGTCCACTTGGCTAACATTTTAAAACTGTATTTAACTCAATTGTGGAAAGTAATATATATTTAGTTTTATTTTTTTTTTTCACAGCGCACTGAGGATTATCGCCACTGCGTGTGCACAAAATTTGAAGAAACTCCGACTATGTTATGCTACAGTATATATTAACAGGATACACAAAATTTTTGGAGTGTGCAATTGTTTTTCGTATATCGTATCGTATATTTTCGTATTGTGCCACTAGGGCTAAACTGCTCAAAGTAATATGCGGTCAGTTAATCTAGATGACCGACCACTTGGAGCAGTTGCACGAACCAGAGACGAATACAATATAAACTGCTACACGTTTCGAAGTACGCGCACCGCGTCTAAGCACCAAACTGAAGCACTAGGTGGACCCGTATGACTATATAAAATCTTTCGAGCGGTACATACAACAAACAACTCACACTGCAAGCGGTCGTCGCGGTCGCAGTCGAGCCGAGCCGAGCTTGCGAGTGAGCGGGGAATGGCTAAAAATGAATCACGCGATGGTGTGAAGAGCGAAAGAAGTTGCTGCAGCTACTAATACCGACGAAAAAGCAGCGTAGAGCCAGTCTAAGCCCCAATCCCCCGACTGACTACCTAGGCGATAGTTGAAGCTCATGCTCAAGCTTAGTTCAAAGCTCGTGCTCGTGCTCAAGAAAGCTTTCAAGCACTCTAGTGTGAGCGAAGAAAAGATTTGGAAAAAGTATGTATGTAGAAGAAACTGTTTCTTTTTTCATTAAGCAAATCTAGTTTATTTTATTTATTAAAATTTGTATGTTTTTTGTTTTTTATTTTAAACAAAGTACAAGTATATCAAATTTCAGAAGCGCAAGTGCATGTGGCATACAAGCAAACATAGTACATGTTTGTGTGTGTGTGTGTATAAGAGTACATACATACATTGGTCTATGTATGCATTCAGTGCGAATATCGTATACGGCTTTCCAAGGCTGATTCGAGTAGATCGTATCAGAAAGTTGTTTTTTGCATGGTTTCATTCATAACTGCCCAGAGTCTTTCCTGTCTTGTTTACCTAAGACGAATATCAAGCATAGATTTATCGTAATCTATGTTTAGACGTTTGGATGCTCGAGCGTAGTGCGATATATTGTCAGCGAAAAAAAGCGCTTAAAAGATTTAATAAACAATTATAGGAATTTATCATTGTATTTTTTATTATTAACTTTAAGCAATATGAAAGTACAGTAAAACCGGAACATACGTAGTTCCCCGAAATATTCTACACAATCCATCGGGCACAGTCCCTACGGCTTATACATTTTCCAGTATCTGAACCTGAACGTATCCATCCTTTAATGCAAACGCAGCCTCGGGTACAAGGCTTCTGCATACACCTACGCCTTATAATGTCAATCATACAGATTTTCGGACATGGTGGTACACAGTTAACCATCTCTTCGTTCATCAAACACCCTGTCAAAAATAATATATGGTATAAGCGATTAAAGTATAAGCTAAGTCTTGGGAGAACTCACCGCCAAGAAATTCATGAACACGCCCATGGCAAACTGCTGCAAACAAGTAGCCAACGGTAGCCAACAAATAGACCAAGTTAGCAGCTTCAAATCGCATTTTTTTAATTAACTTTTAAGATTCCCTGTATCTAATTTAATTCTTTGTGTGTCTTTGTTTTCAATATTCGATAATTATGTAGCTAATCGGTATTAGTTACGCTTTTCAATTTGATATGGTGATATGATTAGTTTGCTTAATGGAAAATGTACCAAACAGAGTCTCACAGTTAAAATTTTAGGGTACTTAGGACTGTCAATGCTCACAGTGCTTAGAAAACTATAATCAATTTCTTTCGAAAGTAAAATACCCTACGCGTAATTCTTTCTGTTTAACCGTACCGAAACGCACTAGAGAACTGAAACGTCGCGACGTTAACTGACGGTAAAAAAATACCTTATAGCAGTTGGAGCAGCTGATTAGTAGACTTGCTACTGTGTTTATTTTAAGATTGTATAGAATTTCCATAGTATATACGTACTACCCATAATAATTGAAAAAAACAGGTGACCATTATGACAACCTCTAAGAATTTTGGTATTCGCTATAAGATTCTATAGAAACATTGTTATATAAACACATTTTCATAAAATTAGTATACCATATTTTCATTATTTTTTATTGCCGAAGGGTATTGCAATACATACTATCTAAATGTGTTTATACATAGCAAAACGGTTGGACCACATAAGGCGGATACATAAGCAGTGAAAAACCTGGCCACAATTAAAATACCTTCACTTTCAATACCATTATGCTTGCCAAATAAATGATCTCTATCAGTGTACGGTAGAAACTGGAATGAATAGGAGAATTTGTTGCTTTATTTTGTGGCCAAACACCTCCGCCCAAATGTGGCATAAGAAACAAAAGGCTCTTGTGGGTCTTACAATTTTATTAGCTTTGTTAATGTGATAGGTTGCAAAAACTGTTGAGCTTAAATTGTGAATCACGACTTTATGCAAAACCGAACGGAGTTCAGGTTTTTGCTGGCTTGGTCACTATTACTATTTTATCGCATTAGTAGAGTAAGCTTGCCAAATTAGCTACACAGACAGAATTAGTCTGATTTTATAACAACGATATCGAGTACAAATTGTTCTATATAAAGTATTTGAAAGCTATGTAGCCGAAAGGAATGTTCGATATTTTAAACTTGAATATTGTAGGATTCCGCTAACCGAAAATCTAATTTCTTCATTCACTTATTTCCCAAAAAATGCGTAACAATGTCCGGTTAAGGGTATTAGTGTTATAATTAACGTTCAGATTGTCAGGGACGAGGCAAAGCAACTTAATTACAAAACAGTTAAAATAGTTTACGTCACGAATTGACCAAACCTCAACAACCAGATCTAAATCGATTTTAAATTGCTTTGGTTGTTTCCATTTTTTTTTTTTTTTTTCAGTTGTATTGCAAAAGGTGGAAGTTAAGTTTTGTCGCCGCATATTCTGTAAAGAGTTTGCGACCCAGATAAAATGACTAAGAATTGAGAAAGAACATTTATCAAAACCATGTCGAATAATCTAACAACACGGACACGAAAATTGTTGCAGATTTATTATTAAATATCCTGTTGAATCTTGAAAAGAACCAGGAGGCAAGTGCCGGCTTAGAAAAAACTGGTTTAAAACTCTCAGAAATAATTAAAACTATTCCGGATCACGTATGTTATGAATAAAAATAGATAGTCACCGTTTATTTTAACGTTTTTATTTGTGTTTCTTGCATTTATAGAAAAGTAAATTTTGGTCATTGGCGTTGCAAGTTTTTTTGTAAACTGTGCAACTCGCCGATGGAAGTATCATAAAATTGGATCCATAGTTTATCCTAAAATTATAAATATACAAATACAGATAAGTTAAAAATTGTATCGTTAAAAATTAGAATTTATGGACTAGGTTAAAAGTTATTCCAAAGTAGTTAGTAGCATAAAAATAATCTATTCTGTATATATTTTTACCTGTCATCACTTGCATAAACTCTGCAATAAAAATATGTGTAACGATAGATATAGTATAACCATTGTTAAGTAAAGTAGATTTAATTTCCTACCATCGAAGTCAACGGTTCCTGAGCCATCAGCATCGATTTCCTCAATGATACTGTCTAGATCTTGGCTTGATATTTTGTCGTCTAATTCGTGGAGGATTCCTCTTAAGGTGGCTACCGTCAAGTAACCCTTGCCTTCCTTATCGTAAACACGGAAAGCCTCCTTAAGTTCAGCTTGTAGGGCGCCAACATCTTCCTCGACCTCAATAAAGCGTGCTGCCAATTTGCAAAACTGCGCAAAGTTCAACTTTCCAGTAGATCCCTTATCAACTTCCTTGATAAGCGCCTTAACCGCTGGTGGTTCCAGTTTTTGACCCAGGATCTCTAGAATGCTTGAAACATCGGCATGTTCAATCCATCCAGTTCCTTCAAGATCAAAGGCCTTAAAGGCATTGCGTAAAACTATAAAAGGGAAAAAAGATTAGAGCGTTTGTATTTTATACAGACTAATCATGTTACCTACTTCTCAATTGATCTTTGTCGTATTCCCCTTCGGCCTGTTAAAAGAAATATTTTGGTTTGTTAATAATAATATAACCGTTTTCCCTTAGCTCTAGGGAAGTTTTCTCTGTCATGTTTCAAATTAGCCACAAATTATTTTTCTTTTTAGTTCGAAAGAAAGTTATTTTTGTATTAATTGGAAATCAGGTCTTCGCATCTGTAGAGACTGATTTATAAATGCATCAATCTACACACATACAATATATTCGCAGGTATACATGTGTACATATTTATATGTAATATACAGATGTCCCCTACATTTGTCCTCTGTCGAGTTGAGGTAATTTGTAATTACCAGCAAGGTCAAGCATTTGAATTAATCAAGAGATCAACAATTAAATTGATTTATTTGCTGGTACCACTCATAACAAATGTTTAATCTTATTGCTTAACTTGTCATTTATTTGAAACACTCACCATTTTACAAGTTCAATATTATTTAAACACCAACTCCAATCTACAAGTATATTAAATTATGAAACCAAAAATAAATATTCGATCAGAATAAAAAAACACCTGAGTATGAACAAAGGTTTTACTGATTTATATATTCACCGAAGATCGATATTTTAATTTTGATCCGACCGAGATAGTGCCAGCGTCTATACAATTCGAAGTCTGTTCACGGTATATAAACGGCAACGGAAAATGTCACCACGGTGCGAGATAACGACGACCCGTGCGGATTTCACTGAAACTTGTGAAACAAATGCCAAATTGGCTTCGTCTGCGCCAATCGATGCTGAGAACAACTTACATATATAGGATATATAGTATAGTATGTCAGTGTGTATATAAAAAACCACGCATGCACCGCTTGCGAACTAATGACTAAGAATTACTGATGAATGTCTGATTGAATGGGTTGCTCTATATGCGTACACATGTGTTTTGAACTATAAAAAGGGAAAACGCACTCACCGTGAGATACTCAGTATCATTTTATTCAATCAATATCGCAAATGTGAATACTACATATGTAAGCAAACACACACATGAAGAAAGTTCATTCAATCATGCATTCAATCAATGAGAATGAGACGTTGTAAGCCCCAAAATAAATGTTGAGTATATTATTGGTAAGCATTAATAGTCTAACCGATGTAGCAATATCGTCTGTCTATCATTTTATATATATTCTTGATCAGTATCATCAAACCGGTAATTCTGTAATTAATGTAATTCTGCTCTGCGTGGATGAACGATCATTACTTGTCTTGTAATGTCGCGTGTAGCTTTCCTCTTGAATCTATGTGAGGTCTTTCCCAACTACATATGATATTATCAATACAAGCATACAAAAAGGTATTATAGCTCTGTGGCAGATGGCAATGCTGTTGTTGTTGTTTCTACTCTATCACTTCGCTTTTTTGTTGGCTTCAATCACTCATAACTTTTCCAAAAGTTATTTGTTTTTACTCGGAAATGGTTTTTTGTTCATGGTATTATACCTAAGATAATTCTGCATTTCAATATCATCAATTTTGGAACTTCGATTTTTTTCGACTTTTTCCATGCAACCCCCTTACAAAAATTTCAAAAATTTTCAAAAAACAATTTTTTTTATTTTTTGCTAAGAATCGATTAGGATATTCGAAATTAACATAAAAATCGAATCCGCAGCTAATTCGGACTCAAATTGTGTAAAATATGCATATTTTATCATCATTCCAGGGTTGTCTGTCATCTTTCACATCACTGTAGAAAAAAGGGTTTTTTCATCGTTTTTCACCTATAACTTTGCCAAAAATGATCTGAATTAACTCGGAAATGACTTTTTAATGACAGTATTGTGCCTAAATTGATTCTGCATTTCAATATCATCAATTTGGGAACTTCGATTTTTTTGGATTTTTTCCATGCAACCCCCTTACAAAAATTTCAAAAATTTTCAAAAATTATAATTTTTATTTTTTTGTTAAGAATCGATTAGGATATTCAAAATTATCATAAAAATCGAATCCGCAGTTAATTCGGACTAAAAATGTGTAAAATATGCATATTTGATCAATTTTCCGGCGTTGTAAATTATTTCTTTGTTTTCCTACTGCGGCGCATTAAATGATGCGCGCATGCGCGGATTGAAAAAGTATAGAAGGAGAAATACTTTGTGGTTGGGGATTCTTTGTGAGTTTGTATTGCTTTTAAAAAAATTCAGAAAGGGTTCATTATACTCAGATGCGACCTGATATGTTTATAGTTGTGGTGCTTTTATTTAGTCTATTACATTTTTTGTCTAAAATATGAATAGCTTGAAGTACACAAACTAATTTCCATTTTTAAGGCTGAATTTAAAAAGGCAGCCAATTTAATATTACAACAAAAAATTTAAACAAAACAAAAAACAAACAGTGAAACAATAGATCTAAACAAACTTTTTAAAAAAAGTTTACGAAATACTTTTTTTATCAATTGTGTATAATCAGCAAGTGATTATATATTCGATTGAAATCAGGTAGAAACCCCAAATTTGTCATAAAGGTTCAAAGTGATTTAAGAGGAAAAATACGTTGTGGTTGGGAATTCTTTGTGGGGTTGTATTGCTTTAAAAACATTGCAGAAAGGGTTCATTATACTCAGATGCGATCTGATCTGTTTATAGTTGTGGAGCTTTTATTTAGTCTATTACATTTGTTGTCTAAAATATGAATAGCCTGAAATACACAAACTAATTTCCATTTTTAAGACTGAATTTAAAAAGGCAGCCAATATAATATTGTCAATCAAATAGAAGGAGTTAACATCAGATACTAGAATCAAGTCCGAAACAGTTGTTTAATCATCGCCACCAGTCATAACTTCCATAAATTCTAAAATATAAACAAACAATTAGATTTTATATATTAAATTAAACAGAAAAGTCTTACCATCAAAATCTACTGTGCCAGAGCCATCAGAATCGATTTCCTCAATCATCATGTCCAGATCATCATTTGTTAGTTTATCATCAAGCTCTCGGAGAATTTCTCGTAGAACACCGGTAGTAATATAGCCATTGCCTTCCTTGTCGTATAACCGAAAAGCTTCCTTTAGTTCAGCCATCATTGCTTCAGCATCTTCCTCAACAAGGAAACGTGCCGCCAAGGTCGTGAATTCCTCAAATTCAATTTGTCCAGAACCATCCTCATCGACCTCAGCTATAATTTCGGCTAATGTGGCATCGTCCAGTTGATGACCCAACATGCTAAGGATGGTGCCAACCATGGCGGTGTTGATGTATCCATTCTTTTCCGGATCAAATGCATTGAATGCATTACGAAGCACTATAAAAGACAACAACAAAAATAATCTTAACTGTAAAAAATTACTAAAAAAGCAAAAAGATACTTACGAGCAATTTGCTCCTTTGTCAGTTCGTCCTGCAGGAATAAAAAGAAATACAAAAATGTTAAGTACAAGTTTTTATACCCTTTCAATATATGGCATAAATCTGATTATATTATTTCACTTCTAATTTTTTATTAACAATCAATCTGCCAGTGTCATAATTATACCCGTTGCCCATAGAGTAGAAGTGTATTTTGTGGCTGTGTGCCAACGGAAAATTTTTATCAAAATTCATCGTATTATTTTACGCAGAACATGTTCATTTGAGAATTATATTAATAGATTTATTTTATGAGCTGATAATAAATAGATAATTTATATAATAGATTTATTTACTGAGGAAAACTAATTGATCTCTACGCCTTAGAGATATGCTACATAAAATACTCAAGCATTTTTGGAGAAATAATATTGATGATCTCTCGATCACACACACGATTGTATTTTTCTTATTTCTGAATTCTGATAAAGGTAGTAAATACTAGCTGGGCCAAATTCACGTGATAGGCAAATATTTTATGCATTTTTGATTTAAATGTTCGTATGAAATAACAAAACTTACACTCATGTTCACTTGTTTTGGAAAATTTTAATAAATATATAGACTCAATGGGGAACACTTAAGTTCAATAACTAAACTTATTATTGTAACTGATCGTGCTATTGTGGTGCAGCGTAAAGATGCACTAGGAATAAATAAATTACAGAAGTTTAGGATGCGCCGATAAAACTGTTGAAAAACGATGGAATACGAGTAATACTATATATCTCAAGACCCGAACCGCACAGTTTATCGCCGTTGCCGTTGCCGTTGTCTATGTTGCAACCAAAACTATCAGTGCCACTAACAACAAAACCTCTTGCTGTTAATGCTGAGATGTAAGTGAAAAATACTGACGCAAAAATAATATCCACAGATGTGGCTAGCTCGGCAGTGCAGGTGATACAATGCAACAGATAGTACTCATTATAGTCGTTTTACCTGCATCTTACAAAGAGCTGCAAAATAAATTTAATGTCGAAAGCGAAAATGTCATATTTTGTTTGTCATAGTGTAAAGGGGACGTTTGTTGTGCCTAAGCCACTAATTCTGTAAGCATTCTGCATCTTTATAGTCTAGGATTTATTTATATCCAAGAACGTGCAAATCCCATCGCCATCCGCAGCATATACAACTGCATAAATCGTATAAAAATAAATACTTGATATGCCGACGCGTTTGCATATGAAAAGATTTCATTGGGGCACTCACAGCACATTTGTCAGTTTATAGTACGACAAATTATTTCATTATATTTACTTAGAAATTACATTACAATTAGTTCTGAACTTTGTAACATAGTTTATTCCTTCTGAACCATCATTTTTTTATAAAAACAAGCTCATTTACTTTTACTGTATCAATATTTATACACAATAATTTTTAAGACACTGGGATACATGACGGACAGATAGACCATATCAATCTGATTAAGAATATATTTATAGTATATGGTATAACACCATAAGGTGTTGAATGTGTTTCCTTTTGCCTTCTATGCACATTCCGACAAACACAATGGACCATGAATTTATTTAAATACTTGGCCTAAAAATTAAATCATTAATTCTGCTGCTTTATTTGGTATATCAAGTCTCTAGTCAATATAAAAGACAAAGGAGAAAACGATATAAAAAACGTAAACGACTTGTGACACCAAAATAACAAAAACTGCGGGCCGCACAGTCAAATACCCTTGAAAAATTTTGATAATGAACTAAGGAAGCGTTGGGCATCGCACACAAACGTCTTTACCCTTTGAACCTTTGCCAATTTTGATTACTTTCACACATTTTTCACTTTTCATTCACAGAAACTAGGGGAAAACTATATACTCTTTGATTAACGAATTGCAGGAGAAATAACCAGTATTTATTGGCCATGAGACTTGAATTTGGAGGATAAATAAACCTTCACAGACTCAGTTCAATCGGCATGAGTTATGATGCTGATAAAGATTATTTGCGAATATTTGGTGAGGTCTGCTACGTCGACTTCATATTCATATTTGCCAATTATGACAATTCTCCGATCGTATTGTAATATGTAAGAACATTATGAACTTTGAACTCTATGGGAAACAGTTTTATTATTTAATTTAATTGCGTTGATTGGAACTTAACACTTAACACAATCTAATTTTATTAAATAAGCAAGTTTTGTACATTAAGAACTACTAAACATTTTTAAAACCCCTTTTTTTCTACTAACCATAGTTGTGTTACCCATCTTTATAACGATTTTATTTATGAAGAATCCCTAGTGAAAAATCGGAACGCGGAAATTTTTCTGTTTGATCTACATAAATGACAGAACTGAACTAACTGGACCAAGTCAAAAACGATGATGGAGGAACACAAACGGAAACACTCATAAATCGGACTCACACAGAGCGGCAGATGCACGTCACATTCTCAAATCTATATGTGAGTACATAAATTTGTGTTGATGCTTTCAAACATGTGTACATTAGAATACTAGTACATGTACATATGGATGTACGTATGTGTATGTACATGGTCCCGCACATTTGCTATGTATGCATAAGTAAGTATGGCCAAATCGATTTTGCCGACAACGGTGTGGAACACTTCTTGACGTCGACGTTGAAAATCCACTATAAATCGTCATTCAAAAATTGAGACAGAAGCAACTGCAAACATTTATGGAAAGGTAACAAAGTGTTTTCATTCTTTCAACATTCTTTAATCATTTTCAAAATTTCACTAAATTGATAAATTGTCATACGTTAATTTAAACATAAAATAAATTTGACCTGTATGTGATATGCAAGGAAACCTTCATACTAAATTGCTTTTAACGTTGATCTGGAATAGATGAGACAAAAGATGATATGTGCATAGCTGCATTTGCATAGTCAATATACCCTTTGCACATTCAGTAAAGATGGTAATCGATGAAGTCTGAAGCCCAAAATCTGCAAGACTATAAAACTTTCAGCAAGCCGACGATTGTTTTAAAAAGCTGAATGCAACAGCTGCCAGTATTATAATCACCTTGTCATATATCAAAATATTTCCTACTTTATTATGTGTAAGTTTCAGATTTAAGTTTCGATTCCATGCAAGGTGCGCATGTTTACCTATTCTCATTAAAATTCCCTCTTAAAAACTTATTGGATTTAACATTCAGTTTGTTATATTAATTTGAACATCCATATAAGATTTGTATAATTGTTCAATAAATAAATTTGAGTAATGTAACCAAAATCAACTGTAAGATAAATTTACAGAATCATCTTATTGTAAACAGAAAATGTTCTATCTGTGTTTTCCTATCTAACATACGCTTGGTGGTCAAGAGCAAGCGGCTACACTAAATCTATTTAAATGTGTGTACCCCCAATTGAATGAAAAGGGGCATATAAAGTCTTTCAAATTGTATAGTATGTTACCAACTGTAGGAGGTGCATGAATAAAGACAACTTAGGTCGGAATTTTTTTTCTATATGTAGTCACCGCCCGCAATATCTAAAAATATATAACTGTTGGTTGAACCACAAGCGACTATAGAAAAATGTTCTAATTTGTGCTCCGGTATTTATGAAATGAACAATTTATTAAATTATTCAAATTATTATTATTTTAAAGAGGGAAGATGGGAAAAGTCCAGCTCAAAGGATTCTTTAGAAAGGATATTTGTTTTTCCCAGAATTTTAGAAAGCACAGAAGGAGACTATACAGCCATCTTAAATCTAAAATTCTTTCATTCATGTACTAATCAGTTGTCAAATAATAAGGCATAAAATCTAGCACGAAATCCAACAATAAAAGAATCATAAAACAATTATAATGCCAAATATAAGGGATTCAAATAGATTTGCGTTCTGTCGTGGCGCTCGCCAACCGCTTAAGTATTTTTAGGTGTCTTTAAAAATAAAAACAATTACAATCATTCCGTTTCGGCAGAACACGTTTCCACTCACGTGTAGTGAGGCAATAATCTAGCAGTTTTCGTGCCATGCACTATGGGTGAAAAGCACGATTTTTTGATAAAAAAAATATTCATAAGTTTATTATTGATATGTGGTACATTTGATAAGGATATAACCAACAATGATCTATTATCAATATAATTATAGTTTTAAAACAGGTGGATAAACAGATGCCCAAAGCTAGTTCGACAAGCTGCTGGATTCTGATATATAATATACATACATATATATTATGTTTTTTGTCAGTTATTTATTTATTTGCACCTTGCAAATTTAAGGCCAAAAAATGTGTCCATTTAGCCTATAGTGCCTTGTAGAACTCATCGTGAACACTGCCAAGTTCTATATATATCATGCTAAATTAGCAATGAATTTTAGTTTTCATTGAAATAAGTACACAAGCAACGGTAGAGACAGGCGCATTCATAGAAGAGCTCTGCAGTATCATGTTGGCGACCGAATGAGACTGACGTGTCGCTCGCTAGCTCCATTATTTTATTATTATTTTAGTAAATCCCAATATTTTGTGGATACATACAACAATCGGAATATTCGAGGATATTGAGGAATGAGTCATCTCAAAAGAATCTAAGTGTGTTAAAGATTCTGCAGGAATCACTCCTTTCTGCTCAGATATTTTCAAAAACACGAGATTTATTTTCTACTTTCGAATATGAAGTTGATTTATTTTATTACTATGAACCCTGTTGTACCTATGATTAGTCTTTTCCATCCTGTAATAAATAACTATTTGTGAAGAGAAAATAGTATGGATCATAGATTTTGAAATATATATTTACTCTGCCCATAATAGTATTGCTATCTTATCAATAATATTATTAATAAGCTGATTTCATTTACTGATAATCATCGCAGTTAATTAGATAAATTACCTTCACAAATGGTGAGCGTGATTAGTACGACGAGACGCAAGTTGAAAAGTTGACGGTTATAGCAATTCATTAATTTAACATATTCCCATGTTCAAGTCAAAGTCCTTCAATCTATATAATGAAGAAACCTCAAAAAAACCAAAACAACTATATCAACCACGCAGAATACGATGGTTAAAATTCATTCTTTTACCAGTTGCAACAAGTTTCGTGATATTTTTAGTAGTCTATAATATAGACTTTTCAAATGATTCAGTTCAAACGAATTCCACATCAAATTTAACCTTTATCGATAAAACGGATGTTATTTATTTTAAACAAATTGATAGTACAAAGTCGAAGCTGTTGTTAAAATGTGATTGTCCACAATATTCCCATGACTACGAATTTCTAGAAGAGAAAATTCCAGAGGACGCAATTACTGAACTTGGATTTAATATGTTAAGCCATAACAATTGTACAGTATATGACACTCCAATTAAAAAAGATATTAAAATTAAACTTCTGGATAAAATTTGGCAATGTAGTATGACTAACATAACATCCCCAGCTGCGAGCCACATACGAAAGTTAAGAAATGCAGTCTACCAAGATAATTCCAATTCATCGGAAACAATTGATTTATCTGATTCTACAACAACTGTACCACCTGCTACAACACCAAAGCAAACTGCCCGAACTAAAGTTAGCACGAAAACCACTCCATCGATTAGTGTAAATAACTCGACTCTTTCCACCAACATGATCTGCGTCAACCCTGCTAAGGAAGTTCTCAGTAATAAATCAGTATCCTATAATGGACACATTCGAATCGTGGATCATGCATCGACATCTTTACAGATTGTATTATCTCAGGTTGATCTAGAGTTTTGGAGACTTGTGTATTTTTCAAATTATTCAGTAATCAGTTATGTTGAAATGAATGAAACTGATGAAAGTTTAGATAATACGAACATCGAGTTGAACTATTTGAGCTGTAGCACTGCCTTTGTGTTTTGCCTTATAAGTGATGAGAATAAGACATCCCCATTTAATTGTCTGTCTCATCAATCGATTGATTGTGAAGAAGATGAAGAAGACGAAGAAGTAGAGAGTTGGTTCACAGCACATAGTTCACTGGTTATAGGTATCGCCATTGGCGGAATACTTTGTTGTGTAATATTCGGATCTCTAGCAATGTATTGCGTTCTCAGACTTCGGCCGACATGGCTTCGTGGAAGTAAGCAATTAGTTCGTCTTGCTCGGGACTCAGACACCATGTATCTGTTTCCTAAAAACGAACTATATGCACCTACAAAGTAAGTTTTTAACTATGAAATTTGTGAAAGAATAAATTTGTATTTTAATTTTTATAGGAACCAAATTTTGGATAATCCATCTGGTGAATACCTTGCTTACTTTCGACATTTGGAACAAGGAAATCTCTATAAATCAGGATCCAATAATTACAACATACCTCCCCAAGAAAGTGCTCCTTCTGTACCAAAGCCCAATTATACATATGAGTCCTTCGAATTGTATGAAGAGCTCACATGAATATTATACCATTTATATTTAAATAAAAAAAAAAAAAACTATAAATACACTTAACGTATATGAATACCAATTGGATATATGGATACATAATATGTATACGTCGTGGTAAATTAGAATCTTGTATGTATGGACATTGTTATCACAATTGCGACAATATTGATTGGGAATATGAAAAAGTATTATCACTAGCAGATACGGTTAATTTGAGAGATAAGCCAAAGCTTTATGCAAATTCTGGTTCCATATAACATTATGTGGTTACCATCCCATGGCAGTCGTGTGTAAACTATTTCATTGAAATGCAGTCGGATGAAAATATAAATCGGAGTAAGCGGCTTGATGAAAGCACTGCAAAAAGGTATAATAATTGGAAATTTTATAATATAACGAAAGATCCTTTTTGTCTAAAAGTCTTTCAATATGAATACATATGGAACTAGTTTTGCTAGTAAGTTTTTATTATTTTCAGGCAACAAAAACAAGATTTACATGATACAAAGAATAACATATTAGCATGGATTTTGCTAACGATCGGAATCGGCTTATGTATTATTGCCTCTATTATCTGTATATTTCTGTGGTTAAATGAAAAGAACAACAAGAATATTCCAGATATAAATACAGACTTCACTGTTGCCATAAGTGAAGAAATAACCGAAGAAAAAGACGAAGGAGATTTTAATTTATCGGTGGATTTACTAGGGTAATTATTCAATATAAATGCAAACACTTTTCTATTAATAAGTTCGACTTACAGCAAGCAATTCAATTCAGAAGTAATAATCCTCTCAAACAAGAGGGGTTGTTATGAGAGTTCTTGTCACATGGAGTGCTCTAATAACGAAGATCTTTTTAAAGACACCGCGGAAATAATGAACTTATGTGGTTGTGTGGCCATAACCTCATTGGATGTTTCTAATCAAATTATGCAATACTTCGAAAATAAATGGATTGGTGTTAATGCCACCGTACTTAAGATTGTGCTCAGAAAAAGCCAATTTATGAAAATAAAAAGTGGGGCTTTTGCAACGACACTGTTCGCAAAAGTATTTCATATGACTTGGATTGACCTCGAACTAAATGAAATTAGCAATGGCGCTCTGCTAGGTCTATATTCCTTAAGGATTCTGGAAATAAATTCCAAGTTACCGAAAATCGGAATGAGTTTCCTGCAACCCGTTCAAATAACGCTTACACACTTGAGTATAAATTCCGGAATTGAATTTCAATGCAACTCCAGTGTTTTCGAAAACATATATCTTGAGAAATTGAATCATCTAGACTTGAGTCACAACAAATTCAGTGGCACCTTGAGTAAAAACATATTCAAAGGAACTCCAAATGTATCCTATCTGTATTTAAGGAGTTGTCAAATAACTTGGATCGCCGATGATGCTTTTGAAGATCTTGCCAACAAACTGATTCTAGTTGATCTAAAACATAATTTAATCTCCCAAATTAATCATAATGTATTCCCAATTGGACTTTTAATCGACCTCGAGCCCAACAATTGGAACTGTAATTGCGAGCTTCAATCGTTGCTAAAATTTTATAATAGTAATAAATCTGGATTTGTGAGCACACCGTACTGTCGAGCCCCATATCATCTATACGGTAAAGGGTTTGATGAACTCAGCCCCTTAGAATTGACTTGCGATGAAACAACAAGGTTTCCTTATAGTGTCCCAAAAACCATGGAAACTAAAAAACCAGAAACTGAGAGCAATAGGGAGGATGAGTCCCAATCGACTGTACGCAACACCAAAGAGTATGAGGATGAAATTGATGAAAACAAATTTGGGGCAATATTGCAATTCAGTTGTTCGGAAGCTATTGCCCTCAATACCGATGAAAGTTCAAAGATGAAAAGAGATTTAAGTAATCAAAAAAGTCAAGTGGAAAATACAGCGTTTTCGGGAACATTCGTATTTGAGCCACCTGTTTATGATCTCAATCTGAATTTATTTGATAACTTCAGTATTCAAGCTGAAATTGATGGGTATGACAAAAATGAACAGTTAAATATTCTTTGGTTCACTGATAATGATGAAATGGATGCAAATAGCATAAACTTTTCTGAAACTGATTATAATTGTATGCAATATGAAGAACCATATCTTATAATTGATCCACTTAAACAAAATCATACCTACACGTTCTGTATGATGCCATTAAATGAATGGGTCATCTCTCCCCTATATTGCCAACCATTGCACATACCCCTAGCAAAGACCATCAATAATACAGACGAGATTTGGATTCCTGATAGTGAGAAACAGTTTACGATCGCCATGCTCTGCCTAATATTTTTTATATCAACTGTATTTGGTGCAGTATTTGCATATCTTGGCATAAAGTCATTTCCACATCTTCTCGAGGGTTCTAAAAATGTTCTGGTCATAAAGGAATCGGAGAAGGTATGCAACATATCAACTATAGCAGATCCAATCGATATGAAGAAACCATTAACAAGTCAGATATCTAAAACTCCGTTTAATATTGTTGAGGGCAATAAGTAAGGAAGTTTCATATATTAATCAATTATATATTAATCATTTTTATTTTATATACTATGCAGGTCGCCAGAAGTAACTAATGAGCCACCAAATTTATTCAAGTGTCCCTCCTCATCTACATGCTTTGAAGACTCCTTTTCAAGTATAGATTTTCAGGCTATCGAATACGAGATGCCCATGCAGTTTGAGAAGAATATCAAGGAAGGCTGTAACCTCAGTCAATGTCTAGATAAACCAAAATCTCCTCCACCTTTACCTAAGCGTAATTCAAATATTTCCTTAATACCGGACCGCCAATCTACTAAATAAAAGCATGTTAAGAAAAAATCGCGAAAAAAGAAAAAGGGACAGGAAAATGTATATATTTTGTATAATCCCGAACTCTTTCTCTAATATGCAAATTGTTATATTTAAAAAAATATGTTAAACAATACCAAGGCCTTTCAGCCAGAATAATATGAAAAGAAAATGATTATGAGCACTGTATATAAATACATTTTATTATTTTTTGTTTACTTTATCATCATGTATTTTGCCAGCAAAACAGCTAATCCAAAACTACTGATATGGATATTGCTACCTATCAGCAGTTACCCTATTTACCAGTGCGGACAGTTAACGTTTATCATCCGCGGCGTTTACTTGGTTAGAATCGTTTGATCAAAAATAAAAATATGGAAAAAATAGATATTTATTAAAAATATTTGTTTGACTCTAAGGATTGATAAAATTCTCGAAATTCAAATACGTTTTTTCTAAATTCATAAATGCCTTGTAATGGTGATGCGTTCGTCACATATTTCTTCGCGATATTTTATTATAGTTTCCTTTTCTCTCGTCTGGGTTTTCTCATCTGTGCTGGCAGATGACATGGACCATCAAAGTGACAATGGGGTAAAAAGCTCCCATCTTATCACATCCGATGTAAGCCAAGGCGTTGCAGTTGTCAAGAAAATTATGCGCAATATTGGGTAATATTTTCGTATATAGAAAGTTGATATTGATTTTTTTAGCTACTTTATTATGGAATCTGTATCTGTATTTTCACAAAAATATGGCTTAGATTAAATGACGTTTTATCGTTATCAATGAGATAACCCGTATGATTATGTTCCACTAATGGACGAACAATGTTGAATAATCGATCTCTATTTATTATTTGCAGTGGTTATCTTTCAGACATAGAGTCCATCAAAACCGCTCAGCCAAAGTGTCTAAAAATCCAATGCCGCATTATCTGTTTCAATGGTAAAGAGAGCGAAATCGCAAAAGATATATCAATAGCTTTGTCCCAAACGGAGGAAGTAAGTATTCGTTGAAATAGGATTCTCAATACAATCAAATATTATTTTTTTCCTTTTTTTTAGAGTGACGCAGAGTGTACTATTATTAGTGAACTTCATCTCTTTAATTACAAATTCGTAAATGATGTTTTACCTGTCGGATTTTTGTCTACATATACTGATAAGGTCCAGCAAATATATATCGGCATTTCAAACATAACTAGAATTGAAAATGGAGCATTTGGGAATGGAAAATTCAAACGTATTATTTTGGAAGGCCTTCGCCTTGAAATGCTGGATAAAACATTTTTTACTAACATATCAGAAGACTTTCTTGGTATATCAATTATGCAGGATAATGAACATCTACAAATTGTATATCCGGATTTTCTTGAGCATGTGCAGTTCCAAATTAAATACCTTAAGCTTCAAACTGGAATCAATTGCGTACGAAATATTACTGCCGTAGAGCCGACCCTAGGTTCTCTTACTTATGCGGATTTCAGCTATAACAACTTCAGTAATAGATTATTGAAAGATACGTTCAGGAAATTGACCATGGTCGAGAATCTAGTTTTGTCAAACTCAAATATTGAATACTTACCCAGCTATATTTTTCAAGGTAAGGCCTGCCAAATGTGCACATTTTATATATTATAAAAATTACAAACATAATCCATATTTTATGAAATCATCATTATATTCTTATCTGATTGCAGATATGAAATATTTGGAATATTTGGATATATCACACAATAAACTCATCACACTTACCAAATCTATTTTTGGAATAACCCAAACTTCATCTAACTTGAGAATTTTCGCTGGCTATAATAACTGGCACTGCGATTGTGGACTGCAACAAGAAATGAACAAGATGCCCATTCAGCACAGTTCAAAGTTTGAAATGTTCTGCATGACCCCGGATCAATATCAGAATCTTCTTTTGTTTGATGAAAGAATTTGTGAAGAAAATGATGAAGAAACTGTAGTTCCACCGAGTTTAACGACTTTAACAGCGGAGAATAAAACAACATCAATCTCGACCAGCACAACTGTGACAACAACAACAACTGAAAGCTTTATTTTTACAATATCAACGCCCACCCCAGTGTACCCCAATGAGACTGTCCCGCTGCAATGCGTTTCCACTAGCAACTCATCCTACGATAATGGCACCAATAGCCAGAACATCAAATGGCCACAGTTGCATTTTATTCCCAAAGTTTTCGGAGCACTTACAGTCAAAATAACAGTCCAGCAAAAGGCAAGCTCTAGTACATTTGGACTCTTTTGGTTCTGTAAAACAACCAAAGAATATTACATGATGGAACTATTACCGGATGAGTTTGGACTCGGTTGTTATTTTACAATGCCCCTGCAAACAATGGTTACAAATTTGATGCCAAACTTGGCATATACCTTTTGCTTGGTTGATGATCAACACAATTTTATCTCCCCATTCAGTTGCAAGTCTGTGCATATCAGTGGAAATTTGAATACCCATTATAACGCATGGCTATCAAAAAATGTGAAAACTAAAGTAAGTTGATAATTCTACTGAGTTTTTAACGTTGGATATTAATTAAGCTACGCTTTCTATTTTATTTTTCAAAAACAACTTTCTTAGGGTATTTCCCTGATGGTTCTCGGTACCATCATATTTATGTTCATAGGCATAATGTCAGTGTTTTTGGTTTTGAAGCAGAAACCCATATGGCTTAAGGGCAGTAAGCGTATCATTAAATCAAAATCTAGTTCAAATGAAATTGTTATTTTACCACGGAAAAATACAGCGGAATATCTCAAATATAAAGAAGATATAATATCAAGAATGAACAGTCAAGAGTATGTATAATATTAAACTTTTTAAGTACATAATAATACATAATAATACATTTCTATATTTCAGATTTCCCTCAATCATTACGAGAAACAACTCTACAAATAGTTTGACCAGCAGTGATAGCTACATGAACGCAAATTTGTATGAAATCATTCCAGCCTATATAACTTTTGATAAGGTACCACAAACTTATGCCCCAAGTCAACCAGAATTCGAAATATTTGATACCAGTTGGAATTCATCAATAACTGACAATAGCAGTGTGAGATACGCTCAAATAACCCCGCGAACGAAAAGAATTTCAAGCGATCCTTTACCAGCTCTTCCTAATGAGGTCTTTGATGTACCAAACTAATTACACATTTATTCAACATTTTAAATAATATGTTAAATAAAAGCTCTTGTGACATTATTTACATACTTCACTATACTGACAACAAGCAGAAATGTAATAAGGCCCAGCATGGTATTTAATTTCTATTTGAAAACTGGTTGTGTAAATCTTATATAGTTGTTATTATATAACATACTCACTTAAAAAATCAATTTTCCTTAATAAAGTTCAGAGAAAAATGTTTAAAAGATACATGCTCAACAAAACAATCAACTCAGCAGCTGCTGAAGGATTTACCAATGAATACAGCCAGAAACTTCACTATATATTTTTCTACTTTTCATTATTTGAATTTAACAATCAAATAATCATCGATGTCTTATCGATTTTGTTTCCGGCTCTAGCAAGAGCCAACGATAACGATTGTTCTTAACATGTTAGGGTTGTCGGATATTTTTAAAATATCGCATCAGTGATATTTTATTTCGACATTATTAAGGTAAAATATATCTGGTCACACTTTGCGCGGGAAACTGAGAAGCACCGTCATTTTGGGATATAAAAGTGGAACTAATTGTGGTTTAATATATATATATAAGTCGAATGACTAATTTAAACGAGAGTCCATTACAAGAAAGTATTCAAACCTGAATTAAATATTAAGAGTTCAAAAAATCTGTTGAACAACAACCATATATAGCTTAATTAATTTTAATAAATAATATTCTATTCGATTTATAAATATGTTTTAATTATGTTTAAATATGAATTGTGGTCATATGGACATTTTTTGTGCTGCCTAAGAAGTATACTATTTACATGTGTGCTCCTCGAGTACTTTTGTACATACATCGCATTTAACTTGGCAGCACCAATGGAATTTGCAATTACAACGCTCACGAACGACAATATTTTTAGTGTTGTAGCCTCGACCACAGCAAAGTATACCGCAGCCATCAAGCCCTGATGATGATTTATTACAAACTCGGCCGTGCGTTCCTAAAGAATATAATGTTAAGAAAGATCTAATTTCACATCATTTCAGACAACTTACCTGCCCACTGCAAAAGTCTATTTGTACGACACCAATCGGGACTCTCATCCAAATAAATCAAATCGTGCGGAGTGGGAATCTTGAATTGACTGTTTTTAACTTGCAGACGTCCGCGTTTATTTAATTTCACCTCGGTAGCTTCTTCGTATTTTTCACGCAAATAGTCACCTACAAAAATCCAAAATATGAACATTTTTATACTCTCAAGAGTATTATTTCGAGCTTACCAATCTCTCTTATGGACGACAATTGTTGCCAACACGTAATCAAACTGCAGGACCCTGAAACTCCGTGACATTTGCACGTAATGCGAGTTTTTTTAATAACAGCCTAAAAATACACAAGAACAAGGTATTTTATTTTAGTTAGCACTATGAACATAATTATACTCGATTATAATCATGACATTTTACTTTCTTACCCTTCTGCCTGCTTCATTGTTATGTAAATTCATCAGACTTCGTGCCTTCACATTTGAGTTAGACAACGCAGGCGGATCTCCGCTGACAGCCCGTTGATTTTTACGCTTGCGTTTACGCCTCTTTCCATTAGCATCTCCGTTAAAAAGTTTGGAATTTAAAATTTCGCGATTGATATTTTCCTGTCGTATAAAAAATGTATATTAAATATTGAAACGGCATTAAGGGATAAGAAAAAGTATGCGCTTTTGAAAACTGACCTGCAATTCAAGCATTTCTTTTTCCTTTAATTTTGAATTAAGAATTTCTTTTGTAATGCGCTCTTGTAGCTCAATTAAATCATCAGGATTTATATGTGGCTCTCTGCCGTCCCCGTCCTCGTTAACAATGTCTTGTGTAGCTGGTTTAGGTGATGAAGACGGATTTAATGATTCGTTGTGTTCTTTTTTAGTCATATTGTGAGCCTCAGATAAGTGTGAATCTGTTTCATTCTGATTTGCCAAAGCTCGATGATTTGTCTTTGAGTCAAATTGTCCAACAGCCTTAGAATCATCAGCCAGCATCTGCTTTCGTTTTGGAATGTTTTTCCCATCCGATGACCGACGATCGGGACTTCCTGCACCACGTGTTCCACGACGGGATTCCTTTTCGCGTACGTCAATGAAATCTGTTGCAAATCTATGAAAATAAAAATAGAATAAGTTGTAATAGATATATTCAAAATATCAGTTCTGGTATTTACTTGTATGCGTATTCAAGATTGTCGCCGCAACCGCCCCAGGTCCAGTCGTCATGCAACTGTTTGGGTCTAGATCCGCGGGAGCAACCACAAGAAGTAAGTTGGCCATCTCGACAAGCCCGCGCTACGAAACTCGTTACCGTAGCAGCAGCTAACGCATGTATAAAAGCCATTTCAGGCGAGCCTAAAAAATAAATAGTTAAATTTAGTATCATGCTTTTAATTGCTTATATTAAATATAAACTCACCAAACGCAGTCATGGGACCAAACACAGAAACATTATCTGTAGTGCTGCAATTCCAACGTCGATTTTTAAATTGAAATTGGCATTCCTGGCAAGTAAACAAATATAAATAATTAAACTTTTATTATACATATTTATAAATATTTATTTATTTGTCATTTTAGGTTGAACAGAACACGAAGTGGCTATTTGAAGGATTTTGATACTCTCAAGGTTTTGAGTAAACGAGATAAAGGGTATCTTTAGACTGGTGTTTTTCTTGTTTACTTTCATATGGTTAACTTGGTGTATACACACATGTAAAACCATTTTATGAAAGCAGTCAGCATTGCTAGTATACTTCATTTTAGAGACCCGTATCACTGAATACACAACAAGTATTGTATACTTATGTTTATGGTATAGTACAAGCAAATATGTAGTATGATAATGAGCAAGAACAATAACAATTTGTAAAATGGGTTTATAATTGCAATATTTTGAAATATCATATGTATCTTCATTGCAAACAAAACCAAAAACTATAGCTTTCGATTCTTGTTAATAACATCCTCTCAGGTTTGAAGTACAACATAATATTTCCTTACCTGTATTGCAGCACGCGCTCCCCGGCTGATTGCCGGCATAACACTAGTGTGCAAGGCACACTGTTTTTTCTGTCCGTATGTTAATCCATCGAGGGTATAACAATTATCTGGATTTAAATTAATAGTCTCTGAGTATGGCGTAGGAGCCGCAGAAGTATCATTATCATGTCCATTAGGACCCATGACACCGAACTGGTGGACGTTGGCAAGCATAAATTCACGACTGTTGGTAACTCCTGCCGAAGTCATTATAATATCTTGGGCAAAGTAGTTAGGTGACTTTGAATTCTTTTCAACCGACACACTAGTATGATCCGCTTGGACAACACCAATGTTTCGTCTTTTATGTTGCGAGCGTGCAACACGGGACAGAATATGCATGTCCGGCGATTCATCTGGAGGCGACGAATCAGAATTTATTTTTAATGAATCAGGTATTTCAATTGATACTGCAAAACGCTTAGTATTATTGATTGTTTGTATAATAGGCTCAAAGCGAGGTCGCATAAACTCAGCTTGACCCCGGAACCATTCGTCCCGTTCACGCTGTCGTTGTTGCTCTTCCCGCTGACGCTGGCGTACACATTTTAGGGATTCAGGATTTCGTAAACAAACGGGTCTCTTTGTTGTTCGTTTGGTTATTGTCTCTGGAGTTGTTGTTGCTGTAGTTGTTGTAGGCACATTCCTTAATGTCGTCTCTGGAGTCGTTGTATCCTGGTCACCATTTAGCAAATGCACCTGAGGCACTACATCTAAATTTCGATTCTCATTATTACGCTCTAAAGTTCCGGTATTGTCACCGATTTCCTTAATAAATGTATTTGTTTCATCCTCGTTGTGATAGTAACCTCCAAAAAGCTTTTGCCCTGGCGTGTGTGCTCCTAAAGGAACTTTGCGAGCAGGCGGAGCAATTGGAGCGGCATATTGAAGTACTGGTCTTTGAGGACGCTTAGGATTCGGTGAAGATCCTGCACTCTGCTTTGTCTTTTCTTTTTGAAGGCTTGGAAATTTCACAAATTTAGACTCAAAGTTAGTATCACTTTTCGTCATATTGTGTAAAAATAGAATATGTTTCTTTAGATCATCGATGTTCGATGTGGGATCAGGAAGTACTGTAGTACTTGTAAAACTTGTTGTACTTCGCCGTCGAGCCATCGTTGTAGGACCTGGTCTTGTTGGTAATGTGCTTGCAGAACTTGAGTATGCCGAAGGTTTGCCAGGAGCGGACCATCGTTCAGGGGATGCGTTTTTTAATGCCATGGGCACTATAAACTTACGATCCTCATCAGTAAGACTGGCTGGAAGACCGTTCTCATCGGTATCTTCGTCTAAAAGAATAATCTGTTTTTGGTTCATTTCCTCTTGAATGGGATGTTCACGTCGCGCCTGAGCACTTGGTGTCTCTAGTCTCTTAGTGAGATCTGCTTTAACATAACCTGTCTGAGAATCACGTAGATCGACAGGTTTAATAAATGTGCCCAATTTACGTAGACCCTCTTGGTGCATGTACGCCTGTTCATCCTTGGTTATGTTAAGAGGAATGCTTGTATTTGCAAGCTGTTCATCGTGCGTTCCAAATTCAATAAATGGAGATTTAAGTCCCAAAGAACTAAAATGAAAAATGAATATATATGATTATTCGATTTTCAAAAAAGCAGCACCGCTAAGCCCCATTTATTTATGCGTTTAACTTTTTAAATGTTACAAGTTATAATAAAATCTTGACGCAATCTTTGTTATACAAATAGTTAGAAATTATGTTTTAAAGTCAAAAAGAAGAACAAGAGAAATGTAGATTATAATTTTCTCAGATTTGTCATGACTAATTACTACTATGACTATTAAGTTAAATAATCGATTATATACGAAGAATGCATCAAATATTCAATCGTTTTTAAACGAAATAAAAGTGAAATTTCCCATCCTAACTATAAACTTTTTTAATAAGCCAACAGTAAAAATAACTTTATTGATTTCGGTTAGATGAAACAAAGCAAAAGGTTAGTTTTTCATCGCAACTTTGTTTTCATTTGAAGAAACGAGTTTTCCCAAATTATTTTATGTTGTTGGGACATCATAAAAGAACAGTTACAGCTGTTTCAACATATTGAGGGACATGTAATCTGTAAGTTTGTATCTTCATTTTAGATAGGCACACATGTGGTGCCATTATTGTCGACGGTGTCTCCTCAGTTGCATTATCGAAGTAGGTCAACTGGTGGATGCGATTTTTCTTCAAACTGGCTGTATAAAAGCATGGCACTTTTTCAGTCAAAGCAACAGTTCAATTTTATCTTTAACACTAACTACAATGAAACTCAGTCTTGTCTTCATTTTTGTATTGGTCACATGTGTTTCATTGCCATGTGTCTTAGGAAACGCTGGCACCCGCCACGATTACGAATGGGGTGCCAAAACGTCAACTAGCACACTGATCGCCAAGGAGATCATCACCAAACGCAAGGCACTCCTGTCAACAGTAACGAAGACATACACCCTAACACAATCGGGAACAGCAAAAACCATCAATTATATTAAAATCACAGATCTAAAACTTATGCGAGGAGCTACGGCTGAGATCACAAGCGGCGGAGTATCTTCCACAACACTTACTGTTGATTTTACATCCGCCCCCGGAAGTAGTATTAAGTCTCAAATTGAGATATGGGGTGCAGCTTCTTAAGCTGTGCCTTAAAATAAAACCTTAACTCTTTTGTTTAACTAGTACATCATTTGTGTTTTCACTATATTTTCTAAACCAGCAGCCTTTAAATGTTAACGAAAACTGTTTCAGTTTTAAAAGTGTATGTCATTTATAATTTATAGTAGTTTTTAGATCATCTCAACGTTTAATATTCAAAAATGTGTATATAATATTTGCTACTTTGTATTGTATGCTTCAAGCTGGCTTCCGATATTTTATACAAACCATAATGGCCTTTTACTTAAACTATTTAACAAATTAATGCTTTTCTTAGTATACAAGTTATTTTAGTTCAAATTCATAATTCCAACTTCATTTTTTATATATAATACATAGCATAGATCGTATCAGTTAAGAAGTTATTTATTTTCCATAAATTTCAACACGAAACATAAGGCCATAATTATACTGCGATTGTAGTTTGATGTTTACAAAGTTAAACCCAGGACCTCCGGAGTAAATCGTAGCATGGCCTCCTGTGTTGTTTGTCACTTGGTCAACCGCACGAATCCCTGTGATGATGCGCCCATTACCAATACCCTAAAGTATGTGGAGACTGCATTATTTTTAAGTTCTCGTCAATTGTAGTATTTATTCTTCGTGATATTTATGTACATATATTTCAAAATTTATGAACACATACATCTAATATATGTGTAATCAAATATGAAATGCATAAGTATTCATGAGTTTTTTAGTGATTTTCGCATGATATGTCGGTTATATGTACATATGTTATACAATAAGTCACTTTATGGAATCAAAACAATTATTATTTAGTGTCACAGTGTTGCGCAGCTTACATTTGTAGGATATTTAATATCATGATTCACATATTTTTCAGGAGAAGAACAGTTTACTACGTTTTCGGCATGTAGTAATTGAGCTGAGTTCGAAATATTTCCCCATGTGCTCGATACTGTGTAAACAGATGCTACACAAAACAGCATCAAAATTAGATTTATAAAAACACAATGAAAAGCTGCCATTTCGCGAAATTATTTTAAATGATTCTTTCAAAATAGACAATTAACTTGTTGCTGATTTTTATTGTGCTATTTAAACTTTGATTTTAGCTGATTTGTGTCTTATCAGTTTTCCGTAGTGCTGGCAACATGTGCTTTTATTTTGGTGCATAAACCAAATTTTTTTTTAATATAATATACTATATATATTATGAGAACGTTTTGAGAATGCTGGCTGCCGCCGCTCTTGATAAGTACAGCTTTTAAACTAATTCATGGTTCTGGATGAAAGCTATGTACATATCGTCGTTTGAAAATAGCTCCAAGCAGATTATATTCAACTTAAACAAAATAAAAAAAAAAATTGATGGTGAGTCAAAGTTTGAGGCAGTAGTACTCAAACCTTATCAATATGGGGAGAGCGTCAGCATTTAGGTTTTTTGAATGGCGGTTATTTAATACCCTAAAGAAGCTAATAAAATTACAGTTATTTGGAAATCAGAATTTCTGTGTGTAAGTGTACATATATAAATTGAATTTATTTAAAATATATTGTCAACAATTTTGAATTTGATTTTAATTTATAGAAAGCGGGTTTGCTTTTAGAAATATTTGTTGTATATAGTATACATATTTAACGTTGTATTTAAGTATATTTTATGATAATGTTAGTTTAATGAATACTTTCTAATTGATAAGGTTAATAAAGCTTTTAAGAATGTTAAACAACAACAGAAAAGTAGAACTAGAGTTGGAGTCTTGGTAATAGACAGCCTAGTTTTCTCACCTCGAACCATATGTATGTCAAAAGAAATTTAATCGTTTCTTACAATCTACAATTTACTTGACATTGTAAGTCGGTTTTATGTGTTAGTAGAGCCCGCAGCATGCACATATGAGGATTATAATAATAAAATCGAGAATACTTACATCCATGTTGGAACACCTTGCAAGCTGGAGGCGGCATCTATCCCTGACACAGAAAACATCACAAACGTCATTAGCACAGCCCACAGTGGAAAATGTTTCCTTTCGAGCATTGACATCATTTTAGTCGTTATAGATTATTATTGAATGTATGTTTACACAACTGCTGATTTTATTCGATGGCAGAGTCAGGGAATAAAGTTTACAAACTACTTGGTGAATTCTATTGTCATTGTCATGATCATTTTTAGGCAGTTTTTATTGGGAGTGAGAAACGTTTGTGCATTTTCCAAGCAGTAATGCACTGTACCCAATTGAATATAGTTTGGTGGCAGGCAATCAAAATTCAATATATCTAAAAAAAATATAAATAATAACATAATTTTATGGTTAGTATTTTTTAAAAACATTTTTTTCTGAAGATGGATAAGCTTTTTTTTAACCAATTGAGCTGCTTCTTACACGAATGTGCTACATAAACTAATTTGATCCATCAAACGACTCTTTAAACAAATGAATGATATTGCCCACACATGCATATGTACTATATGTATGAATGTTTAAAGTTAATCGTTTGGTCTTGTCGTAAAACTAAACACAATATACACATGTACATACATACACACATAACTCATTAATTTACATGTCCACGGATACACAACCATGTACATAAGCCCACACATCACTCAGCACTGTCCACGCAAACACTCAAATGATTATATGTATGTATGTAGATGATGAACACGATGAACAGGAACGTTTGTTTATCGTAATAAACATAAAATAATAGTTCATTGATCTGTAAACGACGCAACTGTTACTAGAACCTGTAGTAACTTAGCCATTAAAGTGCATAGTCACTGAATAATTAATTCAGTAAATGTATGAATTAAGTAAAGGGCACATAAATATGTACATATATGTATGTACATATATAAGCATAAAATCCTTTCGTTCCGCACGCACACATGTACACAAGTAACATGCAACGAAACTCGCACCCCTTATGTTATTTAAAAACAGGCAAATACGGACATTTGCATTTGCTTGGCGAGTACATGAATTTTGGTATGTACATACATACATACAAACAACTGTTTTTCCAGTGTATATTTATACAACAATACTTAATCATGAAGATGTGGCGAGAAACAAATATGTGTATTTTTTCACTCATCGTAAACATTTCATTATTGTTTTTACCATCTGCAACTGTTCTTCAAACTCATCAAATTTATAAAGTTACCCCGTACACATGGACGACATACAAACTTGAACATATACAAAAGTGAGCATCTATGCTCGCACACATGTACACACACACACATAAGTAAGCATGTATGCATGAATTTCATATACATTAGGACGGTGAATGCATGTCGGAGCGCCAAATAATTTTCTGATGCTGCTCTAGTTTTAGAGACATCGCACAATTATACACACATATTTACATACTTACAAATGTATGTACACAAACAAATCTTTATGTACATATGTATATGTATGCATGTCCACTACCATAGCTGTTTGTTTACTTTTTAAATGAAGAAAGGGGTCTACATAAAACATTAACACACACTCATGGGTTTATTAAATTTAATAAATTTAGGTATGTGCACAATCATATACATATAAATGTATACATATTTGTAATCCTACAGCATCCTACAGACTGCTGTAATTGCACACCTCTACATTGCACGTAGAGATGTTTGTATACATATAAAAAACTACGCGTCTATTGAAAGTTTTTTTTTCATCCATAGTAAATTGTTTATAATAATGTCCATAACAACAGCCGTACAAAACATATAGATATTGTTTGTTTTATATTCACAGTTCAAGCACTTTGTTTATGTTAACACCCATACATACACACATTTGTAGATATGTCTTGTTTATACGAGATTCATGCCTTACATTTTGTTTATTTGTACAATTTCATAGGACACTGCCACAGTTTAATTTACCACACTTGTACATATATTCGTTATAAATTAAATATGTATAATCCCGATGGTATAAACGAATCTCAATATTAATCACAATGTGTACAGAAACGCATCGAAAAGCAATAAGGAAGCGCGCTGCGTTTGATGTTGAGTGGAAAATTGTAAATAACTGCAGAACTGGTTTGTCATTGAAGTCTTTCGTGGTGAGTTGTTAACAACTGAATATAAATATGTGTATCGATTTTTTCGATATTTGGAAGCGATGATATTACAGTCTTTGAATTTTGTGGCAACTCCATTTGCTTCTCTGTCATTCACGGAATACATACAACTTAACATATGTTTGTTTATATACTTATGTATATACACAGTTCATGTTGAGGTACATGTTAGACTAAAACCAAAAAGCATTAACAACATTGTTACCAAATATAATGTTTAATTTGTTTTGGTAAATATTGAATAATTATGGATTTATTGTTATCGTGGTTTGTACTTACTTATGTTTATGTTTATTATGTTATACCTTTTAGCTTACACATTTATAAAATACATATAATTAATATTTTATTATATTATATAAATAAAACATATTATATATATGTATAATACAACAAGAACGCTGTGAAGTTAACTATATTTACAACTATAAGTTTAAACAAAAGCGCGCCCAACACAACGATTCTTACTGACCAATTTTTTCACCTGTTACAAACACACTATCCAATAAAAATAAAATAATATATTTTCCTTTCTAATTTTATTCTTACTATCTTAATTTGTTTTAAACCGCCATTTGATATTTTCATTGTGCAATTAACTTTTCATGTCCGACACACACGATGACCGATAACATACGATTATTTAGCGAAGTATCGTATAGCACAGTTTCACATAACCTTTTTTTATTTTATATTAATAACTGTATGAATAATAGTGACCACTTTAATATGTATTAATAAATAAATTTTAAACACATAAACACTTGCACAAGTATTAAAAACAATCTTCACCTTTCGGAGATTTTTACTCACATTCCTTTAATTTAACAACACATGGGTTTTTCAAGCAACTCTTATTGTGTTATAAAACAAATAAAAATAACAATTTTTGACTGAGAGCAACCAATTTGGATTTTTTGTGCGTCAATCGGAACGCTGAGGAGTAATAATTATTCAAAATCCTACGAAATCGTTACAATAATGCCGATGATATTCATTTTATTTTAGTTAACCTTGTTTATAAGTAAGTATGGTGTGTCATCGCAGCTTAATGTTCGACTATGATTTTGACGTATTTGTCGGTTGTGCCTGCATGCAAACCTGTTACGCTTCAATTTAAACCTGATCTTGGCACATACATTTACATGCAGCTCCTATCACGCACACTTGTTTATTCTCATACATATACATATGAGTAATTTTATATACATATATACTTAGACGTATGTATTCAGCTATTTATGTATGTAGTGAAATTGAAGTTGTCATTCTCAGTATCAGTTCGTTTTCAATTCTCGGTTTGAAATGATGTATACGTACGGATTGTGATACATATATGTATATGTACGTATGTATGCTTGTGCATGCGTATGCGTTTACATATATATAAAACATTTAAATAAAAAACCTAATGTAATACTAAATTCGTAGTTATTTGTGCAAGTGCTCTACTACATTCATACATGTGTGTACATTTATGTACTACATACCTAATAGCAAACAAATATTTGCATATGTGTACTTAAAATGCATTATAATGTACGTGCATGTGTATGTGTAAATAACAGAATACATATCTATATTCCAAATACGTACAAGTAAACATACATATATACGTATGTATATTAAACGACGCATATATGTTCACACACACTTATACAAACACACATACGTATAAATGTACATAATTAACTGAAGTGAAAGAATAGTGAACGTAATTACGAGAAAGGGCAGATTTCCCTCAACCGATTAAACAAAAATTAAAAATTAATCAACAATATATATTTACAATATTTTCAAACATAAGTACACACTGAAATGCATGAGCTTGTAGCCATATTTTTTTATGTATGTATGTATGCATGTTTTAGTGACAGGTGCTTAATAAAATATTAATGTTTTTTGTTCGCATACATGTGCATTTATAACCCAATACATTCCTACAAAGACGTGACATAAAGTATGTATGTACATACATACGCCTAGTTTCATATGTACATATGTGTGTATACAAATGTATATGTATCTACATGCACGATGATCAGATGAACTTGCATACACACCATGTACTCTGCAAATATGTATGTATGTATGTGTACATCCATTTGTACAATCAAATTCATATGATTAATTATGTGTACATACACATTCTTGAAACGATAAAGAGTAATGATAAATAATGAAGTTGAATATTTTATTATATATAAGTAAACATAACATTGGAACGTGTGGTCATAGAAATATTATTGATAACGTCTGCACAGCTATGCATAGGAATTCTATGTACATATTATGTATGTTAGAAATTGCGTACATTATGAACAGTTAATTATGCATGTATATAGAAATGTACACACAACTTTGTTTGTAACTAACTTGTTGATCGCATAATATTTTGTATACATAAATGTAAATATAAATGTTTTCGTTAAAAGGTGACCATTGTGACCAATAAAACAGTATGCCATATTTGACGTTTATCCCAGGAAAATAAAAACATAATCAAATCAAAATGAACAACAACGCTTCATTGGATAATACATGCGAACAAGACTACTCGGAGTTCCTTAACGAGTATTTACTTCAAACTAATTTGGCATGTAATGAGCCCGAGACACATTACGAAGGTAAGGATTATAAGAACCTCATATATATTATGATGTGTATCTGAATTTTATCAAATACTTCACATATTGAAAAAGTATGCCACTCCAAAAATATTGCTGTGGTATCAAGCCTTTGTCATACCGAAGGTAAACTTTCTTTTATGTTTATAATACCATTGACTCATTCCTTATATAGATGGAGAAATGGAAGCAGAATGGCTGATTTCAGCAGGGTATCCAGAGTTGACGAAACCTTTTGAACAAGTAAGTTTTGGTTTTGGAATTACATTTTTTAGAAAACGAGGATTGTGTGTTTTTACTCTTGCAGAGGGTATATTAATTTCGTTTTGTTTTTGGCTTCGAAATTTTTAAAAAAATCATATTTATTTTTTACTTAAAATTGATTAGTATATCCAAAATGAACATAAAAATCTAATCCGCCGCTAATTCGGACTCAAAATGGGTAAAATACGTATATTTGTTTGATTTTCCAGGGTTGTCTTTCCTCTTTCACATCGCTGTTTGCTTTTTTTTTTAACAATCTTGATATTTTTGAAAATTATGTACAAAGCCTTTGGATCGTGTTTCTATGTTTACTTACTTTTATGATTATTATGGATTTTATTTCTAGGGTATTGAACTTCGCTCAAAAGATCTTGAGCCAGTGTTGTCAACATTATCAAGGCCTCATGCCGAGGCGATTAAACAACGAGTCCGAACTCTGAATCAAACAGTACGCGGGCGCACCAAAAATCGTTCAAAACGCAAACCCGACATACGCGATGTCTTTCGTGATTTCGATGTAAGCTGATGTTCTCTTTTATACATCATGTGGCAGCATAATTACTGTATTTTTGAATATTTACAGGAATCGAGTACAGGGACTAGATCACGAAGTGCCACACCAGACTCATTAGACTCTGTGCACGGGGACGATGTATGGGGCAATCCATCGATGTAAGTCATGTTTATGATAATTACAAATAATTTCTAATAATCTCTAACATTTACAGACCGAGTTTCGTTAGCATTTTTGATCACAACAATGTCGCCGGGTTTCCTTCGTTAAATAAGCATTTAAAGCAAAAAATTCGTCGGACTCCTAGTGCCCCACTTAAATGCTCACCAGCCACTGAATTATTTCGTGGATCCCAAGTACGCTGCGATATACCCATGTACTCTTCAGAGGGCATTGAGTTACTTGGATATTCTCGCATAGGTACAATACACGCACCACGTAACCGTTCCGGTTCAGATCCATCTTGTTCAATAGGGTAAGTAGCATCTGGTTAACACATAAAACAAACAACTATCTATCAATTGTTTCACTTATAATAAATAGACGAGTACGTGGACAAAATATGCAGGACTCGCAGAGTGAAAACAATACTTCTTCCGGGGACTCCAGCGACGAGTACCTTCCAAATGCCGCTTGTATATCATCGACATTATCATCGCCTGAGAAAATACTAAACAAAATGAATTTGGAAACACCTCAACAAAATTTGAGAAACTCACAGTTATCCCAAGAAGGAATTAGCTTTGAAAGTATGTGCCGAGAAAACTCTAGTCATGTTGGCATTGACACGGTGGACAGTAGTGTAATAAAACAAGAATACAAATCTGATATTGATACAATTAAGGAAACTGATCTAAAACGCCTGCAACCAATTTTTTGGTTAGAGCTTGCTACTGTTTTCGATCGCAATCACGTTTCACTAGACAAACGAAAACCATTTAAAAGACGCCGTAAAGAAGAAGGAAGCCTTTTTGGAGTTTCATTAAATGCACTTATTCGCCGAGATCAACAATTAACTGGTATGGACTCAACATTAGTGCCACAGTTTTTGGAAGGATTGCTGGCGGAATTAATAAAGAGAGGCACTAGAGAAGAGGGTATTTTAAGGGTAGCTGGACAAAAACACAAGGTATGATAAATTTCTCTGCTTATTTTAAAAATATTTATAACTTGTTTCTTTTACTTGCAGACTGAATTGATTTACAACGAGCTAGAATCAAGTTTTTATCAGAAACCAGAAAAATTTGCCCCTTTACTTAGTAGTGCAAGCGTGCATGAATTGAGTGCATTGCTTAAGCGTTGGTTACGTGAGCTGCCACAGCCATTACTTACAAGCGAGCTAATACAACTATTTTTATCAATGTCACACATTGCCCTTAATGGATCAAATACGGGCACTATCAATTTTATGTCAGATGCTTCCGCATGAAAACCGTAACACTCTACGTTCGATTTTACGTTTTCTCAACTCAATTATTGACCTACAAGACGTAAATAAGATGAACTTACACAACGTCTCTACAATCATAGCACCGTCATTCTTCCCACCACGCTATATCCACCCAATTGATAAAAACAGCATTGCAGACCAAGTTAAAATGGCAGCGTTATGTTGTCGTTTGACAAACGTTCTGATAACAAAGGGCGAGAGCTTATTTCAGGTTTCAGATAATCTTATCGCTGAGTTACATAACCAAAAAACCCGACAAGTACGTATCTAGTGAATGATACTTGTGTAACGATATTTTTTATAACTGCTTTTGATATTCTCAGGGTAAACGGGCATATCGACGCGTACCCAAAACGCCATTACAACATCCAACTGCTACGCCCAGTCCTTCTGGTATTGGAAATGCAAGCAATAGTGTCACTGGAGCAATTGGCAACAGCACAACCGTTAGCCGTACACCATCCTTTAATCCAAGTCACGTTCATCGTTTTGTAGTCTAAGTATGATGGGGATAACGTGTGCTTAGTCTTTCTTAATTTTTGTTTAATTTATTTAACGAACTTTTCTAAAACCGTTTCTCTTTGAAATGATATTTCAAAAAGCTTTAAACTTTAATGTGTTGTGGAACGAATAATTATTGAATACTAGTTACGCATGAAAAAATGTTTTGACCAGAATTATGTACTATATAGTATGTATATACATATATATTGTAATAATTAACTTTCATTAAAATGAATCATTTATTATGTACAAATAATTATCTATGTAAATGTTGTTACGAGAAATGTATTATTTTTTTCGAAATCTATAAAAGGGGTTGGGCATCCAATGTATCAATAAATTTTTATTATAACTTTAAGTGGCTTACCGAATAAAAAATATTTTTACACCGAAATACTTCAAAGAATTTTGTTAATTTTTATTGAAAGTTATTTATTATACTGCCCAATAAAATGGTGTGTAGTCCCTTTTTTTAAATGTTACGTACATATGTATTTTATTTATGAAATTAATTTGAGTGCAGCTTATGTCCTCAATACCTCCTAGTATTTCGAATTACGCGTGTTACGCCCACCCCTTCCGAAAATCTATAGCTCGATGCATACGATTGCAATCTAATCGGACCAATAAGCCGTGAAAATCTTAAAGTTAACGTTTTGCAAATTTCCGAGCAGCGCTGTCTGAGCTCTTGTCAATTAAGAAGAGGATCTTACTATGGAATGCGCCGGACTTTCGCTTTCAATACTTATTTGTTGTACTGGCTGTCCATGGAAATATATACGACAAGATTAAAAACTAAAATTTAAAGCCTTTTTAAAATAAAATCCATTTATTGAATACCTAATTTTATAAACAAGTAAGTTTATAACTGTGGATTTTTTGTATTTGCACATTTACGGATACCTAATGAATTACATCAATTTAAAGCGTAATATACGTATAGTATATATATTTTTGTTAGAAAGCTTATCCATGCAAACCAGAGTCTATATCAATAGGTAGTTCGCTACTACTATTTATCAAGGTTTTATTAAATTCTACAAATCTCGGCTTCTCTTGAGAGACAGCTGCAGCAGCTTGGTTTTTAGGGCCAACCATGAAATATGTGCGGACACGCGGTTTTTCAATCTTCATTGATTTGTCCTGCAGTTTAGTGTTTATTTGTGTTTTACTATTAGCAAGCAAGACATGCTTGGGCTTTATTTGTAATTTGGATAGATTATGGCGAAGACTGGTTGGAATCATGTTCGACTTAAGCTCCAATTCTTTAGTATTAAAAACCTCACAGTCGACTTGCATCATCGCTATGTCACCATTGGGTCCCGGCTCAGCTGTAGGCAGCAAAAATGATATTTTGGGACGCATACTCTTATTATATGTTGAAGGTGAAAGAAACAAATGCTGCGCATTCAAGGAGAGTATATAGAAAGTATCGTCTCTACGTTTGATGGCCTTAGAAAGAGATGTCAACTCGCTGGATGCGTTAATAGAGGTCTTTTCTTGTTTTTGTAGATCTTCTTTACGTTTCTTACTTTCAATTTCAGATAATCGGCTATTATATCCCAAAAATCGTTTTCGCGAACCCAAATTTTCCGGCTGTCTCTTTATATCAGGTAACTCTAAGAAATCTGTTGAATATTTAAAACCATGTGAATTGTCCCGCTCAATATCAAATTTCATACTAATATTATGATATTCACTAACGTTAATCAGTTTCTGCAAGTTCATTACCAATCGCGAGTATTCAGACTGATTACCATTAGATGCATTCGAAGTGCCACAGCTGCCATTACAGTTTGATGAAGATGCATAGCTCAGCGGAGGAGGATCATTTCGTCTGTCGGAAGTTGTTGCTGCCATCGTAGAATTCCAATTCCCATTTTTTGAAGCATTAGAGTTGCGACTTGTTGGTCGTAAGAAATGCAATGGTGGAACAACCATATTTTCCGCCTGACGGTTGCTTCGGTTCAGCTTCTCATTATATTCCTCTTCTGACTCAACCCAAAGTAAACGACGACCAATGGGAACAGGCTCATTTACTGATGATTCAGAAATAACTGCATTTTGCAAGTCAAAGTTTTGCTTGTTCATGTACGATTGGAAATTTCCAGCGTTTAGTGTAACCATGAACGCCATTGCAAAGAGAACAGCCACATTCTTTTTGACTGTTGTAGAACTCATATGTTGCTTAAATGTTTTTGAAGTTGGTTTTGGAGCAATTTTTATATGTTGCTCTGATTTGGTAGATGAATTTAAAGAGTGCAACATGAGCTCACACGCATTAGCTTTGCGGCACTTACAATTTTTGGTAAAAGCCATAATTTGGTTTCTTAATGCCAAGTTTTCCTAAAAAAAAATATAAAAGATTTTAAATTATTTAACAAAATGAGATATAGTTAAATTACTTACCCCTTTGAGTGTATAATTTTCTTTTTGAAGACTATTTATACGGGATTCTAAAGAGACCACATACTCTTTCTTTTTTTTTCGAGACAATGACGCTGATTCACGATTTTTAATCATCCGCTGCTGTTTCTTATACATTTTTTCATCAACCATTCCCCTACAGAGAAGACTGTAGGGATGTCGCTCGTTGGCAAAAGCTGTCCCGGCGGGAGGAAATCAATGTTTGGTTCGGTGTCTTTAACAAATCGGCAGAGTTGTTGGTATTTAATGAACAAGTTGTATTGTCAAAATTTTTGACCCCTTGTACTTTTCCTGTCCTCACCACTATTTTTGGAACTTGAGTCTTTAAAGATGCATTAATATTTCCGGATTTGGATGCGTTTGAGTTCATTTTTTGCATCAGAGCCTTGTAGTCGTTTGATGATAGAAATATAGTTTTTGTTTTATTTACGCCTCCTACAGTAGGTCTTGGTAGATTTTGACCCTTAGAAGGAACATTTTGTTCAACTTTAAGTGTATCGCAGATTTGGGGACCAGCCGCTGGCTTCAATTGTTCCATAGAAAATTGTTGCGGAGTAAACACTGAAGTTGATAGTACATTTTTCTGACTGCCATTTTGAACTGGATCATCTTTTATTGTAGTACAACTTTGTGAATAGGGTATCGGGGATTGTTGTATACAAAGAATAGAAGAATCTTTTTGATTAACCTCCTTCTTTTGCCATGCATCTGAGATATCACTATGCACTCCACTTGTTGAACTTCCACTGGAGCTTCCACAACTTCCAGTGGGCGAGGGCGTATTCCGATTTTGGGTATGGGCCAGAACATTTCCATAAGTTAATTTTTCGATTTCTGAGTTTTCATTGCAAATACTTAGCAAATCGCTAAAATCTGTTGGAGCTGCTATAGGTGATCTAGTGACAGTTTCATCTTCAGTTAAGCATCGCGTGGTTACATCCTCCGTTATGCTGTTAAAGTTAAGTCCTAAATCATCATAATTATTTGGTGAGGATGGAAACCAATCTGAGAAAAAATTATCACTCTGCACGGAACTTTCATGATCTTGAAATATGATTGAATTGAGATCCAATGAAGAATCCAATGCTGGAACTGTCGGACTTATAATTTCGTCAAAATTATGATTTAGACTGTAGTCATTTGTCGAGGACATTAACGATGAAAGCTCATCTAAAAGAAGTAAAAATAAATTTTCATAATTTAATAAATAAAAAGAGAAACAGCCGGGTGCACTCGACATTGTTCTTTCCCATTCACTAACCCAAATAAACACATACAACCATACACAAAGCATGCACACACATACATACACATATTATACATAAGCAAAAGCCGCTCTCCCCGCACAAATTCCATGTTAACTTTATCTCTCAGTATTATCCGTCATCCGTAACTTTTGCTTATTAAATACTTCACAACTCACGCACACAGAAACGTTACAATCATTTCACCACTTACAATAAATATAAGTATTTAGGGGCATTCATAAAAATGAACGTGCAAGCGTACATACATACATGCATGCATTTATACGAACATATCCTCAAACAACAATGGAAACTCACCATAAAAACAGTCATCCACATCCATTTTATTGTTGAATATGAGCTCTTTCCTTTTTAACTATTTCATTTCAAACATGTGTATATAAAAAGGAGTTTTAGCTCCAAGGCCACATTAAGCTTTTGCAACTTTTTACTTATTTGCTAAATTTGCCTTCTTATATTTATCAACCCAAGTGTCGACGAAAGCAAAAATGTATAGTGATGGACTTGGTAAGAAGAACAATCATCGATTTAATCGTAATAATCGATATATTAAGCAACAAATAAAATAAATAATGGTATTCCATGCAATATGAATATTATATATTATTATATATATTATATTATTATATTATATATATTGAATATTATTATATATTTATTATTTGAATAATGATTTTATAAAGATATTCCTTGTATTATTATTCGGATGGGATAAAGGAAACTATTTAAAAGAAAATTAAATATAAAGGTGAACAGCGAAATACATACAAAATACATAAGCCAAGTCACCCTGTCACAGAATAGTATACAGAAACCTATCGATATTTGAAATTTTTATTACACTCTGTGTAAAAATAAATACTAATTTGTACTACCAACATTCAAATAACTGAATCTAAGCATGTATAATTACCATAATTGCTGATTTCCATTTTGTGTTTTTTATAATCAAATATGTAAAATAATTAAGAAGACCCATATACTTTTTATTTGTCTTTGTTTTATTTACCCTTATATTAAATAATTACAAAACAGTATTGTAAAAAACTAGATCTTTGGATTTTTAAATGATAATTTTTAGTTGAACAGATATTACAATATTTGGCATTGGTTCTTTAAAAAAACTCCAAATATTATAACATTCAATATGAAGCGAGGTACTGTACTTGGTCCGTTTGAGCTTAACTGCAAACTGTCGATAAAAAGATTGTACGTGCAAGTGCTTGGAGGCTTCACAAAAGTAGTGAAGTTGGGAAATCGTATAATTTCTGAGGGCTGTTGAAGAAAACAAAATTATTTATTAATATTATTAACATATAATATTGTGTAGGCATACTTACAATCGACATTGACTCATTAGAAACGCGACAGAACGTCATATGTTTACCCATTATAATATCATGTTCAACACGTTTTGTAAATAATGACTCTGACCACGGTAATTGATTTATATGCGAAAGGAATGTGCGATCGTGAAACTCCACAGGGTCAGAGATGAGCAATTTATCTGTAAATTAGTGATAACAAATATTTAAAATATAATTATTGTTAGTTTTACATATATACACAAAATATTTATAAACGTATAGAAATTTCATATTTACGTACTCAGTAAAGAATCTTCAATAGCAATGTCTTCTGCAGTCAAGTTTGCTTGAGTGTTTTTTGATTTCCCGTAAGCGGAATCGGGAATATAATCCAGTAGATTTCCATTGTACAAAAATAAATTTTCAACGTCGGTCATATTTAACGAGTAGAACTTATAAACTCCAAACATTTCGAAAAATTCTCGTACAGGGGTCATACTATAACACCCAGCTAAATCGATTTTTGGATAATATGTAATAAATGATAGGCACATTTCTTGTTTCGTGGAGTAACCACCAAATGTGGTTCTTTTGCGATGTGTCGTATCGTAAGCACAGTCTGTTATTATATAATCACCCGGCAGAACAGTAGTTTCGTTAGCGAGTTGATGGAACTGCTGATATCTGTAATCGTAATAATCGTCCTCGATTATACGTGGTAACTCTTTACCGGCTCGAACATGACGCAAACTCATTTTGCGACCCGCGCGATGTGAATGAAGAGAGCCAGATATAATTTTTATACCATCGTTGGGAAACAACTAAAATCATTAAATATTAATAAATGTTATATAGATATATAAATTCATAAAATACATACCACATTTGAACAAGATGGGCCACAAATTCCAACATTACGATATAATTTTTGACCAGGAGGTATGATTTGGGTATCAGAAATGGATACACCACTGATTATTATACCTCCGTCATTATGGCGTAACTGGGGTGTATAGTGAATTCGGAAGCCAGAATTATCTACGACTGAATGGCAATTTCGAATAAGTTTCATTTAAAGCAACATACATAATATGTAAATTACCATGTAAGGCCTTTGGATTATCGTAATGTATTTCAAGCATATAATACTTTACTCCCGATGATCCACCCATTGGAATGCCAACATGTTCGGGCAGAAACTGTCCAGATGACCCAATAGACCACACGGCAACTGGTGTCGAACAAGAATCCCAATCCCTCGGTGTGAGCGAGTTGCTGTTACAAACTGTTCCTGTGCTTCTTACCCAAACGTCCCACGAAGCGGAATCAGAGCCAGGATACGATTTTGTAGAGCATTCAAATAGTGTCATGTGATGCACAATAGTTTCATCGGTTTTACTGTTTAATACACGTCATTATTATCTATCTGGATTCGTCTTCAATTTGTTAACTTACTCTGCACGAGTTAATAATGGTTCATATCCGATAATGTGATGCTTAGAAGTTAATATCGGGGAGCTGACTATTTTACACCAGTAGAGTGTATCCATGGAGGGCTCAATGGTCACATTCTTAACAGCAATATCCCAACTAAGCACATCGTTTTTGTTTATGTTAGCTTGTTTTCGAAATATTGGGTTCATTAAATGAAGTGGCTTGGCGCCGCGATTCTGACCATGTCCATCCAAATGTCCATGTATAGGATCGGTACTACCAAAGGACCATAGCACTTTTATTGTATCGTCCTATGATATTAAAAAATATAATATACTCAATAGTATAACTTCGAAATATATACGTACGCTTAAAGGCAGATCGTAAGGATCACATGTTTCAATTAAACGCTTGAATTCCAGATGCGTGTGAGTACCATTCTGATAACCGTCAATAATGTGATAATTTTGTGTATCATCTTGTAAAGGTGGTCCATGTGGATTATGATGTGAACCATGGCAATCCTGCAAATTATAAATGTTGAAATTCGTTCATATAAGTTTATTAAATCAATAAATATAATTTAATATTAACGTCAATTTCTTGGTTTTCATCCTGTTTTTAGTATACTCACCAATGCGTTCATTTTTCCAGTGTGATCGTCGACCCACAGAAGTACCATGTCCGCATTAGACATGCGACCATCTCTTCGCGAAAATCCAAGGCCAATAAATCCGCGCGTATTGACAGTCACTTTAAAGTAAATTTCCTTTTCATGAATCCTCCACTGCAGCCAATACAAACCATTAGTGTCCATCATTTCTATCCGTTCCCAGTCATGATGCCGGACATATCCAAATGAACTGGGATCCTTTTGAACATTGTTATGATTTGCGTGAATGCCGTAGTTCCATGAATATACGACAAGAAGAAATAACCTTCCGATTATTTTAAACAACATTTACCGATCGTGTTTTGTTTATCCTTAACTTAAAAATTATATTTTTTAAATTAAATATTTATGTACGTATTTATTGTTTAGTTTTTAAGCCGTTTGTTTTTGTATTTTCTACTGTTGATGGCTTTTTTCGTTTTAATATGGCTTGGGTACGTCTTTCATGGATATGATTTGAAAGGAAGATCATTTCACAAGCCGGCAGATGTTCAGAGGAAACTAACACACCACCTTTTTGACTCAGGTATACACAGAAATTTCAGAATACATAAAAATGCATACATACATGTACATGCATACACTAATACATGCATACACATACAGTGCCTGCCATCTTATTTCGATCAACTGTATTTTCAAAGCCAAAAATATCGTTTATTAAGTTAAATGATTGTTTATGTTTGTTTTCAGTGGGTTGATATAAAAACTTAATATATTATGGAATCATATTATATGAATATATTTTAAATTATTAAAAACATATTTTATAATAAATCATATTTTGGCCGATAGTACCGATGATATCGGTATCCATCGATGCATAACGATGGTAATTGGCAATTATCGATGTTAATACAGCGTTGCCAGACCGTCTTTCAACTCCAACTGCTTCGTATTATGAACAGTTAACAGCTGTAGATCATACTGGTTTGTATTTTAATTGATTTGTATTTCCGTAGGTCTTACAATATTCTTATTATTATTTCATATATATGTCATTGAACGCTTATTTAATTGAACTTCAGCGCAAACCAAGTTGTTGAAGTAAAGTTTGAAGAGATTTTTTTGGCGCCTTGCAGGTAAACAGATGCATGCATTGAAGAGGACAAGTTTATTTGTAAGCCATGTTTGGACGAGGCTAAATCAAATGACGAAACTAAAGTCTTTTCAAGGTAATGATTACTTTGACTTTTTTTAAAATTAAATTGAGAATTGTTAATTGATCCACAGCTAATATTCCATAAACGCTTTAACAAGGAAGTTATGACTTAAACATCTACGATGCTGGATAGTCTCACTTCTTAGCGCAGGCTGTCCAAATTGGTATCTAGGTGTTCGTATTATCCATGTGACCTTGCGTTCCACGATGATTAGCAATTTCCCCGGACGAAGGGTCCATAGGCGACACCATATACACCAGAATTTATCGTCATGTTGAGCACTGCCACTAGCTTCATAAATGAAATGACCATTTTCAATGGTTGAAGGGTATAAAAACTACAAAAATAAACTAATGCATTTTCAACAATAATATAGAAAGCAGTAAGTTATTGAAACAAGTTGTATAATGAACTGATAACTTCATAAACTGTTCTCCCCTAAATCTTTACAATACATTTATTTCATTTCATTTTTAGGGCATGGACTCAACAAATGGAGACATCTTCTATTTTACAAAGTAAATATATACATTTCACACGCTTCGAGCAATATATTTTTTGTACTCAGGTGTAGAGCTTTTTACACTGTAGGAAAAGTTTTCTAAACTAGAGACACTTGTGATAACATAAAATGTATGTACATATCTCAACTAAAATTAACAATTGTTATCACTAATCGCATTTGCTTATCTGGAACAGGCAGCTAAATGCATCAATAAAAGTAATTATCTGACAACAGACTCGCGCCTCCGTGAAGCTGCCGTAAGTGATCACGAGCGGTTTCAACTTGCCCGATTCACGGCATTATTACATGGGTTGTGGTAAGGAAGCTGATGGCATGTGTGGGTACTTGGAGTTTAGGGGTCTCTAGCACCTTGATGACAATGGCAGTTTACGAGTGATCGACCCTGAAATACCCTGCAAAACTAGCCTGTTATAAAAATTACTTTAGACATTCTTTGTTTAACTAAATGCGAGAAGTATTTGCTAATTAGTTTTTTTATTGCCTGCCATGCAGATTAGATCTGCAAGAAATATGTATAATAATGTTTGAAATCTACAATATATTTTTTTTTTTTTTTTTTTTTTTTTTTTTATTTTTTTTTTTTTTTTTTTTTTTTTTTTTTTTTTTTTTTTTTTTTTTTTTTTTTTTTTTTTTTTTTTTTTTTTTTTTTTTTAATTTTTTTTTTTTTTTTTTTTTTTTTTTTTTTTTTTTTTTTTTTTTTTTTTTTTTTTTTTTTTTTTTTTTTTTTTTTTTTTTTTTTTTTTTTTTTTTTTTTTTTTTTTTTTTTTTTTTTTTTTTTTTGGGGGTTAAGGGGGGGGGTAGGGGGGAAAGGGGAAAAAAATGGAAAAAAAAAGGGTGGTTTTTTGTGGGGGGGTTGGGGGGGGGGGGGGGGGGGGGGGGGGGGGGGGTTTGTTTTTTTGTTTTTATTTTTTTTTATATTTTTTGGGGGGTTCCATTTTTTTGGGGGGTTTTTGGGTTTTTTTATTTTTTTTTTTTTACCACCACACCACAAAAAAAAAAAAGGGTTGGGGGGGAGAGGGGGGAAAGGGGGGGGGGGGGGGGGGGGGGGGGGGGGGGGGTGGGTTTGGGGTTTTTTTTGTTTTTTTTATTTTTTTTTTATTTTATTTTTTTTTTTTTTTTTTTTTTTTTTTTTTTTATTTGGGGGGGGTGTTTTTGTTTTTTTATTTTTTTTCCCCCCCCCCCTCTTTTTTTTTTTTTTTTTTTTTTTTTTTTAAAAAATGTTAAAAAAATTTTTTGGGGTTTATTTTTTTTTAAAAAAAAAAAATTTATTTAATATAAAAATTTTAAAAATTTTTTTAAAAAATATTTTTTTTTTAAAACTTAACCCCCCGTACATATAAATATTTGTATGGAAATATGGTATATATCATGTATATGTGCATAGATTCAATTCACAGAATAACAAAGTGAGTCGTGCTAATTTAGTACTTTAACGCTTCGCTGCCACTTTGGCTACGTTTGTCAAGTGCGCTAATTAAACAAAAAATTTAGCGTCCTAATTTTTACAGCAGTATACCTATGTATACCCTGTAACCATGCAAGACATCTGCAAAAGTTTGTGTAAAGCTAAAAACCATATAATAATAATAATAATAATAAATAAACAACAATACGCAACTCATATAAGATGACCTGTTTTTATTATCAATGAAAATGCTAAGATAGAAATGCTTCAATTCTATTACGGACTTAAATAGCTCTTCTAATGAGTATCTTCGAGACGTGCCCATTTTCTTATTTATTTATTGTATGCACATTCCGAAATGATGCATAAAATCGTAGTTCAGTTTTAATAAATAATTAAAACACGTGTGCGCGTGTTCGTCGATGGGTTCAGTAAGCAAAGACTGATTGGCGAAAAAATATTATTATTTTATATTTTTATTAAATGTTTACTTAATATGTTGCCTGCGTAGGAGCTGTTGTTGTTATTGTTGTTGTTATTTGTCATTGTCTTTGTTGGCATTCGATTTAGCACGAATTTGTCAATTCACAAAAATTTCTCGATGTGCAATAAATCGCACGCGATTTTTTGTTTGATGGCGCGACAGAGCTGCTGCTACTATCAGCGCTAGAGTGAGAGAGCGAAACGCTGTCAGGTGGTGGAGGCAGAGGCAGAGCAAGAGCGTCGAATCTCGAAACTGCTCAACAACAATTTGAACAAAATTTTTAACCGTTTTGTTTGTTTGCTTTTTTATTTTTTGCGCGCTCTGTGTGTTTTCGCTGCCCGTCGGCGTCTGAGGCAGTAGTAGTAGGTAGCGGGTTGGTAGTACATAAGTAAGTTAAGTTTATATGCCATTGGCAGTTGGCGATTTGGCTTCATTCGTTTCGCGGCGTTCTCAGCTGAAGCAACAGTTCCCGATTTTGCTGCGGCTTACCCACCCCACCCCAAAATTCTCACCGTACGCCAGATCGCGGCAGATCGAGGTGCCTGAGACATCGGGTATTTAAAATGTGAGTGTGTGTGTATGTGTGTGCAACTAATGTTGCGACAGGACTCTACAAAATTATACTATAAATATGATATCAAAAGTGAGTTATTAGCTTACTTAGTGTCACAAGGTGAAATGATAAAGTGAATATATTATAAAGATCAGATTCGCATTTTAATATCGTGCAGTTTTGAAAACTTTTAAACTCGAACGTTGAAATATGCGGCACAATTGTGGAATTTTTCGGACTTTAGCATCCTCTAGATGAGGATAAAAGTGGCAGTGAAACTTTCTCGTTGTTTTCTTCTCTTTCTCAATATTTGGGTTAAAATATTCATATATCAGTTGGCATACCGAGCGACAACTGGTTTGTGGTTCGATTTGTTGGGCGAGCTACCCAAAATTTTCATATCAATTCCATAAAACTTATCTCTACACGCAACACGGGATTCGGGATCTCTAAATAAATGATCAAAATTACATAATACTTATTATATCATAAGCTACAATAAGCATTAAGAATGCTATAAAAGTTATACATTTTATAATTTAATTTCTTGTTTCGTAGATATTTCTAGATATAGTTGCGTCTTTGGCATTTCTTTTGTTTTATCTTGTTTTGAGTTGCTTTGGTTTTAGTTCATCTACATATTTTTGCTTATCGACTTTGGATGATTTATTGCATCTCTATATTTTTCGACACAGATTTTAAGCTGCGCTTTCAGTCTTCTTTTTCTCGTTTTTTTACGTGCAATTTTTCACATTGATTTCGCATTAATTGAGCTACTAATTATATGAATAATTATTTGCACTACTTATAAGCATTTGCGGTAATGTATTTATATTTCTCGAATAATTGCGCTTCGTTTAAATGTGTTTTTGTTGATTTTTTATACAAATATTCGAAACTCAAGTAATAACGTGCAAAAATGTGACTTCAATGGGAATCAGTACGAATTGGATCTGGGTCTAAAAATGCTGAGAACCCGCAATAAACAATGCATGATTTACAAAAACAAAAAAAAAAATCCACTAGAAACTGCTACTAATTTAGTTTGTGTGTATTACACATAATTCAATATTATTGTGAGATACGGTTCATTGCCATTGCAATTAGTTTGCAGAATTTCAGAGAGCACAAAACAAAACATAGCGAAATTAAATGAAACGAAACACGAATAAAACAAAACACTCAGACTGCCAGTCAAACTGACGAACTGACAAAAACCGATTCGAACTGTTTAAACGTTTTTATTTTTTTTTTTTTTTCAAAAGCCTGGCCAACAAAGGCACAAAAAGCGCGGCGTGGAGATAGATGCAAACTACCAAACCATGTCAATTGTGAGCTCATGTCTTATGTAAATGCCGCCAAGCACGCGTGCTATGAGTATATAATACCTACATCTCTCTATATTCATGCGAATATATGTAGGTGTGTAGTACATATAGCGTAACGGTTTATTTTTCGTCTCATTATCCGTATCGCGATAATATTCCATCTTAAATTTTATGCTACTCTCGGATAATAAATCAAATCATTACTTCATAAACCTTTTCCGATATTGTGTTTCTTCTATTTTTTTTTACGACACAGTAATTGCAGATTAAGCTAACTTTAATGAGAACCATTTAGCAGCTGGCGTTTATCAGATGATGATAGCGAATACTCTCATATATTTTACAATAACGATTTTTTCTTCGCCCTCGTCATATAAAGCCATAAATTTTTGAGTTGATTTTATAAAGCCAGCGCCATGAAATGCTGCTGATAAAAAAAAAAAAAAATAAATGCGACTGGCAAGTTAATTTGTCGCTCTTACTCGTTCAACCTGATGATACCCACTACCGAAGTTGGTGAAGGAGAAGCTGAAATCTGCAAGACCGTTCAGATTTCTTCTCTACAGGTTCATTTCCGTGCCCAGATATGGCTGTAACCGTGGGTTATACCCGTCTATAATTGTCGCGCTTTCTGGTAATTTCCTCACATACTCTTTGTAGCTAATGAAGCCAGATAAAATGTGTAAATAGTATGTAAGCAAAACGTCTGTCACATCGAAATCTGCCTCAGCTGACACGGTTTGAACAAGTTATAAATTGCTTTGCGAAAATTCCCCGTTGGGAAATTATTTCGTTGCCAATAATCGTAAATATAGAATTTAAGCCAGTGATTTCCATTTTTATAAACCAATTCAACTTATGAACAAAAATCTTGGGTCAAATAATTGTTTAAACACACGTAGCAAATTGTTTGTACTATATTCGTATAAAACCTTTTATGATATCAACACGATCTTAAGTGCTGCAATTAAGCTATCTCCCTGGCTTCAATTAACTACAAAAACGTTTTGCTTTATTTTAGTTTCCACTTATCATGCATGTTCTATATTTGATATTTTACGGTTAGTCTAGTTTTCTCTATTAAATTAAACTTTGCACGTTCCCTTGCCCCTGAGTTATCTGAAATCGTATATCTCGGATGTGATATCTTTAATGCGAATCTATTTTTGGTGCTGTGCCTTTTTCGCATGATATTACGAGGTATACTATGTTAAATATGCATGTCACGTACTAAGTATTTTTGAAGGAGGTGCCCATAAGGCCTACTTGGATGATATAAACCTAACTACCGGTCGAGTTAATTCACCTACGGAAAATTACATAGAGCTTAAGCTAAGACTCTATATTAATTTATTGGGTTGTTGCCTCTTCTGCCTCTTCGCAAGCGAACTGCAATATTCTGATAACAGTAACATGCATATATACTATATGATGTTTGATGTACATTGTACCAATATTAGGGCAGTATACTTTATACCTTGCTATAACTTTCGATTCCTAGCTTTGTTTGTTTTGGATTACTTCCGTTCATTGAGAATTGTGGCATAATCAATACGATTTCTTATCACTAGTTTATGGTATTACTATACTATAAATTGTTCTTGGAATTGCCAACTACTAATGCGATTTAAATGATTTAGACATGGTTTATTACTGTCGAACCTTTTTATACCCTTCGCCCATTGAAAATGATCAAAAAAGGATATACTAAGTTTATATCAAATGTATGATTTAGTAATCGAGTAAGCTATATATAGTAAAATAATAGTAACTTGAGTGATTTTACATTTAAAAATTATCAAAATGGATTTTTTAAATTTTCGATATTTTGGAAATTTTAGTAAGGGTCCCCCCAATGAATTTTCAACAAAATTTTTTTTTTTTTTTTTTAATTTTGAATCGCTAGGTTTTAGCTTTAATCGATTGCGGAGGTCAAAATTAGTACTAAACAATTGTTTAAATCGATTTTAAACGATACTTAATTTTGGGCCAAAAATCAGGTCGAAATGGTCCAAAATTTAGACATGAGACACACTCAACAGGTCTGGTATCCTCATTTTATACCGATCGTAACTTTCATAAAAATCAAACGATTTTAACGCGGAATGACATTTTGTTTATGCTTTAACAACCTGATTGATTCTACATTTCAAAAAATAGCAATATGGATTTTTGAAATTTTTCGATATTTTGGAAATTTTAGTAAGGGTCCCCCCTATGAATTTTCAAAAAAATTTTTTTTTTTAATTTTGAATCGCTAGGTTTTAGCTTTAATCGATTGCGGAGGTCAAAATTAGTACTAAACAATTGTTTAAATCGATTTTAAACAATACTTAATTTTGGGCCAAAAATCAGGTCGAAATGGTCAAAAATTTAGACATGAGACACACTCAACAGGTCTGGTATCCTCATTTTATACCGATCGTAACTTTCTTAAAAATCAAACGATTTTCACGCGGAATGACATTTTGTTTATGTTTTAACAACCTGATTGATTCTACATTTAAAAAAATAGCAATATGGATTTTTGAAATTTTTCGATATTTTGGAAATTTTAGTAAGGGTCCCCCCTATGAATTTTCAAACAAATTGTTTCGAAAGGCCTACAAGCGCGTAAGCCTTAATCGATTGTGGAGGTCAAAATTAGTACTAAACAATTGTTTAAATCGATTTTAAGCGAATTTATCCAAAAATCAGGTCGAAATGGTCCAAAATTAGACATGAGACACACCAACAGGTCTGGTATCCTAATTTTAACCATCTATTTCTTAAAAATCAAACATTTTCACGCGGAATGAATTTTGTTTATGTTTTAACAACCGATGATTCTACATTTCAAAAAAAGAATATGAAATTTTTTATTTAAATTTTAGTAAGGGTCCCCCCTATGAATTTTCAAAAAATCGCGAATGTAGAATTCTTTGTTTTATGTTATAAGTGTGATAACACGTTTGTCACAGATTCTGGGAATTGGGCGAAGGGTATCTTACTGTCGAGCGCGCTCGACTGTAGCCCTACCGACTTGTTAAGATTGCAAACTTAAAATACTACATACGCAGGTACGGTAAATGTCGCTTAGCTTCGACTGAGATTTGTAAATATATATTTACAGCTGATCGTGACTAATGGAGCATTCGCCCTAAATTAGATTTGCCAACAGTTATTTTCCTTTAAAAAAAAAATACAGACGCTAATTGAGATTTCACCCTACATCAACACATGATCGATCGACTGTAGCTAAAATGTGTAAAGCGAATATATATCAAATATATGGGTATACCAGAAGTACATATGTATTTAAATTCGAATATGATGCATACATACCTCTCATTGCAATAGTTAACCCTGTCAATCCAATACACGTAAACCAATCGAGGCTACCTGTTAGACTACCTGGCGAACTGCATGTGCAATAATGTGAATGGCTTTTAAAACAGCTGTCCAAATATAATATGAAATCCAATATTCTATATCGACGTGCCAAGGGCGTTGATATTACAGTCTAAATTGTCTATAATGAAATCAATCACAGCTATGTATATAGTATATCCGTTATTATTTAGCTATAGACATCCGTCAAGATGTGTTCATAAGTACTTAAGCTTAGGTAATTAAAAATCTTATTCGATATGGCTTGTTCGTTTTATCGAATTTGTCTGGTATTTCCTTATAGGAAGCCAGCCATTTGTCAACGCTTATACTAATCTAAATATTATGAAAATATTCAGAAAATAAGTATAGCGTGTTGCGATGCAATTACCTTATCAATAGGATGTCAGCCAAATGACAGGCAATGATAGTCGGCTGTTGTAAATCACAAAGAAATCAAAAAAACGAATCATATCAAAATCGAAACCACTTAAACGGAGCTCGTGAAACTTTTGATATTGTCATTTGTCATGTTCATAACTCAATTTGGCTTAAATGCCGAACACGTGCGTTGCCAAAAAGCCAACTAAGACGTGCATAAACGTGCAAAAGACCCACATATTGCTTAACAATCCAAAATGTAAATGATGAATGCATTCAAATGACACGTGTATCTCGAGAAACGAAAAGATTGAGATTATAAATAAAAGAGTTGACAAACATTTTTAATCATTTGTTAAGGTCAGACAAAAATGCTGATTAATACGAAACTTTTTGATTTCGAACACTTACTAAGATCGCAATAGAAACAATCATTAATAACTAAGTGTTTATGTTCTGGTTATATAATTTATTTAATATTCCAAATGTATCCCGTGACTTGGGCGGTCATTAACTTTTTCTAAGTTCGTTAAACTTATAGACTGACACGAATTAAAAGCAAACTTGAAGTGAATACCCTATTGTATGGGTGTACAAACAAATACAAAACTGGATGACTAATAATACATTCGAACATAAATCAATTGCACGTGCTGCTTAAAACAAATTAAAATTTGCCTCAATTAGCAGCGAAACAAATAACACAATAATAAAGATAAGAGATATATTGTAGTACTCAAATACTTGTCATATTTGTATGGATAAAAATTTGTTAAATTCGTAGTATTCCCTTTTTGATTCACAATCAAACACGTGAAATTAAATATTATACTGTCTACTTAGCATTGCATAAATTCCCCGGTTGTAAACCTGAATCGGAGTTCAGAGCTGACATAATAACAGCCCCGCGTTCTCTTTAACTCTTTACGATGGAATTATAAACTCAATTCAACTGTATATATAATACGTACTTATTATGAGTGTAACTTCCCAGATTTTTAACTGTTTCCTGTTTATCCTCTCGTTATTCAGTTGACATCGACGGGCGACACGAAGAAAAATAAAAACCTGCCAAAATGGCTGTTGTGCCCTCATGTAAGTATCCCCCCATCATGCATACGCACTCAACTAAAGTTTAACATTATTTAAATATATATTAACAAAAAAAAAAAAAAAAAAACACGAAGTGGGGCATAAATAAATTTCACGTGAGGTCGATGCGCAAAATCCCCGAATTATTGGAAAATACGCATGCGGTCGCTGTGTTAATTAGACACCTGTCGGACCGAGTCGAGCTGATGGGTTTGACAGACTCAAGATCGTCGTACAAAAATAGATACATACATACATTAATATATCTAAGCTCTAAAAATAAGCGCTATATTGAATGAGCAATTATCAATAGTCAATATTTGATTTCCTTCGCAGTTCATGTGCCCAAGCGCGTCAATCTAGGCATAATGATGTTCCTCTTGTGCCTCGTCAACTATATGATGCGCGTGAATCTGTCCCTCAATATTATAGCAATGGTTGAGCAGCGAGACGCTAATAATACGATCGTAGAAAGTCCAGATGTGCGTATATTAATAAAAAAAAAAAATTAAAATAAATAATTCTACAATAAAAACATATTTTTAATGAAATTTTCAGTACGGACCACGTTATGATTGGTCGCAGACCGATCAGGCTTTGCTGTTAGGTGGATATTTCTATGGTTATATGATTACCTCGCTGCCGGGTGGCACGCTAGCCGAAATGCTTGGCGGGCGTAATGTGGGTGGTTACAGTGCCCTAATGGGCGCCATATTAACGGCCTTGACTCCATTGGCAGCCGCCTGGGATAAATACGCAGTGTTTGCTGTTCGATTTCTGATTGGTTTTGTCTCTGGTGTGGCTTATCCATGCTGTCACAATCTGATCTCCAAATGGTCGCCGCCGGAGGAGAAGGGCAAATTTGTGGCCACCTTAATGGGCGGTACATTCGGTACTGTGATTACCTGGCCACTTTGTGGCCTGATCATCGAAAGTCTCGGCTGGCATTGGGCCTTCTATATAGTGGCCATAATTGTGCTTGTCATTGTGGGATTATGGTTCTATCTGGTCAGTGATACGCCAGGGCAGCACAGCACGATCAGCATGAAGGAACGGGAGTACATCGAGAATAGTCTGGGCACTACGGTGGCTAAAAAGGCGGTAAGTTTAGAGATTTTTTTTTTTTTTTTTTTTTTTTATTTTATCTTTTTACTTGAACAGAAATGGCCCCCATACACGAAGCTGATTGTTTCTATGCCCTTCTGGGCGCTTACCTTGCTGCATTACGGAAGCATGTGGGGTCTATTCTTCCTGATAACGGCAACGCCCAAGTTCTTGAGCGAAGTACTTGGATTCGACCTGTCGAAGGCCGGCTTCCTGTCCAGTTTACCACACATTGCTCGCCTCTTGGCTGCATTTGCATTCGGTTCCATTGCAGACTGGATTCGTCAGAAGGGTTGGTGGACGGTGACGCTCACCAGAAAGATGTTTTGCATACCCTGTAAGTATAATTATATAAAAGATTCCTGAACTATAATCATATAATATGTAATTCTTTTAGCGCATGTACTGCCAGGCATTATGCTCATCGTTTTGGCCTTCTGCGGTCGCGATCCAATGGTGTGTGTGGCCATTATGACCATCTCATTGGGCTTTAACGGAGCTGCTACGTCTTCCAATTTGGCCAACTCGCAGGATTTGGCACCCAATTTTGCGGGTACAATGTACGGGATTATCAATTGTTTGGGAACTACGCCAGGCATATTTTCGCCTCTAATTGTGGCTGCCTTTACATCAGAATCGGTAAATATGATTACTATATAGATATTATTAAATATTAAATATATATATTTTTTTGTCTATTTTATTAGAACACCATCGATGATTGGTTCTGGGTATTCTTGATTGGGGCGGCCGCTTACATTTTGCCCGCCATATTTTTCTGGATCTTTGGTTCAGGTCAGATTCAAAAGTGGAACGAGGTGGAAAACTCCGAGCCAGAATCGGGCGTCGCTAATACAAAGTTGTAGTTTGGGCTGTGATGTTTTAGTAATAATGCCATATTGTAAGATATATCTACATTTGTATATGCCAGGGACCTGCGTGCTGTTTAATTTGAAGAAGCTCGGTTTATTTTTTTTAGAAAACAGACCGTATGCAGGCCTTTGGTTTATATATTATGTACCATATGTACATAAACATGTATGTAATTGCACTTGAAAGTGCGAGTCCTATTAAAATTAAAGCTGTCTATCAGCTGCATATTTATTGTTGGAAAACCGATTGACTCATTTAAGACTAATCAAAATCATTAGTAATACCATATACCATATACAACGCCCAAGTAGGCGAAACTTTATAAGAAAAAAAACTTCGACTGGATCCGAAACGTATCTACACACTTTAACAGAAATGTTGAATAGGGCAGATCTAAAATCTTAAATACTTTGCATTTTTTACATATTAACAATGTACTGCGCCCCCTTTTGTCGCCTTTCGCTTAGTAATACCCTCCGTTTACTTAATTGTGAAGCTGTATTAGAACCACAACAGAGATGTCGTTCGCGTAATCCATACTGGAACACCCCAGAGAAACGTTGGTGCCAACGCAACATTACACAACTGAAACATCTATCTAAATATTTGGGTAAGACCGTTGAACAGGTTTGCATCTTTATGTACGATTTGACCCTGAAGAAATTCGGAGAGATTGTGAATCCGAAATGTAAGAATTGGAATTTTTTCCGAGTACCATTCGTAAGATCCGACGTTTGTCTCTTATATGATGGAATATTTGATACAAAGGGAAACATTAAAAAACCCATGCATCCGTTTATAATGCGTTTGGTTCTTAAAATGTTGAATCATTTTTTGAATATGCCGTGCGGATGTGATACGATTCCTCCTCCGAAAAAAAAAAAAAATATCTTTTATGGTCAAAAATGTTTTGATCCGTTTAAGCCTCAGCCTAAGAGCGGTAGGGGAGGAAGAGGTGGGCATGGGGGGCCAGGAGGAGTCGGAGGACCCGGAGGACCCGGAGGACCCGGAGGAGCTGGAGGGATGGGAGAATTTGGCGATGATTTTGACGATGAATTGGGTGGAGGCTTAGACGATTTTTATGCTGATTCAGGATTAGAACCTCGAATTATCGGAGCTGATGATCAATATGATTCTGATGAAGATTATTATGAGGAATTTGGAAAGTCTGGCGGTAAAAAAAAGAAAGATGCTGTTGATATGGTAGTGAAGCCTGTGAGAGGAGTTTTTAACAAATATGCTAGTGGTCCTGGTGGTGTCGGTGGTCCTGGTGGTGCTTATGGTCCTGGTGGTGCTTATGGTGCTTATGGGCCTGGAGGTGCTTATGGTCCTGGCGGACCTGGTGGTGCCTATGGTCCTGGTGGTGCTTATGGAGCTGGTGGTCCTGGTGGTGCTTATGGACCTGGTGGTCCTGGTGGTGCTTTTGGTCCTGGCGGACCTGGTGGTGCCTATGGTCCTGGCGGACCTGGTGGTGCCTATGGTCCTGGCGGACCTGGTGGTGCCTATGGTCCTGGCGGACCTGGTGGTGCCTATGGTCCTGGCGGACCTGGTGGTGCCTATGGTCCTGGCGGACCTGATGGTGCGTATGGTCCTGGTGGTGCTGGTGATGGAGATGATGATCGTACTGGAGGTCGGGGTGGACGAGGTGGAGGTCGTAAAGGTGACCGTGGAGGGTCAAGTGTGATGGATAAACAAAATATGAAAAACATTTCCGGCCATTATAATAAAGCTGTTACCAAAAAAGGAAAGAAGAATGAGTATGAAGAAGATACATACGTAGCATATGAACCAGGCGTCAAGAAACTACCACCACCTCCTAAGAAAAAGAAATTCAAAGGAGCTGAAAATCGCCGTTACATGGGACAAATGATTCCAGTTCTCTTGCATGAGCCATTTGATGATAGCAAGCCTTCAACTTGGGTACGAAGGCATCCGGAGCAGATGCGTGTGCTTGATGGTACGAGGGTTGGAAAAGCTGTTGTGCATCGCTACAAACGCGAAACTCTCGAGGCGCAACTTATGCAGGCAAGAGATCGGTATTCTGTTCGCTCTGTTTATAATGTTGAGGAGCGCCCATCTATGGAGATAATGGGCTTATTTGGTCAAAATTCAGCACCAAAGAAGACTTCGAAGATGGCCAAAGCTATTGATTATGACAAGCTTATGAATCCTCCACCAGACCCCAAAGTTGTAACTAAGACTAAGAAGGGTAAGAAATGAACTGACAAGGTGCTCAAACTTTGTTTGAGTAACCGCTTACTGTGCTACGGCATCCAAACTTAAGAATAATCGATGAATAACTATTAACTATTAACTATTATAACAAAAAATTGCCAAAATTTGCATAGACGCCCTACGTCCAACGTCCAATTTGTATGTATGTTTGTATATAAATATAGGGAATATTTACATGCAATAAATAGAGTGCAGAGTATTTAGAATAAAAACAACGGCTTGATTATGCTGAAGTTAGTGTCAAGTAAGTTAAGCGTTAAATGATTTAACATACATACAACATAATACAAAACTTAATAATAAGAAAACTCCTAGAGACAGGGGCGCGACATTACCAACCGCTTCGGATTATCTTCAGATTCCTCGAGGAGAAGTCTCCACAAACTGGTTGCGGCCTTTGCAGGTCTTAATTTGTGCGAAACTCCATGTTGACACAAATAAGCTAAATGTTAATACAACTGCAAGTTTTGCTAATATTTTTTTTGTATCGATTTAAGACTAATTAACAACAGAACCTTGAACTTAAGAGTTTATTGCGCCATTTTCACACAGTTTATTTCAGTAATATTTGAATCTTTTATATTATATTCACAAAATTGTTTTCTTTGGCATTTTTCTTAGAGAATCAACATTAATAAATTAAATTAAATTAAATTAAATTAGTAAGAAACAACCTGAAGATATTATTAAATATTAAATATATATTTTTTTGTCTATTTTATTAGAACACCATCGTTGATTGGTTCTGGGTATTCTTGATTGGGGCAGCCATATTTTTCTGGATCTTTGGTTCAGGTCAGATTCAAAAGTGGAACGAGGTGGAAACCTCCGAGCCAGAATCGGGCGTCGCTAATACAAAGTTGTAGTTTGGGCTGTGATGTTTTAGTAATAATGCCATATTGTAAGATATATATCTTCATTTGTATATGCCAGGGACCTGCGTGCTGTGTTATACTAAAGAAGCTCGATTTAGTTTTTATAAAAAAAACCGTATGCAGGCCTTTGGTATATATAGTATGTATGTACATAAACATGTATGTAATTGCACTTGAAAGTGCGAGTCCTATTAAAATTAAAGCTGTCTATCAGCTGCATATTTATTGTTGGAAACCCGATTGACTCATTTAAGACTAATCAAGATGATTAGTAATACGATATACCCACAGTAAACACCCAAGGCGTTTAACAAGGCCCAAGTAGGCGAAACTTTATAAAAAAAAAACTTCGACTGGATCGAAAATGTATTTCCACACTTTAACAGAAATGTTGAATAGGGCAGATCTAAAATCTTAAATACTTTGCATTTTTTACATATTAACAATGTACTGCGCCCCCTTTTGTCGCCTTTCGCTTAGTAATACCCTCCATTTAATAAATTGTGAGGCTGTATTGGAACCACAACAGAGATGTCGTTCGCGTAATCCATACTGGAACACCCCAGAGAAACGTTGGTGCCAATGCAACATTAGACAACTGAAACATCTATCTAAATATTTGGGTAAGACCGTTGAACAGGTTTGCATCTTTATGTACGATTTGACCCTGAAGAAATTCGGAGAGATTGTGAATCCGAAATGTAAGAATTGGAATTTTTTCCGAGTACCATTCGTAAGATCCGACGTTTGTCTCTTATATGATGGAATATTTGATACAAGGGGAAACATTAAAAAACCCATGCATCCGTTTATAATGCGTTTGGTTCTTAAAATATTGAATCATTTCTTGAATATGCCGTGCGGATGTGATACGATTCCTCCTTCGAAAAAAAAAAATAATCTCTTTTATGGTCGCTGTGAAAAATGTTTTGATCCGTTTAAGCCTCAGCCTAAGAGCGGTAGGGGAGGAAGAGGTGGACATGGGGGGCCAGGAGGAGTCGGAGGACCCGGAGGAGCTGGAGGGATGGGAGAATTTGGCGATGATTTTGACGATGAACTGGGTGGAGGCTTAGAAGATTTTTATGCTGATTCAGGATTAGAACCTCGAATTATCGGAGCTGATGATCAATATGATTCTGATGAGGATTATGAGGAATTTGGAAAGTCTGGCGGTAAAAAAAAGAAAGATGCTGTTGATATGGTAGTGAAGCCTGTGAGAGGAGTTTTTAACAAATATGCTAGTGGTCCTGGTGGTGTCGGTGGTCCTGGTGGTGCTTATGGTCCAGGTGGTGCTTTTGGTCCTGGTGGTGCTTATGGTCCTGGTGGTGCTTATGGTCCTGGCGGACCTGGTGGTGCCTATGGTCCTGGTGGTCCTGGTGGTGCTTATGGGGCCTATGGTCGTGGTGGTCCTGGTGATCCTGGTGGTCCTGGTGGTGCTTATGGAGCTGGTGGTCCTGGTGGTGCTTATGGTGCTGGTGGTCCTGGTGGTGATTTTGGTCCTGGCGGACCTGGTGGTGCTAATGGTCCTGGCGGACCTGGCGGACCTGGTGGTGCTAATGGTCCTGGCGGACCTGGCGGACCTGGTGGTGCTAATGGTCCTGGCGGACCTGGTGGTGCTAATGGTCCTGGCGGACGTGGTGGTGCTAATGGTCCTGGCGGACCTGGAGGTGCTAATGGTCCTGGCGGACCTGGTGGTGCCCATGGTCCTGGCGGACGTGGTGGTGCTAATGGTCCTGGCGGACCTGGTGGTGCTAATGGTCCTGGCGGACCTGGTGGTGCTAATGGTCCTGGCGGACGTGGTGGTGCTAATGGTCCTGGCGGACGTGGTGGTGCTAATGGTCCTGGCGGACCTGGTGGTGCTAATGGTCCTGGCGGACCTGGTGGTGCTAATGGTCCTGGCGGACGTGGTGGTGCTAATGGTCCTGGCGGACCTGGTGGTGCTAATGGTCCTGGCGGACCTGGTGGTGCTAATGGTCCTGGCGGACCTGGTGGTACCCATGGTCCTGGCGGACCTGATGGTGCGTATGGTCCTGGTGGTGCTGGTGATGGAGATGATGATCGTACTGGAGGTCGGGGTGGACGAGGTGGAGGTCGTAAAGGTGACCGTGGAGGGTCAAGTGTGATGGATAAACAAAATATGAAAAACATTTCCGGCCATTATAATAAAGCTGTTACCAAAAAAGGAAAGAAGAATGAGTATGAAGAAGATACATACGTAGCATATGAACCAGGCGTCAAGAAACTACCACCACCTCCTAAGAAAAAGAAATTCAAAGGAGCTGAAAATCGCCGTTACATGGGACAAATGATTCCAGTTCTCTTGCATGAGCCATTTGATGATAGCAAGCCTTCAACTTGGGTACGAAGGCATCCGGAGCAGATGCGTGTGCTTGATGGTACGAGGGTTGGAAAAGCTGTTGTGCATCGCTACAAACGCGAAACTCTCGAGGCGCAGCTTATGCAGGCAAGAGATCGGTATTCTGTTCGCTCTGTTTATAATGTTGAGGAGCGCCCATCTATGGAGATAATGGGCTTATTTGGTCAAAATTCAGCACCAAAGAAGACTTCGAAGATGGCCAAAGCTATTGATTATGACAAGCTTTTAAATCCTCCACCAGAGCCAGAGATTGTACCTAAGACTAAGAAGGGTAAGAAATGAACTGACAAGGTGCTCAAACTTTGTTTGAGTAACCGCTTACTGCGCTACGGCATCAAAACTTAAGAATAATCGATGAATCAGTGTTAACTATTATAACAAAAAATTGCCCAAATTTCCATTGACGCCCAACGCCCAACGCCCAACGTCCTACGTCCAACGTCCAACTTGTATGTATGTATGTATATAAATACAGGGAATATTTACATGAAATAAAAGAGTGCAGAGTATTAAGAATAAAAACAACAGCTTGATTATCGTGAAGTTGCAAGTAAGTTAACATTAAATACATTAACATACATACAACTTAATAATAAGAAACCTCCTAGAGACAGAGGCGCAACATAACCAACCGCTTCGGCTTATCTTCAGGTTCCTCGAGGAGAAGTCTCCACAAACTGGTTGCGGCCTTTGCAGGTCTTAATTTGTGCGAAACTCCATGTTGACACAAATTAGCTAAATGTTAATACAACTGCAAGTTTTGCTAATATTTTTTTGTATCGATTTAAGACTAATTAACAACAGAACCTTGAACTTAAGAGTTTATTGCGCCATTTTCACACAGTTTATTTAAGTAATATTTGAATCTTTTATATTATATTCACAAAATTGTTTTCTTAGGCATTTTTCTTAGAGAATCAACTTTAATAAAGTAATAACAAAGTAAGAAACAGCCTGAAGAGAATGAAAAATTCCCACATGGTTACAATTTTTGAAAATTAGCCGCGCGATTATTGTGGAAAAACAAGTTTATTATCGCTGCTTAGTTATCGATAACTATGTTGCCAGTACGCTGTATTGACCAATGTCTGGCAATACTGCGTTTAACAACATTGCCATTTTGAGTTTAACAGAATTCTAAAGTTAACATTTACGCAAACTTAACATTTCTGTTTTGTTGTCGATTTTTTTTGTAATAAAGTTATAAAATAAACGTAATTTTGCGGCAACGCGCACATTACTTTATAAATTAGCACAATAGCAACATTAAAATGGCCGAGGTGGAAGCTGTTCAAATTATTGCGGAATCATTGAAGCAACAGGTAAGATAACTGGTGGCCCGTCATTTTGGGTTTTCACCTCTCTCTCTGTTCTTTGTGATATGCACTTTTTGCATGCAAACTATGGAAATGGAGAACTGTCCCGTGCATGAAGTGCGTTCAACTGTAGATTTAACTGTGCCTTATTCGCTTATCTGTTTGCCAACTGTTTGTTGAACAAAGTTCAAAAGCATTCAAAAGTGGCCCAGCATTGTTATTGCCTGTTGTTTCCCATATACACATGTATGTTTAATGCATGCGTATGTATGTGTACCCCTGATTAACATTGTTGTTGTTACTAGCCGGTGGCTGGTTGGTTATTAAACCGATATAGATACGAGCGGATCTTGATATAGCCTTAATATTCCAAAGGTGTTAAACCTTGCCACAGCGAGTTAAGCTGTAAATCACACGAGTGTTCCCGATTAAAATCAATAAGCAAATTCACTGAGGCCCCACAGCTAATTTTCACATTAAAATAAGGCAATGTGAACTTTAAACGCTTTTTTAAATGAACTTTTTATATAGGTGCGTGCATATTTACCTGTATCAAGAATATAAATATGTAAAAGCAACTTAAATTATCAAATGCATTGTTTTGATTCCTTTCATACTTTTATTTTTGAATTTTGCAGGGTGTCGAGTATGTGTTTGGCATCATCGGCATTCCCGTCATCGAACTGTCCATGGCATTCCAAGTGGCGGGACTAAAGTACATTGGAATGCGTAATGAGCAGGCTGCCTGCTATGCCGCCCAAGCCATTGGCTATCTAACAGGGAAGCCTGGAGTCTGTTTGGTAGTTTCCGGTCCTGGTTTGCTCCACGTAACTGGTAATAATTAATAATTGTAACTTATAACCATTATAGTTGTCTTATATATGTACATTTTTATTGGCAGGTGGCATGGCTAATGCTCAGGTCAATTGCTGGCCATTGATTGTGATTGGTGGTGCAACGAATCAAGATCACGAGGGTATCGGGGGCTTTCAGGAATGCCCGCAAGTTGAACTTTCACGTCCATACTGCAAGTATGCGGCACGTCCACCAACTGCTGCACTGATACCTTTGCATGTGGAGAAGGCTGTTCGGTATGCGACGTATGGTCGTCCTGGCGTAGCCTATTTGGATTTTCCCGGAAACATACTGCAATCGAAAGCTCAGGAATCGCGCATTTACAAATCATTAGCGCATCCGGCTCCTCCATTGGTTTATCCACCACATGATGAGGTTATACGAGCAGCTCAGCTGCTGCGTCAGGCTAAGCGGCCATTGGTGATTATCGGCAAAGGCTCTGCCTATGCTCATGCGGAGAACACACTGCGTCACTTTATTGAGAACACAAATCTTCCGTTCCTGCCGACTCCCATGGGCAAGGGGGTTGTCTCTGACACGGCTGCTCAGTGTGTATCCTCTGCACGCACGCTGGCCTTACAAAAGGCCGATGTGGTGTTGCTTCTGGGTGCACGTCTCAACTGGATTCTGCATTTTGGACGCGCACCTCGATATGATAGGGATGTGAAGTTCATTCAGGTGGATATCTGTCCTGAGGAGCTGCACAATTCGGTTGTCGCATCAGTGGCCATTCAGGCAGACATCCGTCCTTTTGCCGAGCAGCTGTTCGAGCAAATGAACGCTGTGAACTTCCGATTTGGCTACGAGCAGGACTGGTGGAAGCAGCTGGCGGCGAAGTGCAAACAGAATCGTGATACTGTACAGCAAATGTCCTTGAATACAACGACTCCGCTCAATTATTACGCGGTCTTCCATCATCTGCGCGAGCTGCTGCCACGTAATACTATTATCGTTAGTGAGGGCGCTAATACCATGGACATTGGCCGGTCAATGTTGTTGAATGAGCAGCCACGTCATCGACTTGATGCTGGAACTTTTGGCACTATGGGTGTGGGACCTGGCTTTGCGGTTGCTGCTGCCCTCTACTGTCGTGACTATGCACCCGGAAAGCGGGTTCTGTGCGTGGAGGGTGACAGCGCCTTTGGCTTTTCTGGTATGGAAATTGAGACCATGGTGCGGTACAAGTTGCCCGTGACCATTGTCATTGTGAACAACAATGGCATCTACGGGGGCTTCGATAAGGACACCTTTGAGGCCATACGCAGTGAGGGCGATCTAACCCAAATGTAAGTCAAATTCAATCTTATCTATCAACTATAGCAATGTGTGCTAATCTTATCAACTCTATAATTACCTTTAGCACACCACCATCAGCGTTGGGCGTTCAAGTGCGCTACGAGGAGATGATGAAGATGTTTGGTATGCAGGGCTATTTTTGCACAGAGATCGAACAGCTGCAGAAGGCCATCAAGGAGGCCAACCAACTGACGGATAAGCCCACCATCATCAATGTCGCAATTAGTCCCTCATCGGATCGCAAGCCGCAATCATTCAATTGGCTTACGGAGTCAAAGCTCTAAGGCACAGAAAATAACAAACACATACACACACACACACATAGACACACAGACACACACACACAAATACACAATAACAAATACAATACGATTTTATAAGCCGCAACGTTTACGATTAGTTATTAAGTTCCAAGTTTTCGCGCATTCCTGAAGATTTTCAAAACGCATTTGCCACGATATTGTCTTTGTATATACACAAATAATGCAACTTTTATAAAGCAAACAATTGTAGAATAAGCGAAATTTGTTGAACTATCTGTATGTGACGGTGGGGCAAAGTATACTTAGGATATCTTGAAAATCAACTCATTATTAAGAAAATTTCATTTAATATGCAGCTTGACATTTCGTTTACCACAATCTATTTTCAGCGTTTGCCGGTGGGGACTCATTTAAAATTAATGTAATACGTCATTCAATCGATCAAGGGGGCGATTTAGTATTTTTTATCGGCTAATTTGATTTCAATTTTAGAAAAAATGTGCGATATTAAATATGGGATACTTTCAGAGGGTTTTGTCGTGTAAAATTGTGTGTTTGATAATTAATTTTGTGTTTCTAATAGTTGTCACGCACCATCTCCTCCTCTAGTCCCATATAGTGTAGGAACGAATTGATATCTATCAGGCGACCCTTGTGCAGAAACGGCAACTTGGGACACAGCTCGAAGGCGATATTGAGGGGCGCAATGTCTGGCAAGGGATCGGCATTCATGTCGAAGAAAGCCAGCACATCTCGCACCTCAATATCACCCTGGGCATTGCGCTGCAGTACCTTGAGTATATCCTCGATAAGTTCCAGACTAAATGGCAATCGGCATCCACGTAACGTGGATCGCACCTGAGACTCTGTAATGTACGGCTTGCATGTTGGATTTATGTGACTCAGGTGCTCGGTCA